>JAJJMC010009299.1:219044-244484 GCA_023531435.1 Papaver californicum | reverse complement strand
ACTTGCCGTTGTCTACTAGTTAGACGCCGTGCGATTGCGGTTATTTTCTAACACCTGAGTGCATTCAGATATGAATAGACCATTTAGCTGGGCACACCAATTCTATAGATAAGAGCTTGTGAAGTCTATAAATACGAAGTGAAGCCAAGAAAATCAAGGACAGAAGCCTAGGGAGCGATTCAGAAGAAATCCGGTGAAGTTCCGGTGCCGCCGGTGACCTGCTGGTGCTCCGGCCGGTGTGTTCTTTATCCACCATCACCGAAGAAGACGACTCAGTAACATTTATAAGTGTTGTTGTTCCACTGTTGCAGCTCTGCTCCTGTTGCGTTAAGTTTTGAACGTTCTGTTGCTTAAAGCTCTTTGTAACAGCTGAACCATGTTCTGTGACACTTATATACGTATCTGTTCAGCTGTTGCACTATTCTTTAACCTTGTAATCAATATTTTGAGCAATGAAATCAACTTTTGAGCAAGTTTTCTTCACCATGGGGTAAGTTTATTTACTGGGATGATGGATAAGGTATTTTTCTCAATTTATGTGATTTAATTATTTTCTAATAATTATTTATAATTCTTTTATTATTATTTGCATGGATTTAAATTAGAAAAAATGGTTTTTATTAAATAGTTGTGTTCTCTTTTGATGGGTCATGCTTAGTTAATTACTCTTGATGTGTCATGCTTAGGATTTACAATTATTCTTTTAGGAAACATATTTTTGGCAAACTTGAATTAAATTGTTAAAAAGAATTACATGATTAATCACATAGATTGTTAGAATTACCTGATTCCTGATTCCTGGTATTTTCCATATTTTCTAAAAATCACCTCTAGTGTATTTTCCTGATTTTTATTAGTTTAGGTTAAGTCCAATATTTTCTAAAATCATTACCTTCACAAGTTCGAGAATCGAACCTCTTTTTACCACTATATAAAATCACATCAATTTTTGGCGCCGCCGACGCGGACTTGTTTTTAGGTTTAGGGTTTTAGATTTATTTTTAGGTTTTTATTTTTTACTTTGTTCTATTTTACGTTTGTTTGGTATTTTTCCTTTTTACTACAGGTTCGATTTTGGATCGAAAAGAGATTACGCCCAAGTTTTGGAGTTAAATCTAAAGACTTGGAATTAAAAAAGGGAAAAGCTTAAAGAACGAAAAAGAAGATCGAAGATTTTATTTTTTTAAAAGTAGATTTTTAGTTTATTTTAATTAGTTTTAATTAGTTTTAATTAGTTTAGAAAATTATATTAGGGTTTTTATTAATTCTGTAATTTTTATTTTATTTTTGGCCCCTCGGTCGATTGAGACCTATGCACAACTTACTTCATGTTTTATTCAGAAATTCTTCCCTAAGAACAGAATATCCTCAATTAGGCAGAAAATTTTCACGTTTTCTCAGCAAGAGGGAGAGTCTCTGTATCTTTATGTAGAAAGGTTCAACGACTTAGTGTCCCAATGCCCAGAGCACGGTTTAGATGAGTTAAGTCTAGTTCAGATTCTCTATGAGGGTTTGGATTATGCGACTGTAACCTTGGTTGAGTCCTTGTCAATCGGAGAAGTCGACAGTAAGACTCCTGCTGAGGCGATGCAATTTCTAAGTGACATCGCCGAGAAAACCCATCAGTGGGAGAGCAATAGAAATCCCAACCCATTAGAATCCTTATCTAGAAGGCTAGAACTGGTCGAAATGAATCAAACTAGTAGTTTAGAGCCCCAACCCAATCCAGGAGGTGTCAATGAAATGGCGACGGGTGATAAATCATCAAGTCACGTGAATGTAGTCACAACCCTCAGGAATGGTAAATTGGTGGACAACGGGGTAACTGGGCCTGATAGTGGACATACTGTAGTTCACCCTGACCCAATAGCTGAAGAGACTGATAAAGTCTCTGATGAGCCTGAGGAAACCCCTCGGGCCACCGATTGTATGCCTAGAGCCCCTTATCCAAGTTTGTTAGCACCTACTAGGAAGAACCCCAGATTAGAAACTGTCAACATGATAGAGACCCTAGTTCAAAAGACATTACCAAACACTTTGATAGAAGACCCATTAGAGAAATGTCGAGCCCACTTTGGATTAGATTTTCATGAGTTGGACTTTAAGCATGATCCACCAGATACCCTGATAAGTAGTGAGTTAGGCCCATCAGAAGAGGAGTCCAAACCGTCTAGTGAGTTTGGGCTTATGCCCAACCCATCAGAAGATCAATTAGAAAAATGTCTAACCAACTACAGATTTAATAGTGATAATGATAGGGTTAGTAATTTAGAAGAAGCAGTTGACTATTTTCGAGAATCTGACGATCCGGAAATGAGGGAAATTGTTATGAGTCTATCTAGAGACACTGAAAACTCTAAGTTTGGGGGTGACTATCATTCTCCATGTGTGATACCATTAACTCTTAAGAAGGTCCCTAGCTTGGGACCTGACATAAGCACCGCTGTAATTTTACGAGATCATCCTCCAGTTAGATTTACCAATCCTCAGTTGCCAGAAACCCATCCTCTGGTCGATGTGGTTTACCTAGATAGGGATCAAGGTGTACTCAGATCGTTTATCCTCTTAGCTTGCTGCAGTTTACTTCTACCATGGGGCACACTATTTGATTCAGATGACCCACAATTATTCCGATTATTGCTATATGATTTAAGGGGGTGACTAATTCTTTTCTAGTCTGGCTGAAGACTTTAAACTTAGAACTTCTTGGGAAGTAACCCATGCTCAGGCATTCAGGTACTATCTTTCTGACTCCCTTACTTTTACTCTTTTGGTATTGTTCTTTACTTAGAAACATTGAGGACACTGTTTAATTTAAGTTTGGGGGTATTGGGAGACTTTTTAAGATTAATAAGATTTGGAATTTAGAAGCATGTGAACAATTCAGGGTGACACTAACCACTCTAGGTAGATGGAAACTTAGCCATTTTGCTATAAGGATTGGTGTGCCCAGCTAGATGGTCTATTCATAAAGGAGACAGAGTTCAGGTGTTAGAAATAACATGATAGTTGTCACTACCATATCACGTTCTGTTTTATTATTTGCAATTTTGTGTTTCTCTGAGAGTATTGGTGGGTCCTAGCATCGACATGTTAATTAGCACTGGAATGACGTTTAGTGTGTTGAGATCATGCCCCACATGAATAATACGGTAGTGTTTTAGAATTATGTGTGTGGTCCCCCTATCTCCGTCGCCTAAGCAAGCGTGGAATGCAGGATCCATGGGAACACACATGTATTAAAAAAAAAATATATATAAAAAAAAAAAAATTGAAAAAAAAATATAGTATTTGGTATTTTCAAGTTCTCCCTGTCTCCGTCGCCTAAGCAAGCGTGGAACGCAGGATCCATGGGAACTTGTAAATATTTTAGTTGGTAGTAACTGTTGAAAATAAATGGGGAGTATCTCGACACACTAGGTTTCATCTCGGTACTGACCTTCAGACAGATATGGGAAACACCGTGCGCCTCAGTCAACATTTGCGATCTTCTACAGTCTCGTTCATCTTCTAAGTCTTTTCATGTGATGGGTGGTTAGACAATTGTCTGAGTAGAACTCTGTTGTCTTAGATATGAATTTTAGTACGCTTGAGTTAGCACTCGTGTAAAGTAATTGGATCCATAAAGGGTAATGGTCCCTATAGCCGAATATCTGAGTAGCCAACTAACTAGCTTGTTTAGTGTCTATCCTTAATGGTTCACGTGTTGCTAAGATCTAGATCCAGGTTTTGTGGGTATACCTCTTGTAAACCCTCACGAGACAAAACTCGTCCACTAGGGACACCTAGGGGTTTAACGGCTTACTGCATATGCTAAATGTAGTCGCGATTCCTGCGAAAGTGAGTTAGGATTTTCACTTTATTTTTAGAGTAGTTTGCTCGAGGACTAGCAAAATAGTAAGTTTGGGGGTATTTGATAGACACATTTTAGTGTCTAATTTGCACCTTAGTTTCTATTAAGTTAGTATTCGATTTTGCAAATATTACGTGTTTTTATGCTGTTGTAGGTACATTAGAAGAATAAAGATTTGTGGAAAAATTGGCTCAAAAAGTGTTCAAAGCACCCGGGAAAATGGATCAAGGCACCCACACTTTGGATTGGGGCACCCTTGGATCGGGCTGAGCTGGATCGGGTCAACCCAGCGAGCCAGCGAGTTAACCCAGGATCGGCCGATCCAACTCATCGGGAGTTCCTGTTTCAACGGGAAAAGGATTTGTTGCGATTTTTGGGTTGTTTTCGGCAATTGAAGATGACCCATTGCAATTAGAGTTGGAAGAAATCGAAAAACATCAAGAAATCCCAGAAAATCAGCTCGGGAAACCCAATTTTGGCCGGAATCAGGACTCGGTTCCTGTTTGGATTGGGATTGAAGAATTGGAGTGATTTGAGAGAGTTCTATTAGGTTTAGAACTCTCTCTAGGGTTTGTGAAGTCTATAAATACGAAGTGAAGCCAAGAAAATCAAATAGAGAAGCCTAGGGAGCGATTCAGAAGAAATCCGGTGAAGTTCCGGTGCCGCCGGTGACCTGCTGGTGCTCCGGCCGGCGTGTTCTTCATCCACCATCACCGAAGAAGACGACTCAGTAACATTTATAAGTGTTGATGTTCCACTGTTGCAGCTCTTCTCCTGTTGCGGTAAGTTTTGAACGTTCTGTTGCTTAAAGCTCTTTGTAACAGCTGAACCATGTTCTGTGACACTTATATACGTATCTGTTCAGCTGTTGCACTATTCTTTAACCTTGTAATCAATATTTTGAGCAATGAAATCAACTTTTGAGCAAGTTTTCTTCACCATGGGGTAAGTTTATTTACTGGGATGATGGATAAGGTATTTTTCTCAATTTTATGTGATTTAATTATTTTCTAATAATTATTTATAATTCTTTTATTATTATTTGCATGGATTTAAATTAGAAAAAAAATGGTTTTTATTAAGTAGTTGTGTTCTCTTTTGATGGGTCATGCTTAGTTAATTACACTTGATGTCTCATGCTTAGGATTTACAATTATTCTTTTAGGAAACATATTTTTGGCAAACTTGAATTAAATTGTTAAAAAGAATTACATGATTAATCACATGAATTGTTAGAAATAACTGAATCTTGATTCCTGGTTTTTCCCATATTTTCTAAAAATCATCTCTAGTGTATTTTCCTGATTTTTATTAGTTTAGGTTAAGTCCAATATTTTCTAAAATCATTACCTTCACAAGTTCGAGAATCGAACCTTTATTTACCACTTTCTAAACCACATCATAGACCAATAATCTGAAAATTTGGGGATCCACCCATAAAACAATCTGCATTTCAAATGTTAACTTCACAAAAATATTAATACTATAAAAGAATAGTGAAGCTATCGCTCGATAGAAGTTTCCCCCACACTTAGTCTTTTCTACACTCGGAAGTGGATAAAGAACATAGAATTCGGGAACTTCTATAGACTCCTCTTTGCTAACCTGCATAGAATGAGAATCAAGTGCTTCCAACAATGGATATTTAGAAGCAAAGTGATTTATTAGTACTTCCGAGGCACGTACATCTAAGCCAAAACGAGGTAAAGGGAAAGGATTAATAAGCAAAGGTTTAGGCAAACCTTCTAAATTATCGTGAATTGTGGAATCCTTCTCTTTTTCAAAAATCTGTAATGAATTACTTACATCTTGTACGTTGTGGTCCTCTATCAAACTTTCTGACTGTACTGCCTCAATAAAAATCTCGGCACTAACATTATTACTATCGTCCTCGGAAAGTTCAATTGGGTCTTCCACAGTGTTAATCAATTCGGTTTCAATCTCAACACACTCTTCTTCATTTTCAGACTCACGGTAATCAGAATCTGCATCGGTTTCCCAACATTTGTCAGAACGTCGATTAATTTCCATACGAATGGCCTTACTAATTTCTTTGAGAAGCTCGTCCGGCGCTCCGTCATCCTCCAACTCGCGGAATAACTGAAAAAGTTGACCAATATTCAAAGGTTTTCCACCATTAAATACAGTGGAATCTATTGAACACGACTCTTCCCTTTGAATGGGTGAATGATCATTATTAGGATCAAGAGTCGAGTCAACTACACAATCATCATCAACCAGAATTGGAGTTGGAGTAATGTCATCACTGATGTCGGGATTTTCGAGAGGTTCAAAATCATCACTGTATCCCATAAAATTACGTCGCTCATGTTCCCTAATCAAAGCTCTTTTATCTTCTCCAATTTCTTCACATGATGACCCTTCATCTTCTACCAATTGCTTAAACCTTCTCTGAAGTTCTCTCAAACTTGGTGGTCTTACACCATTACCTGTGGTGGAGTTTCTAAACCTTGTCTCATCCCGTTGAATAGGTGAATGATCATAATTACGATCAAGAGTAGATTTAGATAAACCGTCACAAGCATAATTTTCCTCCCTTTCTTGTGGATGTAAATCATTAACGACATATTCTTTATTGTGCAAAAGAGGGTTAGAGCTTCTCAGTTCCTCGAGTTGATCCATGTACTGCTGCATCATGGTGCACATCTGTTTTTCAACACTAGAGGAATCATTAGAAGTATGACTATCCTCCCATCTCTGAGATTGTTCAATTACATACTCATCCCTAAAGGGTTGGTATGTCTGAGGATAGTCAAACGGGTACGTGGAATATTGGTCATAACCAAAGGATTGGTTTTGATTATACTCCTCGTATGGTTGGAAATTGCCGTGATGTTGAGGCTGAAAACTAAATTGATTACCATTATACGCTTGATATTGTGCACTGTACATGGACAAGTACCTGAAAAAAAATTCTCAAAATTCGGTTAGAAAGGAAAAAATTCAGCAAGAAAAATAAAAATAAAATAAAAACAAAACAAAACTAAAAATACATAACAATCCGCTATGCCTCCCCGGCAGCGGCGCCAAAATTTGGTCGTGTCGTAATCAACCAAAATAATCGAGTTCTTACTCTTCCAAAATAGATTAAAGTATAGCAAATAAGAACAAGTTCGTTCCCACAAGGAGGCAATAGATTACTATATATTTCAGTCACGTAAACAAGTAATGGGGGGGTTTTAATCGTGTTTTAAGTTAAATTAACTAAAGCAAATAAGTAAAAACGCAAGTGATTAAGGTTGTGAAATAAGAGAGAAATCATTGGTTAGAGGTTTCATCTTCAGTCATCCAACATGTTATCAATCAAAGCATACTCAACATTCATGCATTAGTAATACCAAAAACCCTAAAGTAGCCAGTTATCTCGTCTACTTCGGCAAAACTCCTAATATCATCACAGAATGAGTACCTCCACCCTATGAATTCTTATGCACCGGATAACCTGAGTGAGTACCTCCACTCAAGTTCAACCCAATGATAGCTATGGTCTTTGTGAGTTGAGGTTAATCTAAACAACCCAAGTGAGTACCTCCACAGGATTTAGCCTAGGTCAAGCTTCTACACATATTCGTATGGCAACATCCCGTCGTTAACAAATATGTTATACTACTTGTAACCGGAGTCCCTCGACAGAATCGACTCTCAGAACTCCAGTCTAGCAATAGATATTAATGCTTATTTATCTGATTCCGGACTCAAACAAATCAGCAATCAATCATATATCATTATACTTGGTAGAACATGAACGATATTAAAAACAACATGAAATCATGAGATATGCGCCATTCAATTAATAAACATGTCTTTAAACATCAGATTACATCCCTAACCAATATAGAAGGGTTTAGCTCATCATGGGTTTCTTAAAACCCATGAAAAATATTTAAAAGATAAATTACTCAAACCCGGAAAGATTGCGATGAACAATTGTGGCTTCGAAGCGCAGCTGCAAAGATAGCCAGCAGCCTCCAAAACGCCTTCAGCCTTTTTCCTTTGTTGTCTTCTTCTTTCCTCTCCTGTATTATATTTGTCTCACCGTGATATATCCTCTAAAACTCCTGGATACTTTGGTATTTATATGTCCTTTAATCCCTAAAATCCTTGCATGTAGCCTTTGGAATCCTAGTTTGTCTCAAACTCTCCTTGCGTAGCCAACTTGTGGCTAACTTGGTTGCTAGAGCCTTTGATGATGAACCTGACCTCCAATAAACCATTGGGACTTCAATATATGTTATATCTACCCCTAAAATAGGCTTCCCACGAGAAAGGCCTAATTTCTTCATGTGGAATTCGAGTTAGCCACTTAGCCAATCCTAGTAGAACTAGGAAATGTGCTAAGTATCCATATTTCACTCCAACAAGGTATATCAGCTCCAAATACTTTCCTAAACCCATATGATGTACAAAAAATAGCTAATAACCCACCAAGGCTATCCACTAGCCCATCAAACCATTCTAGCCCTTCAAATCATGACTTAGCACATTACCGCAACATGCTTCAGCCGCACTTGCGCCTGGCCGCTGGCAGCGTAGGCCAAATAAGCCACTTCGGGGCTTTGCCCATATCTTCCTCAATTTTGATCAGAATGACTTCATTCTTTCACCATTGGCTTTGTAATTCAATTCCCTACACTATGGTATGTGAAAGGCCTATTTTAAGCAGAGTTTCACTGGCTCCTCGGTGATTCTAGCTCTTAAGCTCCATTCTGCGGGTTTCTGAACTGTAACCTGAAAAGGCGACTAAACTTCGAAAGTAATCAAAATACCTAATAATTCACTCAAATATAGCACATAAGGGTCAGGAAAAACTACTTTAAATGTATGATTTATGCACCTATCATTGTCACCACCATATCACGTTCTGTTTTATTATTTGCAATTTTGTGTTTCTCTGAGAGTATTGGTGGGTCCTAGCATCGACATGTTAATTAGCACTGGAATGACGTTTAGTGTGTTGAGATCATGCCCCACATGAATAAGACGGTAGTGTTTTAGAATTATGTGTGTGGTCCCCCTGTCTCCGTCGCCTAAGCAAGCGTGGAATGCAGGATCCATGGGAACACACATGTATTAGGTGTCAGAAAAAAAAAATCGAAAAAAAAAATCGAAAAAAGTTAGAAAAAAATAGTATTTGGTATCTTAAAGTTCTCCCTGTCTCCCTCGCCTAAGCAAGCGTGGAACGCAGGATCCATGGGAACTTGTAAATATTTTAGTTAGTAGTAACCGTTGAAAATAAATGGGGAGTATCTCGACACACTAGGTTTCATCTCGGTACTGACCTTCAGACAAAATATGGGACACATCGTTCGCCTCAGTCAACCTTTGCAACTTTCTACAGTCTACATTCATCTTCTAAGTCTTTTCATGTGAGGAGTGGATAGATAACTGTCTGAGTAGAACTCTGTTGTCTTAGATATGAATTTTAGTACGCTTGAGTTAACACTCGTGTACAGTGATTGGACCCATAAAGGGTAATGGTCCCTATAGCCGAATATCTGAGTAGCCAACTAACTAGCTTGTTTAGTGTCTATCCTTAATCATTCACATGTTGCTAAAATCTAGATTCAGGTTTTGTGGGTATACCTCTTGTAAACCCTCACGAGACAAAACTCGTCCACTGGGGACACCTAGGGGTTTAACGGCTTACTGCATATGCTAAATGTAGTCGTGATTCCTGCGAAAGTGATTTAGGATTTTTACTTTATTTTTAGAGTAGTTTGCTCGAGGACTAGCAAAATAGTAAGTTTGGGGGTATTTGATAGAAACATTTTAGTGTCTAAATTGTACCTTAGTTTCTATTAAGTTAGTATTCGATTTTGCAAATATTACGTGTTTTTATGCTTTTGTAGGTACAGTAGAAGAATAAAGATTTGTGGAAAAATTGGCTCAATAAGTGATAAAGGCACCCAAGGACAAGTGTTATTTGGCACCCTAGAAGTGGATAAGGGGTACCCTCGAGTCAACTCGGTCAAATCGGGACAAATCGGGTCAAACTCGAGTCAAATCGGTCAACACGAGTTGACCGAGTCAACTCAGCACGGGATCGATCGGAAATCATCTGTATCAACTGCACACTTTGAATTCACGTGAGAAACAAGTTTCTTTTGCTTCCAGATTGTTCCAAACATTGATAGTTATCTCACGCAAGTCATAAACATCAAAAGATCCCGTGAAATCAGCTCGGAAATCATGTATTTGGCCGGAATTGTGTTTTGATTCGGTTTGAGATTTGTGGGTTGTTTTAGAGAGTTCTATTAGGTTTAGAACTCTCTCTAGGGTTTCTACTACCTATATAAACCAAGAGAAGCCAAGAAAATCGAAAGGAAAAACGCTAGAGAAGAAATCAGAGAGTTTCCGGTGAAGTTCTGTTGCCGCCGGTCACCTGCTGCTGCTCCGGCCGGCGTGTTCTTCATCCACCATCACCGAAGAAGACGACTTTGTAACATCTATATAAGTTGCATATCCAGTGTTACATTCTGCTCCTGTTGCGTATTCTTTCAAATCTTTGTTGCTTAGAAACACTTCTGTAACAGCTGAACCCTGTTCTGTAACACTTATAAACGCGTCTGTTCAGCTGTTGCACCATTATTCAACCTTGTAATCAATATTTTGAGCAATGAAAAGATCTTTTGAGCAAGTTTTCTTCACCATGAGCTAAGTCTATTTACTGGGATGATGGATAAGGTAATTTTCTCAATTTTATGTGATTTAATTATTTTCTAATAATTATTTATAATTCTTTTGTTATTAGAATTGCATAGTTTTAAATAGTGAAAACGGTTTTCTTTCAACAGTTGTGCTTTTGCTTGATGGATTGTGCTTGGTTAATTAATTTTGATAGTCCATGCTTGTGATTTACCTCTGTTTGTTAGCATAACAAAACCAATTTTGGCAATTACTTGTGCTTCAATTAATTTAAAAAGAATTATCTGATTAATCACATAGGTTGTTAGAATTACCTGATTCCTGATTCCTGGTCCTTTTAAAATTATTCAAAAATCATCTTTAGGTTATTTAGTCTTTTTCATACTCCTGGAATTTTCTAGAGTTAATTAAAATCATTATTTTCTAAAATCATTACCTTTACAAGTTCGAGAATCGAACCTTTATTTACCACTATCAAAACTCCATCAGTAACTACCATGTTGAGAAAGCGTTACTTGACTTAGAAGCTAGTGTGAACTTACTTTCGTACCATGTGTACCTCCAGCTAGGACTTGGTGAGTTAAAACCTACCCAGATAACAATTCAGTTAGCTGATAGGTCAGTGAAAATTCCCCATGGTGTTATAGAGGATGTTCTTATTGAGGTCAACAAGTTTATTTATTCAGTGGATTTTGTTATCCTAGATACCCAACATGTCCCTGACCCAGAGAACCAGATACTTGTAATTTTAGGTCGCCCATTTTTAGATACATCTAATGCGATCATAAACTGTCGAAATGGTATTATGAATTTATCTTTTGGTAATATGACTATTAAGATGAATACTTTTTATATTAGTAAGCAACCCCCTAAGCTAGATGAAATGTACATTGAAGAGGTGAACATGATAGGAACATTAGTTCAAGATTCATTAACAAACACTTTGTTAGAAGATCCATTAGAGAAATGACTAGCCCACTTTGGGTTTGATTTTGATGATGATAGTGTGATTAATGAGGTGAATGCTTTAATAGACTCAGCCCCTTTGATAGACACTAGTAATGGATGGAGACCTAAATTCGAACCACTACCAGTTACTAAGTTACCTTAATTCCTTCTAAAGTTGGACCTTAAAAAACTACCAGATACCTTGAAGTATGTTTTTTTAGGCTCATCTGAGACTTTGCCTATGATTGTAGCATCCAGTTTGGATAGTGATCAGGAAAGTAGGCTAGTAACCGAGCTTCAAGACAACAAGGAAGCCTTAGGGTGGACCATAGCAGATATTAAAGGTATAAGTCCTACTGTGTGTACGCATCATATTTATTTAGAGGATTACACCATACCATCTAGGGAGATGCAACGCCGACTTAACCCCAATATGATAGAAGTAGTTCGAGCTGAAGTGCTTAATTTGTTAGATGCGAGTATTATCTACCCCGTTTCAGATAGTAAGTGGGTCCGCCCCGTTCAAGTTTTTCCTAAGAAATCAGGTATCAATGTAGTCCAGAATGATAACGATGAGTTAATCCCAACCCGAGTGACCACGGGTTGGCATGTTTGTATTGACTATAGGAAATTGAACAAGGTCACAAGGAAGGATTACTTTCCCCTTCCTTTTATCGACCAAATGCTAGAGCGATTATCAGGACATAATCATCATTGCTTGTTAGATGGCTATTCTGGTTATAATCAGATTGTTATTGCCTCAGAAGACCAAGAGAAGACCACTTTTACTTGTCCATTTGGTACCTTTGCGTATAGACGCATGCCTTTCGGGTTGTGTAATACACCCGCTAATTTTCAGTGTTGCATGATGAGCCTATTTTTTGACATGGTATAACGGTTTTTAGAGGTCTTTATGGATGGTTTTTCAGTTTTTGGTTCATCTTTTGATGAGTGCTTGCATCATTTGATATTAGTGTTGAATAGGTGTAAGGAAAAGAACTTAGTGCTTGATTGGGAGAAATGTAATTTTATGGTTCAATCGGGAATTGTTCTAGGGCATATCGTGTCCTCTAAGGGTATAGAGGTAGACAAATCCAAAGTTGATCTTACTAAGAATTTACAGGTTCCCGAAACCGTAAGAGATATTAGGTCATTCTTAGGGCATGCAGGTTTTTATCGTCGATTCATTAAGGATTTTATCTTGATTTCTAGACTTCTTTGCAATTTTCTTGCAAAAGATGTTAATTTTGTCTTTGATCATGCTTGTTTAGAGGCTTTCGAGAAGCTTAAGACTTTTCTCACTACTGCCCCCATAGTCCAGGCACCTAACTGGAACCTACCCTTTGAGATCATGTGTGATGCTTCAGATTATGCTATTGGTGTTGTGTTAGGTCAACGAGAAAACAAATTACTTCATGTCATTTACTATGCCAGCAAAAATCTAAATGATTCCCAACTGAACTACACCACCACTGAGAAAGAATTATTAGCCATTGTTTTTTCCTTAGACAAGTTTAGATCCTATCTTTTTGGTTTTAAGGTCATAGTCTTTACTGATCATGCTGCTTTGGAGTATCTTCTTTCCAAGAAGGATACTAAACATAAATTGATTAGATGGATCCTTTTGTTACAAGAATTCTTTCTAGAAATTAGAGACAAAAAAGATGAAGAAAATGTAGTAGCAGACCACTTGTCTAGGCTTGTTATTGATTCCCCTGATGATTCTCCTCTACTGAGAGACAGTTTTCCTGATGAACAATTTTTCTTTGTTTCTCAATTACCTTGGTTTGCGAATATAGTGAATTATCTTGTTACTGGTCAAATGCCTCAACATTGGGATAAACAAGATCGTTCTAGGTTTTTAGCCGAGGTAAAGCATTTCTTTTGGGACGATCCTTATTTGTTGAAATATTGTCCAGACCAGGTAATTAGGAGATGTATACCTGAGAATGACCAGTCCAATATTATTTCCTTTTGTCATGATCATGCTTGAGGAGGTCACTTTAGTGCTAAGAAGACTACTGCTAAGATATTCCAGTATGGATTTTACTGGCCGTCATTGTTTAAAGACTCACACGGTTACTGTGTTGCTTGTAAGCGCTGCCAGAAGTTAGGAACCATTTCCCATAGAAATATGATGCCTTTGAATCCTATTTTAGTTATTGAGTTCTTTGATGTGTGCGGTATTGATTTTATGGGTCCATTTCTTAATTCTTTTGGTAATCTTTACATACTTGTCGTTGTAGACTATGTCTCTAAATGAGTTGGGGCGGTTCGTGTAAAATGAACGACCACAAGGTTGTGGTCCAGTTTTTGAATGATAACATATTTGCATGTTTTGGTACACCACGATCTATAATTAGTGATGGAGGGTCACACTTTTGTGATCGACCGCTTACACTTTTGATGAAGAAATATGGTATTACCCACAACGTAGCTACCCCATATCACCCACATACTAGTGGTCAAGTAGAGGTTTCCAACAGGGAGATAAAACATATTTTAGAGAAAACAGTTAATCCAAATCAGAAAGATTGGTCATTGAGGCTTACTTTTGCCTTATGGGCTTATCGTACTGCATTTGAGACCCCTATTGGAATGTCACCTTATCGTCTAGTTTTTGGCAAGTCATGTCACCTTCCTGTTGAGTTAGAACATAAAGCATATTAGGCTGTAAAGCAGTTTAATTTTTTGCTTGACAAGGCATGAGCTCACAGAAAACTCCACCTCAATGAGTTGGAAGAGATTCGTAGAGATGCATACGATAGTACTAAGGAGTATAAGAACAAACTGAAACTTGTGCATGATAAAAATATTTTAACAAAATTATTTTTTCCAGGTCAAAAAGTTCTTCTGTATGATACTCATTTGCATCTATTTCCCAGGAAGTTACGCTCTCGGTGGACCGGTCCTTTTGGGGTCCGCACTGTTTTTCCTCATAGAGCTATTGAAATTTAGATTCAAGATGGTAAAAGTAAATTCAAAGTTAACGGCCAGAGATTGAAACCATTTTTAGAGCCTTTTCCTGTATGCGATGTTGAGGAGGTCCCTCTGGAGGACCCTGTTTACCTTGATTGACCATCAAGGCTGTTGTTGTAAATTAGTAAGTTTTCGTAGGTTTTTGTTTTTTATTTTCTTGTTTTTATTTTCTAGAGAAGGATTGTTACGCTTCACTCAGGTACTATCTTTCTGACTTATCTCTTTATTCCTCTTCTTACCTTTATTTTTGGTACTGCTCTTTAATTTGAAACATTGAGGACAATGTAAGATTTAAGTTTGGGGTAAAGGATAAACTTTTGTTCTTGAACCCAAAAAATTCCCAAATTTTGAAAATTTTCAAAAGAAAAAGATTTTAATTTTTGATTGGTTTTGAGAGAAATAGAAATAGATTGGAAGTATTAAGGATAAGTTTATAAATGCAATTTTAACTAGTGAGGGTAATTTAGTAGTTTCATCCCTTTGAGACACCCCTTACCCCTCACCTAGGTGGGAGCAAAATTAGGTAGAGCCAAAATAATCTGTGTAGGCCCAAATATAGCCAAGCAAAATTATCCTCCGGACCGGGTGTCCAATGAATAGGTGATGTACTATCCATATCCAACCCGTGAAAACAGTCGTGTTTAAAAATTTACCCAGTCCAATCCACCAAAACACAGGTCGGATATCCATCCGCCAAAATTCATATTGGACCAGATGAAATCTACGAGTATGATTGTTTTACTCACCTCTAATTAGATATCTCATGGCATGTTGATCCTGTATAAAATCAAGAAGAACAATTTATTAACAAAAAAAAAATCAAAATCTACACAAATCAGAAAATAGAGTGTGAGACAGTAATACCTGCAAGAATGAAGTTGTTGGGGTATTCCTTCAGATTGAAAGGGAGATTGAGAACCTAGCTAGGATGAAATCTTATACTATTGGAAGGAAATGAAATGGGAAAGTGGGAAAAACATGTTTGGAAGGGTTTAAGAAGGTTTTTACCTCAATTTATACTATCCCGTCCCAGGAAAAGTGATTTTTTTTATTTTCATATAAAATTAGTTAAACTGAAGAAAAAAATTAATAAAAATATCGCTTTTTTTTGAACAGAGAAAGTATTTTTTTAACTAAAAATTACAAACGCCTTGTGGTTATACAAGAGGTCTGGGGTTCGAATCCCACTAGCTCCAAGACGGTGATAATTCGGAAAAAATCGCCAGTGCCATTTTCATTGAAAACGTTAACCAAAGTTCTACGCATTACAAATTTTGCAAGAACAAGTTTAAAGATTAGTTCTGAAACAAGAAAATTATATTTGCAACAACGAGTACAGTTGTGCACATAGGCTAGGCACCACTTCTAGGATGGACCTTCTTCTTAACTTGATAATCAGTATAGGCTTGGCTACTACTCATGCACCCAAGCTTCCTTTTCAACGCCTTCCAAGTGCTGTTTCTTTTCTCTTTCGCGACACCTCCTCCCTCTATTTGTCTCTTCATTCTGTCACACTCATTCTCCAACTCAATCACTCTGTTCTCCATTTCAATCCTCGCCTCGTCACTAACCTTGCTTAAAACAGATTCTTCTTTTCTGGACCCATTATCCGAGTCTTCAACTCTTGTGGAGATAACGTCTCTTAGGTGCAGCTGGCTCGCAAACAATGCCTGCACCACCACCCTAAGTGGCAATAGGCTGTTTTGTGCAGCATGAGTGCATGCTTCTTGAGACATCCTAGAGCAATCCAGACTTTGACATACTTCTTCTTTCTCAGCTTCAGTCAGGTAGTTGTGTTTGTCCAAGTAGATATTGATAGCCCGGTATAATCCATCTGAGTAGCGTTTTGTTTCTATTGATGTTGCAACGGACAGTGCGGAAAGTGAAATAAACGAGTCCTTGGTGAGATTTACGTCTCTAGCTATTGTGGACAGGATATCTTCTATGAGCTCCGCGACTTTGATCATCCCCGAAGTGTCTGAAGAAGTATAGTTGGCATAGAAGTTCTTTAGTATCCTTTTCACACAAGCTGTATCAAATTGCATTTCAGCTGCAAAACCTTGAGAGGGAAGCAACAAATCTTCAACTGCGGCTTCGTTTAGCTGCTTCCCTATCCTCGTTTCAAATCCATACCTGCAGCTTGGGCTAGCATGGAAGACAATTGCCGACTGGAGCATCTCAAACAACAATTTGCAGGGAAGTACTTCTGTTTCATCAGGCAAAAGCTTCTCGACTGTTTCAATGACTTCTTTACAATCCTTAACTGCTTCCCCGGTGATGTTAACGTTCGCCCATTTCTTTGCATATTTGAAAAGAGAAGCAGCTATGTATTCCGGTTGAACCCCATTTTGAACCATATTCGAAATTGTCAGATCATAAAGCCGGAGACTTAACGACGTTAAAGCCTCTGATGATGGCCGCTGATTAGGTGCAAACAATTTCTTCCTTGCATCGGGTCTATAATCGCCATTTTTGTTACTGACGCCATCGTCACTGGTGATTGGTTTCTTGAATGGTTCTCCAAGGAGGCGAGGATTGAGACGAGCTTTTGAAAGTAAAGATTCTAGACAAGAATCAACCAAACCAAGCTGAATTGCATCGTCAAAAACCAGATCCGTGGTTTGAAACGCCTTAATAGCTTCGTTCCATGTAGGGAGGATTTTCGAGTGAAAGAAGCGAAATGCCATGTTTAAGAGGCTTCCCTTACAGTGATCTTCAGTCATGTCAAGGTACAAAGCAAGACAAATGAGAGGAATAACATTAACAGCTGTAAGGTTTAGCTCATGGCCATAACAAAACTTCATGGCAAGTTCAAAGGTTGTGGAATCGCCGGGTATGTTCTTAAAAGGATAAGCAAGCTCTTCATTCATGTGATCTTTCAGCAAGATAGCAAATTTGCCTGATTTTGCAGTCAGAAGTTTCTGCAAACAGAAAAATAGACAATTGATAAACAATGCGAATGAAATTCCAAGCTACATATCTAGTGGTCATAACATATGTAACAACGGAACAACACCAAGAACAGCAAAAGTTAGGATTCAATTGCCAATATAACCGGTACGACAACCGTTTCTTAAACACTGCCTGAAACCTCATTTGCTACTTGAAAACCTATGCAGTTGGGAACAAACTATTTCACTACCTGTAACTACTACTTATGAGACTACAAACTGTCGTCCGTGTACGTATCATAAGCAAATTTTATCAAATGGGACATGAATACAACAATACTAGACTGTCTAATCAAAATAGCACAATGTGAATCCAAATGAACATAGATGCAAACCATTAATCAAGCAACACAGATGCCCGTACTTGCAATATATACATTTCAAGGTATCGTTCTGATATCATCAGATATCCAGGAAGAGACATGGTATCTACACGATGACTACATTCTAGTAACAAGTAAAAACGTATGAGTAGTGCAAATCTTACTCTATCTACACAATATTCCTCGCCATGAATCCGGAAACGAACTTCGGATAACGTTGCAGTAGGCTTCTTACAATACCTTCAACAACAATGAACCAATCAAAATGAAAAAATAAAAAAACACACATAAACATGAGGAATAAGGAAAGCATTCATTACCAGTTAGAAGAAAAAGAAATGTTGGTGTTTTCTTTATTGGCCATAGAGTTTTTAGATGACTAAACTGGATTAGTGCTTAATTAGTAGTAATTAAACTTTTCTTAATGACTGTTTTTCTCTGTATTAGGGTTTATGAGAATGAGATTAGTAGTAGAGAAAATGATGCAGAATTTTAAGTTGGTTCAAATTTATGGATCCTATAACTAACTGCATTTTTTGAACGTTTTACTTGACCAATTCCTTCATTCTTTTCAAAATTTATAGGCCGAAAAAAGAATAACTGTTTAAATATATTTCAACCCCGGCTCCCGAGTCGTCAAAACTACGAAAACAGCCGATCCGAGTAAACGAAATGATCAGATACGGCATTGGTAAATTCTGGCTGGTATACTTTGGCATCTAACATTTTTTATACCCAGCGTTATCAACATTGAAGAGAATGAATGGTACACAAAAGTAAGAAAGAGGTTCTGAGTCAACTCAGATTAAATCACCTTGTTTACGAGTCAATTCGGATGAGATCAGCAAGTTTCCGAGTCAAGTCAGGCAACTTCATCACGTAACCGAGTCAACTCAGTTGGAATTATGCTGATCCAAGTAAAAAAATATGCAATTTGATCAACAATGCTCCCACACAATGTACATTACAAGAAGTGTTTTATATCTAATGGAGAAATTCAAAAACTTCGAGAATAAGCACAGAACAAGAATGCAATACAGATTACTCTCGTTGGCTGTAAGAACATTAATGTTCTTAAAACATACATAATTCTAACTCTAAACAATGAAGCACCAAAAATAAAACCTTCTCACCCAACAATGATTTGATATAAAGAATAGGAAGGGATGCAGGCGTTGTTTAACATTACAAACTTTCGGCTAAGAGCGGAATATGTGCCATGGCTATAGATTAGTTGCAGGTCCGTCTAAGACGGATTTCTCTAGTTCTAATTTCTTCTCTGCGGCCATCTTCTCATTCCGTTTTTTCTCTGACTCAGCACGGACCTTCTTCATTACTTCACTAAATCCAGGAACTGTACGCTCTAATTTGTTATAAACTCTGTAGCTGAGGGTGTAGAATATTCTGAAGATTCTCTGGAACAAGTAAGATAAGATGTGTCAGGTGGCTTATACCAATCAAGAATAAATTACAGAACAAAGACAAGAAGAGAAAGCATCATATCTGATAAAGTTGGAGATGAGTGATGATAGAATGGAAGTAAACATACCTTGACATCCTTATTCCAATTCCTTAGGTATGGAGGACCTGTTGTGTAGGAGCCAAGACGCTCACGGTACCATTTTCCACCGTATGTAATCTGATCCATAGCTTGTTCGATGCTTAGAACCTCCCACGGCCTCAAACCAGGGATTTCTTTTTGCAATTGTTTCCTGCCAAACACATAAAAAATCACTAAACCAGGACAAGTAATAGATGCAAGGAAGCGAGATACAAAATAAGCGATGGAACTCTAAGAAACGTTTAAGTTTACCATATATGGTGAAAGATCTGAGTAAGAAAAATATGTAAGAGAAGCTCATACCTAAGATCTTTGGAGATATACTTATTGGGCATGTGGTCTTCACCTCTCAGCATATTGGTTAGTTCCGAGCCACTGGCCCAAAGAAATAAAGCATGGCTAGGTGTTCTCATTCCAGGCCAGACACCATCATTAGCTTCAAGAACTGCTAAATCCCGATTTTTGCTTGCAATTGCTTCTTCTTGAAGTTGCTTATAAGTCTTCTTTTCCTGCCCCTTGAGAGGTACCCATGGAGGTATACCTTTCTGTAGTTTATGAACGAAAGCTGTTGCAGCAGCTCCTAGTCTAACTGGAAACCAAGCAGATACAAGATTAAGATCTTTGCATCGCATCAAGCTAACGAATATTACAGCTATGTTACAAAAAAACAACAATTTCTGAAACATGAAATGCCAATCGAAGAAAATCATTTCTATAATTCAACAGATTCAAACAGACAAAGTGGAAGTAGCTTAATTGAAATCTCAAAATATCTATCACTCATATCAGCCAGGAAACACATGCTATGAGCATCTGCTCCAGAGGGTCAAGCCAATTCTACTAAAACCATAATTTTTGGCAAAAGATTGATTTTATTACTCAATTACTTTCAATTGATGGTCAATAACTACTTCCGACATTGTATACCATCTCAAATGGTGGTTTGCTCAGAAGCACCAAGCACGTGACACACTCATTCAAAGCAATCCTTAAATCAGTATCAGGGTTAAACAATTTTGACATAATTTAAGAAATCTAAATGGTAAAAAGCAGATCAAAACATCTACCAACCTTCCCAAGTGGCAACTGCTCTTTCCAAGCCATAAACCATATGAATAGGTGCCCATTCATCCATGTCTTCACCCCAAATGAAGGTATCCTTATCAATTATCCCAGCACCCCAAGCAGTTTTTAGTGTTATCAGCTGTAAAGGTCCCCTTGTTCGACCCAAACGATCCTTGTAGTACCAACCACCACTCCTCATTATAACTACAGGAAACAACAACAATTTTTAAGCAATCTAGCAGAAACATTTTTTAAGAATTAAGGTAAAGATACGTACATAAGCACCATAAACAAAGTGGTTTGCGAAATGCTTATAACCAAAGTTGTTAACATGCATTACGAAGAACAACCCATCCAAAACAACATATTTCGCAAAACCCGCACTGGAAATCTTGATACAAGTGAAATTTAGTAAATGATCATACTTACAATCATAATACCGTTTCTCGAGTCGCTTATACCCAATAGCTTGAGCAACATCAATAGGTCTACCAGGAGGATAAGGTCTTTGTCTAAAACCCCAAAGACCAAAAAAGAATTGTCTAGCGAAATCCCAAAACACATCATCAGATTCTTCATCAGTCTTAATAGCCTTCCTAGGCATTGGTCTACCATCTAACCCAGGAACATGTGGTACAGCATTCCAAAGCTTCCTATCCTCTTTCCTATACGGATTCTGATTATCTTTCAATTCTTTCTCATTCTCATAATCAGCAATTTCTTCAGCTCTTCTCAAAAACTCAACAATTGGATTCTTATTAAATTCTTCCCACCATTCAGTATTCTTCTTAATTTCTTCTTCAGTTGGGTTAGTCTTTTTATCAAACACTTGATCTTCATTAAGTATTTTTTCTACTTCTGGTGTATGACGATAATCTGGATTGTTCTCACATTCCCATACGTATTGGTCATACATATTTCTGTAGTAACCAGGTGGTGGTTTATCTGGGTTTTCATTTTCAGGTTTTTTTTTAGGTTTTCCAAAGAGATTTGAAACTGAACTACTGATTGAAGCAAAATTTGAAGAGGGTTTAGAGAAATTTGCTGTTGTTGTGAAGGAAATGAGATTGATTGGAGAAATTGGGTTTGGGGGTTTTTGAAACCAGTTTTCACCACCAAACCAATTGAAATTGATTGATGCCATTTGAGAAATTAGGGTTTTTCAGAGATACATTTGGGTGTGAAGTACACTGAAAAAAATGAATATTGGATAGAGATGGAGAGGGAAAAATAACAGAGGTTTGGATTTTTACCCCGAATTTTCACTTGTTACACTCCGCAGTAGTTTCTGTTTATTCTTGAGCCTGGGAGGTGGGGCAGCCAAGGCCCCATAGTGGATGATTGTAGTGTGATGACTCTGGAGTGAAGCTGGTAAAGTTATTTCTTTTTCCTTTTACATATAAATCTGACTTATTATATTAGAATTTGACTAATTTTATTTGACTCAAAAAATTATTATTGTAGAATTTCTTTAAATCTAGATATATGTTCAACAAATCAGATATAATTTATATATTTAGGTAAAAATTATGAAGTTATACTTCAAGTCACACGTCAAAAAAATGAAAAGAAAAAAAATGATCTGAGTATCAGACACCGAGTACAAACAAACAAGATTTACAACTTACATGCAAGCTAGCTAGGTAACTCCATCTATTAACATATTATTTATAACTGACTCGTCTAGATCTGATAATCTGACTCATTACATCTGACTTAATAATTATAAAATAATTAAGATATATAAAAAAAAAATTGATTCCAATTAGATATGACCCAACGAGTATGGTATAAAATGATACATGACTCAAATAATTCCGAGTAAGATGTATGAGCCGAGTCAAACCTCAAAATCAACTTGATATCTGATTCGGTCCGTATCAGATGCCGAGTGAGATTCAGATCGCGATTCAGATCAAAATAAACAAAGGTGTAAAGATGAGCACCATCAAAAGAAAACTACATTCGTACAATCATTGCTTTGGATCAAAATTTATGGCTTACCCGGTATCGGGCCTCACCCGGTTTTACGGTATTTGTCTGAAAATATCGATCGATATTGACCGATACGGTTTAACCGAAATGGCCGAGATGGACAGATTCGGCTGAAATTAGGATTTTCAATTAAAAAAACAAAAGAAAAAAACAAAATTTCTTATCCTTGTTCTAAGGTTTTTCAATTGTTACTCATGTTTTTTATGGTATTTTAGAAAAATGAGTACTAGTTTTATATCTTAATAGGCCCAATATGGAAAAACGTTCGCTATAATAATTATAGGTATAAAATGTGTGGACCGATATTCGTCGATATTTAGAACCTAAATCTCCCTGATACAAAGATGTACCAGTGTATCGTTCTCGACCGGTATAAATCGAAATCCGATATTGACCACATTGGGCTCACTCCATAAGACATGGCAACTCCTAAAATAAAAACATTCTCTGCTATTACCAACAAAGCAGATGAGTTTAAAGTTTAAAAGAACATAGGCTTTTACAGGAATCTCCTCGGTTCCATGTGATATATGCAGGGTTGAATGATTTTTTAACCTGAATACAGGCTAAAGCATTTCGTTTATTGTACACATATCGGTTACAAGACAATTGTTTCTCACATTTTGTCGTTGTAATCGCAATCAACAGTCGATCCAAAATTTTCTTTCAGTCTAATTTCTACTTATAAATGAATTTCAAAAAAAATAAAAATAAAAATTCTACTGAAAGATCCTCTCCCTTGCTATCTTCGCCTGCCATATGAAAGAATCATTAATTAGTAGACTATGGAAAGCGTAAAATTCAGATTGAACGAATAGAGCTTCATCAAAATTATGAGGAATACACAATGTACACATAGACAGAGATTAGAGGATTATTGAATCATATTCAAAATCATAGATATTTGTAGAGAGGGGAAGCAAACCTTACAGCAGCAGCAATTCCAAATGGTATCATGTAAAGCAGTGAGATACTTGTGAGGCTGGAGAATTGCGCAACTGAAAAGCGCTGGGATCAAACATATTGCATATCTCCCTGCTTCGTGCTAGATTACAGGGTCTTGTCCTATAACGGTGAGTATGTTTTCCATTGAAATCCGTACAAAAGAGATGAGGGTATAAACTAAGGTAAGAGAGATCATTGCACTATAAGTATGAACTCCAAGTTTTTTGATATTGTTGTTCCATAAGCTTGTCCACATAGAGTTTCTAGTCCACTTGCCATTCCTACCTGGTTTTGGCAACATAAATTTTAAAATGAGGTTTCACTCTACAATTCAGATGCCTACTTATCATTTGTTTTTGAAATCACCGAGTGCGAACGAAATAAGTAAGAAGTGGGAAATAGAGAAAAAGAGAAATGAAGTTCCTTACAAGAACACTGAAGCCTATAACAGCACAAAGAGAGGTAGCCATGGCAGTGCTAGAGAGAGCATCATCAAAGCCACCATCGGCCCAGCAATGTAACACACCTTCTTTGCCTCTTCCACAAATGCACCCCATGTTAAGCTTTTCTCTCCTCCCTCTTCTTCTCCTTCTTCTTTTGCCTTGAATAACAACAGACCTTCTTCCATATCTCCCAAAACCTGAACACCAAATTCACTAAAGATTAAACCATAGAGGGACTGAATTACCATGTCATGGTCCATCGATGACTCATCCTCATTAGCTACTCAACCACCTTTGGATTATCTGCACAAACAAGATTCATGACAAACTTACAGTAATAACTAGCTTGATATAGCGTATATCATATAGGAAACCCTGCAAAAAGTTGATTAAATAGAGATAGAGAGAGAACTAAACCTGACACTAAAGATTAGCCATATTTTCCACAACAAAATGAACTTGCAAATCTTCAACAAAGGTGAGGGATTTGAGATCATAGGGTGTAGACTCCTCCACTTTAGAGCAACCTATGATCCATAACTCCCGCAGAGAAGTATATAGTCGCAAATCAGGTAGCATTGTTACAGAAGGGCAGTTTTCCAACTTCAGTGAGCGAAGAGAGCTACTGGAGGTGGTGCCATTAACCTCATGACATGATGATAATACTGCTTCATTGTCATCTTGAAGACGAAAACCTTCAAAACTGTAGCAATCCCAGATCTTTAGAGACTGAAGAGAAGTATTCTTTTGGAGTACATCCAACGGAAAAAATATAAGCTCTGGAGAATTGAAAATTTCAATGGATATCAGAGAAGTCAAGTCTCCTCCTCTACAGTCTAAGATTGAGCTTATTAGCATATCATTGGTATCATTCAAATCCAATACCCAAAGAAGGAAATGAGTTTGGTGTGGTTCGCAACGTTCCACAGCTTGTGATATACAGACTCTTAAGGGAAGGGAAGGAATTATAATAATACGGTGGAGTAGGAGGAGGATCAACCCATTCTTCTAAAGCATACATATTATTTACTGTCAAGGAAATCAAGGAAGGGTACAGTGTTGTTGTAACATTTTCCGTAATGCTACAACTTTCATCATATCTTTGAATAATTCCTTCATAATATAACTCCTTACCGAAGCTCTTCAAAGCATTCAGTTGGCATATCTCAAGAACCCTGAGACATGGGAGTAGTCCGAGTGTAGGAAGCCGCTCGCAACAGCAATTCACGAGATATAATTCGACCAAATGTGGAAGACAATCAGATGAACCCATCCACTTTGGAAGCTTTAAACCTCCAAATCCGTCTATTCTTAACTCTTTCAAATTACGGTGAGGTTGGAGACCTTCCAATACCATTTCATCATTAAGTATTGTTATAACGAGAGATCAAACGAGAACGATAAACAAATAAAGAACACAGGGATTTAACGTGGTTCACTAACTGTTATGTTAGCTACCTCCACGGCAGAGAAACCAGAGTTTTATTGCTGAGCAGAATACCAAAGATACTTTCTCTAGGTACAACGTATGCCTATATATAGGGCAAAGAAAATAAACCCTAATTCGACTAGGAAGCGGAAAACAAATGATTCAAGGCATATCAACAAATCTCCACCTTGACTTGAATCCTCCCAGCAACAGAAACAGATGCACCATGACAGTGCCAGAACATTTCTCTGCCTCAGATGCCCCTAGACAGGGGCTCAGACT
>JAJJMC010009299.1:206030-218644 GCA_023531435.1 Papaver californicum | reverse complement strand
ACCAGAGTTTTATTGCTGAGCAGAATACCAAAGATACTTTCTCTAGGTACAACGTATGCCTATATATAGGGCAAAGAAAATAAACCCTAATTCAACTAGGAAGCGGAAAACAAATGATTCAAGGCATATCAACAAGTATGCTTCCACTGCTACGCTCATCATCATCCCATGAACCCCAATATAGAAACAAACCCTGAATGTATTGCTTGTCCTTCAACTTTGCTCTCACTGCGTCTAATCCACCTCTCACGTTCTCGAGATTTCTTATCTCTAAAACCTTAAGGGAGTTTAGGCCTCCTAAATCCTCAATCCCTCTACAGAACTCTTCTTTCCTGGGCAAGAATGATCGTAATTCTTCTAGACAAGTTAGCTTTTCTATACCTCTAGGCATTACTTTATCATTACCTTCATCAAACCCTGGGCTGGGTAATAAAATGTCTCAGTTTCGGCCAATTCTTTATCTCCTTTGGAAGCTCACACTGATCTCCTAGCTCGACTACCTGTAAGTTGCAGAGACTGCTAAGGCAAGATTCAGGCAATACTTTGATCATAGTATATTTCAGCCTAAGGCACCGTAAACGTGTCAATGCTCCAAATTCTTTAGGTAATGCTTCTAAAGACCCACAGCACTCGAAATCCAACCCCCTTAAATTTTCGATGCAAGTGACTGAATCAGGTAGTTCTGTGATTGATGTGCCTCCAACAGAAAGGTATCTTAAGTGTCTCAAAGAACCAATATCCACAGGTAAGGCTTCCAATTCACGGCAATCGTTGAGATTTAATGTCTGTAGATGTGTCAGACTTACTATAGAGGCAGGCAATACTTGAACATCCGTGTGCGAGAGATTAAGGTGACTTAAATTTCTCAAAGATCCAATGTCTTTGAGAATCTTTTGGACATGAATGCATCGTTCAAGCGATAGCGTCTGCAAATGGTAAAGTTTATTGACAGAAGCATGGACATCATGAATTACTGAAAATGACAAATTAAGGTACCTCAGGTGCTTGAACGAAGAATTAAATTTCAGATCATGTGCACCACCAAGCAAACAAATCACACGCAAACACTTTTTACTTAATAAACTGTGAGCTCCCAAATGATCGTCTTCTGCTGAAAAAACGGTCCGCAGTTTCTTTGCCTTACTCAAGACTTTTGAAAATGTTTCTGATGACATTCCTTCATCTGAAACAAACCGCAAACGACGAATTTTAGAAATATCTTCCATTCCACCTGCAGTAAGAGTTGTGGTTTCATGAATGCCAACGACACTTAGTGCAAGATCATGAACTAAGTCATGCATTTTGCACGTATGGATGTCGCCTAGTGGATCCTTTTCCACGTCTTGAAAAAATGAACTTGACAACAAACATTGGAAATAATCATCTCCAATATCTTCAACAGATGTTTTACTGACTCTAGTAGATGGATGAAGGAACCCTTCAGCCATCCATATATAGTCGAATAAGAGTTTCTCTATTGATCACCCAATCTTTAGGAAATAATGAGCAATAAGAGAAACACTGTTTCAACTGCGAGGACAAGTTATCATAGCTCAATTTCAATATTGATATGATTTTGCTTTGCCCTTCTACTTCATTGAAAATATCACTGTCTCGGATTGACAACCAATCGCTCTCGGCTCTTTTTAAGAACAAAAGACTTCCGAGAAACTTGGCTGCAAGTGGTAAACCAGCACATTTTCTCGCTAGCTGTTGTCCTATACTTGTCATGCTTGCAATCTCAAATGGTCCACCTGGAGAAAATGTTTTGTTCTTGATAATAGACCAACAATCTTCTTCATGTAAGGTTCCTAACATGTATGGTGGACATCTACACCTAATAATAGACGCAACCTTGTCTACGCGAGTAGTGACTAAAATTTTGCTCCCATCAGCACCCACATGAAGATAACCCCTAAGTTTCTCCCAGTCCTCCGCATTCTCGTTCCATAGATCATCAAGAACTAATAAAAATTTCTTCTTGCTCAACATTTCTTGAACTCTACTAACCAAGACCCTGACATTTGATACATCATCACACTTAGCTTCGGTAATGGACTCAATTATATTCATTAAGATCTTTTTTATATCAAAGTTATCAGATATACAAACCCACATTCTTGTTTCAAAGTTTCTCTCTATCAAGTTATCTTTGTAGACCAGCTGAGCAAGAGTGGTCTTTCCTAGTCCACCCATGCCCACGACAGATATAACGGAAACATTTTCATGTTGACTAGAACCTATAGATGAGGATGATGTATCGACTGTCATTAACATCTTTATAATAGATAACTTGTCATTCTCTCTTCCAACAATTTTTAGTTCATCTACATGGGATGAAGTTAGCCGATCCCACTGCTCAATTTCTCGATCATGTTCATCATCACTAGCACTACTAACCGGTTCCAAGTGAAACTTATTCATGTCACTTGAAATTTCATCCAAATTTTTATTAATCTCTTTGATTCTATTAGACATCTTAATACGAAATGCAAGTGGGTTGGAGGATGAAAGAAAGTCTCGTACCTTATCCTTCTTACCCTTCCTTTCACACCTTCGTATAGCTTCATAAGATAACTCATCTAAAACATCGTCAGCATCATACACAACATCCTTAAGCCTTCTCAACCAAAGTCTAACTGCAGCATCTTTAACTTGCTTTTTCTCAGCATCATTTGTTACAGCCTCGATCATCTCGAGAGTGCTTTGAAGCTTTTTGAGATCGTCAGTAACACCCCAAGCCACACCAACCTGTTTAACAACAACAGAACCCAAGTTTTTCAATATTCTTGTTGCACCACTGACAAGCATTTCCTCAACAGCCATAACGACAATCAAGACTGACGGCGATATCAGAAACAATTAAGAGACAGATTTTGAAGAATAACTCAATCTCAAGATCTATGTTTAAAGTCAACGGAGATGGTGCATAGGAAGGACAATACAACTATCGGCTTTTTAAGAATGTCTCATTTTCAAAACGTGTTTACCAATACAAACACCCCCTCAAGTTTATTTTCGTATTTTTAGATTACAATCACCCTTGATTAGACGAACCTCTAACATCCAGCTGTTGAAAAAAGAACGATAAGGGTATTCCCGTCTCTTTAGATTACATTTATAGTTAACTTTGCTGTACCAAAAAAACGGGACATCTTGTTAAATCGGCCCAATAACTTAGGATAGATTCAAGTAAACAATTTGAATTAACAATGATAATACTAGTTACAGCGATTTTAAGAATACATCTGAATTAAGTTGAATTGTTATCGGCTAATCACATTATATATGTATTGTAATTAAATTTGATGAAGACAAATCAGTTGTTTGTTCTTAGAAAAAATGTAGCTGAATTTGGGACAGACAATCAAGTTGAATTGTAACTAAATGGTATCTAATGCCGCACCATATGTATCAGACAAGTTGTAGATAGCGACGCGATTCCTGAACCATCATTGAAAACTGCCTAATAATTCTTTGTTAACTCATGCAGTAATGACGATTTTGAAGTATCAAACAAGGGTGTGTAATTGTCCAACCCAGTCCAACTGGTTTCCAAGCATATTTTTAGATCATAGGTCTAATTTTTGCCTATTTTGCACCCTTGCCTAGTTGTTTGTTTCTGTTCCTTTATTTTTGATATCAAACAAGACACTAAAAAAATGAAAGTTGCTGGATAAATAAATAAATATAAGGGATTGTACTTTGATTATAAAGCAAAACAAACTGACCTAGAAATAACAAGAAAAACTATCTTAAAAATAAACCATAAAGAAAAACCATAAATTGTACTCGCCGATGTCACATATTATATCAAATATGGTAACTCCCCATGAATTTGAGTCTTGGATCAAAGTGTACAAAAGCACCATTAGGAGGTAGAACACAGACCCAACCAGACTCTTTATGCATACGGAAAATCTTTGTTTCTTGCTCGCATAGCGGAGATGGCTGAATTCTGTAACGAGACTAATCCCTTGGATGATGGCAAGAAGAAGATTCAGAAGAACGTGGTGATGTAAAAGAAGAGACAGTGATTGAATCAGACGTGGAGACATTATACTCGGCCGCTGCAAGTACTGAACTAAATAGTCTTATTCAAGACAGTGATTCTGGTTTAGGTTCTTTCAATGACTTGATGTGGGAGAATTCCCTGGCCGAAGATATGATTTCTGGTTATGAAGAGGCAGAAATGCAGGTTGGCAATCTATTTGATTGTGAAGGTGATGTTCAAGTAGAAGAATTAGTTGCAAACCATCAGAGTGGGATGATGAACTCGTGCAGGATTTAGTGGATCAAATGGAGTTTCTCGGATCGAAACCTTGAACAAAAATTCTACTATTACACTTTGCCTGCAGCATTATGACCAGCAACAATAAAATCACTGTGCATATGATTATATTACCTCTTTTGTCTTAACCTATTTGTAACTCTACAGAGCTGAAGTTTTTCTTTTGTGATGAATTCCTTAGTTTATGAAGATTTTAATTTCTTAAACATATTTCTGTAGGGTTTGATGAAGACGGAAATTGGATTCTACTCGATGATCGTTACTAGAAGAGCAATATACCGTGAGCTATTGCAAATGCTAAACCATATCGACTAATTAGCCGTCTAATCAATGATCATGTATACTACTGTAAGAGCACAATAAAGCAAGGTGCTACAACTGCTGCGACAATTCACTAAGACAATGCCAATAGCATTAGCTTCACATAAAGATTACTTGTCATTCAATTTCAGAACGAAAAACTCAAAATTCAACGAAGATTACCAGTATATAAGAATGTCTTCAGGGTTGGCATCCTTCATAGCTGCTTGAAAGGCTAGTCACGACTTTCGGTCTCCTTCAACTGACTCCATTACTTTTGTATCTTCTTCCCCTAATTCTTTCAACGTAAGTAAGATGTTCTTGTGAGAGGATACTTGAAGAACCGGACTCTTAAACTCCACTAGCCTTTTCGAGGTTGATGTTTTTGTGTCATAAATGCTGAGATGGTTATAACCGTAAGTTAAAACACGATCACTCTTTATGTCAATCCTACACTCTTTACTCCAAACCAATGGCTGATGTTCCTCTCCCTCTTTCATGTCAATGATAAACACCAAAATACAAAAACCCATCCAAAACCCCTATCTTAGTATCACACCAATCACTGTCTGGTGGTGGTGAAATATGTTCTCAAAACTTCTCCTCAGCCAAATCAAACGTAACCAATAAAGTGCTCCATTGGCAAAGATACCAGCTTCATCCCAATCATACGTACTGAACAATCGAAAACCCGACTCACCAGAATCATCAGCAGAAGTAAGACAATGTAAGTGCATCTTAGAGAATGATGGATGATGAGAAACAAGATTATTCCAATCTGTACATACTAATTTGCACTCCAAAACTGATTCAGTTGGTAAGCGAGTTAATATCTCTAATGTAATATCCACCGGGAGAACCTTGATGTAATCCATGAATAGAATGATGAAACAGATTCTTTTTAGGTTTAAGAAATAGTGATGGAAAAACAATGGATAATTATCACGAAAAATAATTTAAAAAAAAAATTATCTTCACACATACATTTTATATTTTGGCAGGCATTATCAGATGTGGGATGTGCCTGATACAAGTCCCTAGAGTGGATTCTCTTCACAGCATAGCAAACAAAGCCAAACACCATGAAAATCCAGCACCCATTTCCTCTCTTGGAGCTCTCTCTGTGTTTTCATGGCAGTTTCAGGTCTGTGAAAATCCCTGGAGATTAGCAGCTAGGGCTCCACCAATGAAGATGCTCCAAGCAACGAAAGATGGTTTCTCTGTGGTTGCAGAATCAGATATCAAGGCTATCCTCTCAAGAATGCTGAGCAGCAAAAAGGATTTCTTATTTCGTAGTGCAGCCCTCAAGTTGATTTCATTAGCAGCTACGGCTCCACCAATGAAATCCTTACCTTCAAATCATATGCATCAACAACAGTGCTGTTTTCACTCCCTTCGAAGAACCCAGTATAGAAATTATTGTCCTGACATAAGTTAGTTACATCTGTTTTGAGCATTTCATTCCATTGCCCAATTCTCTGTTCATACAGGGACTTTCACCTTGGCATATTTGTTAAAGTCGCCGACTTTTGATATCAAAACTAGGCCACGGAGAGGATTCCTGCTACCTTTATCCTATTTCCTATGCCAACTCTCGTGGGATGGGAGATGCTGACTCCGGACTTTCTTTTAACCCAGGAGTTGAAGATCTGCAATGTGTTCTTTGCAGTTCCATGTCCTCTAAATCAGCATGAGTCTCATTTACCACCCGTTCCTTAGCAACAGGAGCTACAGAGTTGGTATGTGATGATGGGTCTGGAACTGCAAAATCATCCTTGTTTTGATTTGCTGGAATTAGGAGATTTCGGGGCGGTCTAGCAGAAATTAGGAGATTTGCCGGATTTCCTCGCAGTCATAGTGAATGGCATGGAGTGTCTATCTTCATTTCGAATATCAAGATTCTACCAGGGGAAGCCATTGTCATTTCAGAAGCTTCCAGTGATTTGAACGCACTTGAGCTCTCTAGGAGAGGATAACAGCAGCAGTCTCTTCCTGGAACGATTCATGATTCATGATTCGTCAGCACCTATATACCTACTGAATAATCAAATAAGAAAAAAATTGCACTTTACTTCATCTCCACAATGATATACCTCTAGCGCTTTATTCAACTCATCTTTAGATTAATCGGTGCTACTACTATTCTCAGTACGATGTAACGACGACAATGTAATCCACGAAAAATGAAACGCTTCAAAATCTAACATAATAGCTTTACCAAGTCTCTCCCAAAACTGATCTCCAATACCTGCTCTGTATTCTGCATTCCTTTGGCTTCCCCCATTTGTTGTTCCTCTGCACTAAGAAAAACCATAAAACAAAACCCCATGTTTTTGAATCACATTCTACTGATTCTCCAAATAAAAAAAAACACACACAAAAAATCCCTTAGTTCATCATTAAGCCAAGATTAGTATTACCCCCAATAACACATTCCATTTCAAACCCATAAAATTGGAATTAAATTCATATTAAAACAAAACCCTAGTCATAAATAAGTAACTTTTTAAGACCTTAATAATAACAATAGGAGCTGCTTCTTCTGTTTCTCTCACTCTCTACCAAGTAAAGGCTTTGGCTGCGGAAAAATAGCTACACAGATTTCTGCTGGAACGCTGAGCAGCATACCGATATACGTATAAATCTGACGAGGTTGCAGAAGTAAATTTATTTCTATCGGGTACCGTCCTACTAAGCATGAGATCCATTATAACTCTTTAATCCATTATGAACGCAAACAAGGAAATAACCGGCACAGCTACTGTTTGCATTACCTAAATGTCGACTTATGATTGAGTCAAAACACGGTTAGCAGTCAGAAGTTGGCTTTAGCACACACTGAGGACTTCTATACATATCAGACAAACTGACAAGCCAAGACAAATTTAGGCATGAGGCAAACATCCGGAGTATTCAGAAAAAGATCGTGGACTTAATGGGGAAGACTAAGTAGGAACTACCGAACTAGGACAAAGAATTATGCGTCATTGAATATCCAAAACTAATATGACCTGCATAATAAGAGTACAGTGATGTTTTGAACAACAGAACCCACCACAAAAAGAAAGAGAAAATACAACTAAAGTTCAATTGGTTCCTCTTTGACCAAAATTGGTCCCAAAATATTAGAAAGGAAACTAAGCAACTACAAAGAAGAATCCTTAAAACTATGTATGGTTAGATGAGTGAGGAGTACCTCAGCAGCTCTTTACTTTGCACGTGCCCATCGTGAAACATTGGTTTCTGGTTTCTCAATGTTGAAGAAAAATACAAAACTACGCTCGAGAGAGCGGCAAAGTCCAACGCTTTCCACCTATAACATTTGAGAGGAAACCAAATTATATCAGCAAGTCAGCATAAAAATTTCTAAAATGCTAACTGCTTAAGGAAATAGTGATGCCAAATGCTTACCAAAGCTTCTTCATCACAACTGCCCAATCTGCAAGCTTTCTCCGAGTCTGGTAACACTTACAAACTTTCTGAAGCTTAATTGCAGAAGCATCAAGTTCACTGATTAAGCTTAATTACGAGCTTTGACCTTTTGGTGGAATAAGTGAGTTTTGCTCTTTGCTCATCGAAATAGCCGAATATAAGAAGTTTGCACTATCAAAAACCAGATTTTCAAATGAAAGTGTAGTTTTGAGCTTCAATTTCTCTGTTTCCATGTTTTTGAAGCTTACTGACTCTTGATTGATCACATTATGGGATTCATCAGACTTCAAAACAGTTTATGAAGATTTTTATTTTTCAAAATGTTTTGTAGGGTTCAACGGAGATGGAAAATGAATTATACTCGATGATCTTCAATGAAGAGAAATATACATTAAACTATTGCAAATGCTAATGCAAAACCTTTACGACTAATTAGCAGTCTAGTCAATGATCACTGAATAAAGCAAGGTGATACAGTTGCTGCAACCTTCTCATGAAATGTTCTTAATCATTTTGTCGAAATCTAGATATAGATACAAATTTAGCTGCAAGATAACCGAAATACAAGATGCACATAAAGAACAAGTTTTTCTGCCGCATTAAGAGTAGCTTTAGCACACAATTAGGACTTCCATACACATAAGCCAAATTGCCAAGCCACGGCAATTTTTGACATGAAATAAACATTGAATGACATGCACTATTCTTAAAATATTCTGGACTTTATGGGGAAGACAAGGTTGGAACTCGGACAAAGAATTATGCAGCATTGAATGTCCAGAACCAGAATGGTCTGATATGACCTGCACCAACCTGTTCTAAGTTCTAGTCATCACAGCCACATAGACCCAAAATAAAATTACACTAGCAGTCTGAAAGGTACCTTGCGAATTGATCTTTCCCATGGAGATTTGAAAGGTAGCATTATTTGACGACAGACCAATTAGCTTGGTTGTGGTTAACGAGAGAATAGAAACTTAGATCATATAAGTTATCACAGAGAAACTATCAGTGCAGTTTCCTATTTAAACAACCACTTTCAGTAATGACACTAGTAATTACAACACTGACATAAGCAGTTTCAAAATGCTAAGCGAAAATATGAAAGACAATAAATTTGGAAACCTAAAATTATTTATCAGATAATGTTAACAAGTAAGTACTCCCTCATACTGTAAGATCAGAATAAAGCAAGTTCCTAAAAAGGCTGCAATCTTTTCATGAAATATTCTTATTAATTTCGTGAAAACTTGGGCTACTTCTTAGCAGATTATAGATAGAATTGTGGCTGCTAGAAAACCGAAATACAATCTTTGAACAAGGAACAAATTTTGATACCGCATAAAGAACACTTGTGGCTTTCGTATGCAGTTATGAATTCCATACAACAGAAAAATTGATGAGCCATAGAAATTTGAGACTTGGAGCAAATATCTGCAGCATTCTCAAAAGGTCATTGTATTTGCGGGGAAGACAAAGTTGGAACTAGGAAAAAGAAGCATGCGGCACTGAATTTACAGAACTAGAATGGTCTAAGTTCTAGACTTCTAGTCATCAGTAGCCACATTGACCAAAAATAAAATACAATAGCAGTCTGCAAGGTAGCTTGCTAACTGATCCTTTTCATGGAAGACAATACAACAGAATGGAATCGTAAATCATATTAGTTATCACAGAGAAATTAATAGGGCAGTTTCATATTCAAACTACAACTTTCTGCAAAATGACACTAGTAACTAACACTAACAGAAGCAGTATCATAACACTAGACGAAAATATGAAAAAGTATTATTATGGATCCCTAATATTATCTATCAGATAATGTTAAGAAGTAAGTATTCCCTACTACTGGAAAAACACCCATTTCCTTGATTTTGCCTGCACATACTTATTCGACTCTGTGAGTACACGAAATAAGTCACTAACATATACATCTCATTCTTCTATTGAAATAATGTCTAATCACTAACAAAATGCAGAATTAACAAAGCAATATAGCTTAACCCAAAATAAAGAACACAACTATTGGACCGACTATGTAAGGACAATGTCAATAACATTTAGGTTCACATAAAGGTTATTTGTTATCCAATTTCAAAATGAAACTCAACGTCTGTAGAATGATGTGATTATTACTTCCAAAAACTCAACGAAGACTACCAGTTAATATGTTTTCAGGGTTCGCATCCTCTTGTAGTTGCTTGAAAGTATAATCACGGCTGTTTGTCTCCCCATTTCAACTAACTCTTACTTTTGTATCTTCTTCGCCTAATTCTTTCAACGAAACTAAGGTGTTCTGGTGAGGGGATACTTGACGAACCCGACTATTAAACTCCACTAGTCTTTTCGAGGTTGAGGTTTTTGTGTCGTAAATGCTGAGATTGTGACCACCATAAGTTAAAACACGATCACTCTTCGTAACGGCAAACAATTGGCTTATGTCAATCCTAAACTCTTTAATCCAAACCAATGGCTGATGTTCCTCTCCCTCTTTCGTGTCATAATTACGATTCTTCTTTTCCAATAACCATATGTCATTAATCATGACTCCTTCGACCCAATAACAAACACCAAAATACAAAAACCTATCCAAAATCCCTATCCTAGCATCACACCAATAACTGTGTGGTGGCAAAGGAGGTGGTGAAAGATGTTGGCAAAACTGTTCCTCAGCCAAATCAAAGGTGATGATCATTTCTAATTTAGTGTCTAGCCAATAAAGAGCACCATTGGCAAAGATACCAGCTTCACACCAAGTAAGGGGATTGAATTCAAAATTAGGGTTTCCAAGGTTTCTCCAACCATTTCCAGTACCTAGAGTGTATATGTGTACTTCTTCAAACTGGGGCTTATCCGGCAGATATATTCCTACAACTTTGTAGTCATTTGTTGAAGGAACATAACCAAATCCGATGGAATGTGTGTTAATTTTAGGAAGCATAACATATTCTCTGGTGATAGGGTTACAAATACAAACAGATGGGTCCAACAAGAGGTCAACAAGACATATCATCCCATTACAGGAACCAACAAATTGAAAATACTCAAATGGAAGGGTGAAATTAAACCTTGTAATTCTCTCAATTGGTACTGTTGTTGACTCATCATGATTCTCAAAATAGTACAAATTCTTCTTCCCGGTCAAAGCAATAAAACCAAACTTACCAGAATGAGCAGCAGAATCAGAAGGATGATTGAGATGATGTAAGTGCATCTTAGAGAATAATGGATGATGAGAAACAAGATTTCTCCAATTTCTGCATACTAACTTGCAATCAAGCGCTGATTCAGTTGGTACTCTGCTTAATATGTCTAATGTAATCTCTGTAGGTAGAATCTTGAAGCGATCCATGAATGAATGATGAAAATCTTCTTAGAGTTTAAGAAATAGTGATGATGATGGAAATCTTCTTAGGGTTTTAGGGCCGTGGAAAGAAAAGTGTTTAAGTTTGGGTTCCGAAAGTACGGATGATACGGACGGACGCGAATTTATAACTACTTAATTGGGCTTAGGACCAAAGGATAAATTTCTCAAACCATTAGTCCTTGTTTGTCCAAACGAACCACAGGCCCAAAGCCCAAAGAATACACCTTAAAGACTATCTTTTTTCTTCTTAGTTTTGAAATTATACGACCCCCACTCCCTCAATTGTAAATAAGTAAGTCTCCATGAAGACTATAAAATGTATGTTCAATCTTAATTGTTTATGTATATTCTTTGGTGTCATTAGCTTTAATCTGTAAAGATCAGTAGTTACTAAGTATGCGAAGAGAAGCCATTAAAACAATCTGCTAATTGTTAAATGGTGAGTTCTCAATTGCGATTTTTCATCAGGTTTGGTATATGGAACACTGAATCCCAGGTTGTCTGACTAGTGAGTTATTGGAAGTTGGTGCTGTTTTAGATGTGTGCATGTTGTTAATCTGACTGGAGTTGTTTGAGATATCAGTCATGCATCGGTGTTCTGTGGTTATTGGAGATTTTAATTTTTGCAAGTGAAAACATGAAAAAGTTATTCTTACGCCTTTGGCATGTATATATCCTTGTTATGAATGTTTAAATTGTAACCACAATCAGTATATGTATCATGTTCTTGTCATTGTTGTCTTTGTGGAATATGGATTACCTTATATATATATATATATTATATTTCAGTCTTACTTTTGTTTGTCTGATGAACACAGACCTAGGGACTAACTCTGCCAGATTATATAGTTCACTGTAATCCTCATTACTTCATACATAATGGACGGATTGAAGCCACATTATCACCAATCTTTTGCAGCTTACTGCCAGTAATCCGAATAGGTGAATAATACGTGAACATCCTCGTTAAAACCTCAGAACACCATGAATTGCTATCTGGTCTCTTGGTCTCTGCTGGCTTTCTAGTATTTTGACTGTCCTAACCCATTGTAGTCCATTTCAGGATGATGATAGAGGCATTTGTTATTTAAGGTGTATGCCCAAACAGTGGATTTTAAATAAAATGCCACATACATGAAGATTATGCCCAACATTCACAATATCTTATTATAAATGCAGTTCTTAGATATGGTATAAAATCTAAGTATTAACTAGGATAATCTT
>JAJJMC010009299.1:110506-198897 GCA_023531435.1 Papaver californicum | reverse complement strand
GATCACAACCAAAAGTATTTAAAACAAAGTGAAGTATGATATCTTATCGTAAATCGACTCACAATAACATTTTGAAGAAGATAATCAGTCAAAACAAGAAATGAAATGACACATGAATTTAACGTGGTTCAACAGTTAAATTGTCTACATCCACGAGTTAAATATTTGGTTCCATTTATTAATATCAATCTCCATTCAATACAGAAGAAAAAATGGAGAATAAACTTATAATCATTGAAAAAAGAAAAGTATTCTATAAAATCATAATCATGATAATCATGAACCAATTGGACTGTAAAATTACATAAATTTTATACCTAAACTTCTTGCTATTACTTCAATGCCTTAGTCCAATTCTCTCTTCCGATTTTCCGACCCCTTTTCCTGTTAATGAACTTAGTATTTATAGCCAATTTGATGGGTCCCGCCAATCTTCCTTTCCGCCTATTTATTCGTATCCATCCCTGAAGCGTAATGCAGTCCCATGAGTCTTTGTATGCGTATTATTTGTCTCATCTTCTTTCTCACTTATCATCCCGCAACTATTCTACGGTCTTGTATTTATCATCCCGCAACTCTTCTGCATTCTTATATTTTAAATATTGCTTTTGGATTTGGATGAAAGTTGCGGATTTATTTGAATTACATCTCTAAAACGTAGCTTCTTAAAAGTGAATCGTCATGCTTTGACTCTTTTTGTTCCGCAGCTTGTAAAGTTGATACGTGTCTCTCATGGATCAACAATCATCATTACTTTTTATTGAATCATGCTTTCCCGCACCCTGGTGTCAGGCATGCAGTTAAAGCTATCTGTTTTGAGCAGATCGTCGTACTTTCCCACAACATACGTGTCAATCATGCATCAACGATGTCAGACTTTAAACCTATAGTCTGGTCAATCACACTGATATCTTCAATAGGTCTGTCTAAGCCTTGGTTGGCAGTCTTTAGGCCTCCCTCTGATAAAAGAGTTCTTCGACTTTTCAGATCTTCTCAAAAAGTTTTATTTTGGTGCTTGTCGACTCATCGTAACTCATTATTTCTCCAATAATTTTTGGGCATGTATCACTCAAAATTTATTCCCTCACAGCTAGAGCCTTACATACCTGAGGAAGACTATTCTGTAAAATCCTTGTACAAAACATTACACACAAAAAAAAGGAGATCGATTTGCCCACACCTAAGTAAGAACATTGTTTGAAGCTTTTTTGGCCAAAAATGTGCAACAAAATTACCCTGATCTTATATTGGTTAGAAGTAACATTAATCTTACACTTTGATAACAATGGTCTCTGTCTCCATACTTTTAGTCTCGTACGAATCACTTCAATGTTTTAGAAATCAAGTCGACTCGGTCCTATAAATCGGTTTGCTAGTAACTCTTGTACGTAGTTACGTACCACTTCAAAATGAATTGGGCTAATTCGTGCGATTCACGTGACTTGTGAATCTTCTAATATTCAATGAAAATAAAGGTACTTTTGATTTGATGAGACCCTTAAATCAATTCGGTTATGGAGCTCAAAAATAGGTGTAAAACCAAACATATAAATATAATATTGCAAGTTATTTGATGTCTATGTCAATTGTCAAAGCAAAATCAAGTTCCATTTAGGCTTTCTCGGTTGGCATGTTAGACCAAATTCACTTTGGCGGTAGAAAGACTTACCGGAATTTAAAAAAAAAAAACGTGTTTTTTGAAAGTCACGTAAGGTTATAAAAAAGATAATTAGATTTTGGTACTCAGATTTTATTCAGGTTTAATCTTTGGTATAACATTTTCCAATATTAGTGTTTGTTATTTGGATTGGACGTTGACCGACGTTGACTTGGTCAGATATTAATTTCTGTTAAAAAATTATTAAAATAATAATTAAATAAAATAAAATAAAATAAAAGATAAAATAAAATTATTACATAAAATTACTATAATGACCTTAGCTTTAGGGGAAAGTCAGTTTGTCTTTAATCATGGCTGAGTCGACTGACTTACCGAGTTAGGGTAACCGAGTCATTAAGTCGACTCACTGGAGCATTAATCAGGAAGAATTTTCTCTGTCCCGACAGATTTCCAGCTAAATTCCGGTCCTTCCCTGTAATCATAACATACATCTGATCAATCATCATTCTTTCACTTCTAGAATTTTTAATTCTTACCAATATGCACAACCTTTACAAACACATTTTAGCAGCTTCTCTTGCATATAATCAATTCATTTCAATTCTCCCAGACCACCAACAACAAGATTTATTTCTTGAGAAATTCAAGACACCACCAATTATCATCAATTCTTCTTGGTTTGTCTCAATCCCTGCAGATTCATAACCCCTGCACCATCAAAATCATTTCGATTTCAAGACATCTCTACGTGCTCTTTTTTAACCCATCTTCTCAGCAAAACTCAACTCATATTCATCTTCTTTCTGTTGGCTTTAAAACCCACCAATCACCCATAAATTCAAGCCAAATCACATTCAATTTCAAATCTTCTAAAATTTCTTACATCAATAACAAGCAACTAATCCCTGTCTTAACTTCCATTAATAGTCGCCAGATGTAATCTCGGGTTTCTTGAAAATAACAGAATCAAAGCTCTTCAACTGTTCAAACTCGAACGCAAGACTAATTCAGATTTGTACCTAACACTCCTCCAGCTATTGTTTGATTCTCGGTTTCTAACAACACCATCATTTCTCTCAACTCTCTGTTAGATCGACAGCCTTAGATAAAGAAGAAAAAAAAATCATCTTTTGCATAAAATCCATCAACAAAAAAATAAGGAATTAGGGTAATGAATTTTATCTGGACCATAGACTTAATAGTTTTCTCAAAGTCGTAGGATTCTAGGCCTACTTCGGGAGTACAATTGTAAACTCAGTATTCGTATTTTATAAAATTAAAAAAAGTCTGATCATAAACAGTCAATACGGCTCCACGTTCAGTCTAGGTCTCAAACATTAACATTGGACAAATGGATCAAACACTAAACCTGGACAAAACCTGAATATCAAAGTCCAATTATTCCTTTAATAAATCATCAAACTTTGGTTTCTAATATCTGCCGTCAAAGTATAAGAGGGAAGTGAGATGATACAAATTGATTCCACATGTGTGTAAAATCTTCAGTTGCATGTACAATGAATCCATATTGGACCTAGTCTAAATTAGGATTTTAATTCGGTGAAAATAAATTTTGCTTTAGATGTTAGATTGAAATAAGATAAACCATGATAGTGTTGTTAGATTTTAGGTTGATTTTATTTTAAGAATTATCTTTAAAAATAGTGATTCTTTCGGAAAACCATGATTAAACTATTGGTAAATCTAAAATATAAGTTGATTAACACGATTTTATTGTTATATTCCCTTGGAGAATCATTTTACGTACTAACAAAGTGCATTAATTAAGATACATATTTTTTTCTTAATTCCAATTCAACCTTAAAATTCCTTCTAATTTATATTCAAGTGATTTATGGTTTTAATCGATAATTCGACATTTATATTCAAATGATTTATGGCTTTGGCCGATACTTCGACACGCTGGGTTAATTATTGTTCACACCCAATGATGCGTTTAAAAAAGTCTCAGCATAAGTAGTACATTCAAGTGTTCACCACCATATTAAAGCTTAGTGTTAGATTGCGGACGTACAACACAAATGCCTTTCATCCGAATGGGCTTTGATTTTGAGCACATTGATTAAAATTTTAATTTGTTAATTTTCTCGTTCTCCTTTTTGATTGTTAGTTAGTAAGGATTTGACATTTTATTAATAGGTTAAACATAGAAGACAAAAACATAGGATAACCTCTTGTAATTGCGGATGCTTATCCACAATGATGACTATTGATTCTAATATGAAGATGAAGTAAGCCATTACATATCTCAACTCTTCATATTAGATTCTTCCTTACTCAACAAGGACATCCGTGTGGAAAATTACAAGGTCAAAGTTTACATTTTTCCTTCTCAATATGGCCCAAGAATATTGATGCATTAGGTATGTCAAGTTGAACCCAAAATGATAAATTTTGTTCTTATCCCTTTGGCCATGCACACCAAACTTAAGCTTTATTACCTCACTAATTAAACAATGCTAATGGGGTACCATATTGCTTGAGGGTTAACCAATATTAGCATATTGCTTGAGGTAATGAATGTTTTATCTTATATGAATTTTACTACACCCCAAAACAAATCGGTGCCCACTATTAGCAATCTTGCTAACAACTTATGTGTATTTACAAAAACTATGTATGTTTCGTCATCTTACATAGGAAAAGTTTGAATTGTTCATATTTTATATCCTTAAGGATAATCTTCAAGAGAGATTCCATCAATTTCCAAGTCATTTCCTACTACACTTTGAAGATTGATTCAAGAAAAAAAAACTAGTCAAGAACAATTTTCTTGATGAATCAAGAAACATATAAATGTCAGTGCAAGAGAGATCTCGATCAGTAGTTGTAGTAGAGTTTTTGAATTTTTGTTAATGACTTTGCTTGGTTCTTGTTGGTATATCACTGAAAAAGTTCTTATTCGCGACGGATTCGAAAAATGGTATTGTTTGAGTTTCTATGTCAATCCATGTTTTCTCATACTTTGCCAATTTTTTCTATGGTTCAAAGTAGTAGGAATATGGTTATCATTCATCATCTCACAACCCCTTAGTATTGTTCGGATTTTTAGTGTGTGGCTATTACAAAATTTTAAAATGTACGCCATTCGCTTCGTTTCATTTGCAACAAAATCAAATAATTCCGATGTTTTGCAAGATGTTTTAGAAATCGAAGTAACCGAATATTTTGATGCATTTCAACAAATCTTTGATGAATCGTCGAAAAGTATAATAAAATTCCAAAGAGGTACTTACCTTGCCAAGCAGGTTGTAGTTGTTCATGGAAATGAGGTTTTGCAAGAAATATTAGATGTGCCCGCAGATACGTTTGTCAAGGAAACGGAATTATTAGTTTGTCAGAATCTTGACGATGATTTTTCGCAAGAATCATTCTCTCGTACAGATGATATCGACATGGATTTGGACATCAACGAAGAATCTTTACCAGTTTCATGTAGTTTAGAATCATCATATTATCATATTGAGGAAAACAAATCCGAAAATGTGAAACAAGAGGAAGAAATTGATCCATTCTACATGAAATACCTCGAGAGGATGAGATGGTTTGATCTACTTAATCAAGAGAGAACTTGCGGCATAAGTGAGTATATACACTAACACTATCTCATCTCTTACTCTTAGAATAACTTCATTTTGTGCTTGTTCTTTGAGTCGTTAGTTTATCAGTTGGTGCATTTGGGTCACTTGACCATCTGGTTGACCAGTCAACTGTTAAGAAAAGGTGGCCCTTATCCAATTTAACACAACATTGTTTGCGAGTTCTACTTAGTAGTTACTAACCCTTTGCTTGTTCATATTTAGATTCAATCTTCAACAAGCAATTGGGAAGCCTTAGTAGTCCATTGGAGTATATAGAGCCAACGGATATCACATCTCCGTTTATGAGCAAAATAAATAAAAGAAAGCTTACGAGAAGTTTAGAAAGTGATATCGAGAAAGTTTACGTTGGCCAAACATGTCTGTGTTGGGAAGCTTTATATCATCAATACAGAAAAGTAGAAGCACTTTTAAGCTCTACAAATGGTTTTTTCTATCACAATGTAGCCGAAAATTTTCAAAATTTTCAAGTATTATTGGAGAGATTCATCGAAAACGAAAGGGATGAAAGTAAAAGATATTGGAATTATGTTGAAGGAAGATTTTCTTTGAAAAGTCTTCTTCAAGTTCCAGAGGTTTCAGGTACATCCATTTGAAAGTTAAAAGTTAATTTGGAAACCAAATTTTAAAATGGCTTCTTTGAAAGTTCTAATGGTTTAACGTACATTCCTTAGGTAGTACTTCTCTTTGCTAATGATTTGTGGGTACATGTTGCACAAGTAGGCTATTTTAAAGAAGAAAATGAAGGGTCGAAAGGAGAGAGCATGAGAGCAAGGGATGTGTTAATAGCTATAGAAAATTCCATCAGAGCTCTTCTCATCTTCATTAACACAGAGGATAAAAAGCCTTGGTGGAAATTTAGAAGTTCATTGTGGACTTACCCACAAGTAATAGAAGACCCTAAAGATTTGCAAGTAGTTGCTGACCTAACAAAACAACTCCAACAGGTAACAACTAACCATTATCAACCTTGTTTAGTTTTGGTTCGATCGGCGGAATAAGTATATATTTTGTTACATTTGTAGCATTAATCATGTTGTGTTATATTTTGTAGAAACAATTATTGTTGAAGCGCATAGAGGGGAAGAAAAAATGTTGGTTGAATAGAAATTATTTTCATCAACAACAAGAAATATTTGAGGAATCACAAACAGTAAGGGACATTTTGTTTTGTACCATAGAGTTGAAACTTGTATCTAGAGTACTCAATATGTCTTTGATTTCGACTTCTCAAATCAGATGGTGCCAAGAGAAGTTAATAAATAATGAAATTGAGTTCAATGAAGGAAGAGTTGTGGTCAATTCTGCTTCTAGTAGTAGATCTTCTCTATTATTTCCTCCTTAGATTTTGCTTGTCTAAATCTTAAGGATTGAATATTTGATTAAATCGCCCCTAAACCGAAAATTCAAATTTACATATGTAGTAAATTTTAGTCCACTGTAATTCAAGCCGACGTTAAATTATTGTCAAGCCCATGTATAAATAAGTCTTGTTCTTTTGTATAGCATAATTTCTTTTCAAGCTCCTCCCAGTTTCAAATCCTGGTTCCGCAGTAGCAGAACTAAAACCAGACTTCTTCTGGCTTAATCCACTCCAAAACTAAAAAATTTGTTTACGTAGGTAGTAAATTAACTCATTCATGTTCAAGCCCATGTAAAATTGTTGTCAAACCTAGATAGAAAACTAGTTGGATTTTTATTTGACTTAATTTTTTTTCAAGCCCTTCCTAGTATCAAATCCTAGTTCCTCCGGCGGCAAGGTCGCCTGAACTAAAGCTTGAATTCCCTCGGTTCAAGTCACACCTAAACCAAACATTTTAATTTATATTGGTGGTAAAAAATTTTACCATAGCCGCTTAAACCTTCGTAAAATTATTGTCAAACCAAGGTAGGAAATTAGTATCTGGTGAAATTATAAATCCCCTGGTTTAAGTCACTCCCAAACCAAAATTTTAAGTTTATATAGCTAGTAATTTTTAGCTCACTCGAGCTCAAGCCCATGAAAAATTGTTTCTCAGGCCCAAATAAGAAATTAGCTCCTTGGGTAATATAATTTGTTCCCAAGCCCTTCCTAGTCTTAAATCCTATTTCCTCCGGTGGAGGGGAGCCGGAACTAAAATTTGATTTTCTCTGGCGTAAGCCACCCAACTAAAAATTCCTCCTTTAAAACTTCAAATGATACGAGGTTCCATAATAAACGGTAATGAAATACACTTTTTCTATTGGTCGGGTCTTTAGATATGGATGATTCTGGATGAAACATTTAGCACATTATAATTGGTAGAAATATTTTATGACGGTAAAAACCCGTTTTGTGATTGGATGCGCTGATAAAAAATAGTTAATACTATGTTTATATCAAATATTTAGATGTACTGGGTCAGAGTTACCCACGGTGGGTGATTTACACTTTATCTCGATGGTCCACGTCTAATCTTCTTAAAATCGAAGGCACATATTACCCCCTAAACCCTAAGAGTCCAAAAAAAAATCTCATAACCCTGACTCTTCTTCTTTTTGTTTCTTTCTCCGCCTCCGCTTCTACCTCTCTTCTCCACAACCTACACGGCCTCACATCTTTCTCATCCTAATCTATTATTACAGCGATAGTAGAAGCTTTGAATTTGGTGATTTGAGTGAGAATTAAATGGCTCATTATTTTTTTTAGTCTGAGTTTTATGAGTTTGGTGGAGAAAAGAAACTGTTGGTGAGATGGGTTTGATAGTAACAGCGAGAGAAATTGGATCTGAGTTGGATTGTAGAGAGATTGAAGAAGAAGATGAGTTGGCTGTTGAGATGGAGGTGGTGGTTGCAGTCGAGTTCAAGCGAGAATTGCAGAGAAACGAGGTTTGCTGTTGGAACTATCAGAGTTTATGGCAGAGTGGGTCGCGATGATGTTGGTGTAAGTCTGAGGTTGCCATGAAATTGAAAACAGGGAAAGAAGAGATGTGATGATGATGGGTTTTTGCCGGAATAGAAGATGGTTGATCTGTGAAGTCAAGAACAAGAAAGAAAATTGTGAAATCGCATACATAGTTTTTGGTTGGATTTCCTTTGCTTCTTGGGGTTTTAGTTTCTACCCTCAGAACAAAAAGTTACTGCTCCTTTTTCTTTTTTATAAGGGGTTGTAATTGATTTTTTTGTGAATGTACAGATGATCCACGTAGCTTTCTCAACTTACTCTGTTATAGTGGTAAGTACTCCCGCCTATCACACGGAGTTTAGTAGTTGAGACAGTTAGATCAGTACTGAAGGAGTATCCTCAGGTTAAACTCACTCATGGTATGTCATGGCAATGACAACATATATCATCAATCTTTTTCTCATTAATGTATTAATGTTTTTTTGCTAGAGTCCTTCAAGAAACATATATCATCAATCGCAATGTCTTTTCTACTTTTAGTTAATTTCTACGATTTGGTTTTATGTATTTATGTATTGGAGATTCGACCAACCATTAAATGGAACAGAGGAAAAACTCTTGAATTTTTGATAGAGTCTCTTGGTAATTATTATGTTAATATTTATAATTAAATATCTTATTTGGTTTGGTTCTTATTCTCTAGGATTCGGGAACACTAGTGATGTTTCAACACTTTGTATTGGTGATGATCGAGTCGAACGAGGATGCGTTCAAGGTATCCTAAGTCTCCAAAGTTATTTCATAAAAATTGAATAAATTCGTCTTTCGATATACATTTTTTACAGCTGAAGTATACACAAAATCTAGTTTGGTTTATAATTTGTTTAGGCATTGAGGGAGAGAGGACAAGGTTTTGGAATTGAAATTTGGGTTGTCTTTTCTGGATTGATAGCGTAAGTACTTTCTATTGTATGTTTAGTATAATTTGTTTTCTTCATCAGCTGAGTTGTTATATTTATGAAAACTAGATATAGGGTGTTTGGGGATTTTAAAGAATTTTTAGATAGTTGCAAAAGGTAATCATGTGATGATTATGCCCCTCCTTTTTGATCAATTAGAACTGAGATCATTGTAAGATTACTAAGATTAACATTTAATTGGTCTTATATTCGGTTTGCCACATCTCTCTTTTTTGGGAGTGTTTCATGATAATTTGCACAAGGTATCACTTAGTGACTATATTACTTTCCTAAATATCATGCAAACTAAGTCTTACACGGGGATAATGAGTTTAAAATAAAAGTGAGCATATTTTTTCTTTCTTTTTGGTTGATGCCATTTACTTCTATATTCAATGGAATTACAGGGATATGATAAGATAGAGAAGATCGAATTGGTCTATTACACACTCTAGCAACACTGTCTTAGTACGTAGAAAGTATATATATAGCTTTTCACTCCCAGCAGTGAATATATATATATATATATATATTTGTAATTTTCTGAGTTGAGAATAAATATTTAAGTACGGGATGGCTGACCCACATCTATTTTCCAACAAAAATGAAGATATTGGTTCCTCTAATAATTGTGCAACTTCCTTAGGCGGGCATAAATTATGGTTAGAATGTAACAATCAAGAATGTTTCGATTTAAGTTTCGGTCTAGGTTAGGGTTGATATATTGTTAACTGCTAATGTACTACCATATTAGACAATTCAAAAATAGAATTAGGATTTACAAGAGGACAGGTTAATTTGAAGTTTGTATATTAGATTATGGGAAAGTGTAACATCAAAGAGTCTCCTACAACCTAGACCATGTTAGTGAACCAAAAAAAAGTTCGTGAGAACATGATAATGAAATAATGGAGACAATTGTGTATGTTGTAATGCTCTTCAATAATGATGTATTGAAAGCATCTCTCGGCTAGGCCATTTTAAGAAGATGTGCGAGGACAAAAGAACCTATGTATGATGCCTGAGTTGTTGAGGAATGAAGTGAATTTTCTGTATTCTCCTTCATTGTCGGATAGAAATTATTTTATTTTTTAATGTTTCATGTTTTCTATTTGCATTTTGAATTTGATAAATGTTGGTAAAGCATCAGACTTTTGAACTAATGGAAAAATTCAAGTGTAGTGAGAGAAAGCATTCAAAATAAGCAAGTAAAAAAAGAAATCCATTTATAGACGAATGAGGAGACATCCACAAACCAGAAACACGTAAACTTACTGGATTATCATAAAATGTTTTACTAATAGGAAAAGATAATTTTTTACTCTTGCTTAGATGACAAGAGTGAAAGAAATCAATGAATTTATTTGAAACAGGAAGGAAAACATTATTGACGACTCTTGTTACTGTTTGGATTATTGGATGGCCTAGTCTTTGGTGCTAGATTGGTAGAGTCTCTGAACTGTATGACTTTGGTGGAAATATGTTGGTAACCTCTTTGACATCATAAAAAATGTAGAGTCCATCTCTATTCCTTCCCTGTAACAGCGTTGTCTTCGTGTGGCGATCCTTCACAATAAAAAATTTGTGTAAAATTTAAAAATACGTTATTATCCTTGCAAAATTGATGAATAGATAATAGATTGGCCTTCGTTGTTGGAACATGATACACATTATTTAAAGTAAAAGATATATAGTTTTAAGTGAATGTAGCATTACCAATGTTAGCAATTGGAAGCTCATTACCATTTCCAACCTTTATTCGTTATATTCCATCATATTCGTGACTTATACTCAGATTATTGACATCCGATGTAATACGATGAGTAGCCCCTGTATCTATAACCGAAGAATTGTCTCCATTTTTTCCAGATAGAGCAATGTATGCAGTTGGAGGTTTCTGTGAGGATGCATTATCCTTATCAAAGTGATACTACCACCTTCTAGCTGCGTAGTTCATCCGACCACAAATCTGACATGGGCCATGATCATTTTCTGCATCATTTCTCGGTCTAAGGGGTAGCCTGTTAGGTTGGAAATTGTTGCGCTGACGTTGCTGACCTGGTTTAAGGGTTGTAGTGCTTGCAGCAACAATATTTGCTAAAGGATGTTGGATCAAGACTAGTTGTTGCTCAAGACGCGGATCATAGGTGAGGAGATGAGCATAAAATGTTTTCATATCCAAAGCATTAATTATGCACAGGGTGTTCACAATTGGGTCATATGCTTGGTTAAGACCACTCAATATGGTACGTTTCATATCATCCTCAAAAATAGTGTGTCCTGATACCGCAAGGGAGTTAAATAAATTCTTAGCTTTATTAAATATTCTTGCATTGTAGAATTACCTTTTGTTAAGTTGTGTAGTTGTCTCCGTAAGTGCATCTAATGTGCCTTGGTCTGTGGTGCGAACCTTTTTTCTAGTGCCTTCTAAACCTCTTAAGATGTTGTTAAACTCACAATGTGAATCATAACACTCTCTGTGATAGAAGATAGCAGCAAACCCAAAAGGAGTTGATCCTGTTCTTCAAATTTGGTAAACTCGGGACTAATTTCTTGAGAATTTGGGAGAGTTCGTGGGGGTTTAGGCAGAGTCCCATCAACATAACCTTATAGATTATACACTTTCAGAAGGGGTTTGAATTGGGTTTTCCATAATAGGAAATTAGTTTCACTAAGTTTAATGTTTACTAGGTGATTGATATGGATTTGTTGAAGTTTTGTTGTGTTAGCTTCCATTGAAATGAATTATATTGGAAGAGATAACGTGGTTTTCAGGATCTCTGGCTGATGCCAAGCTAAAGTCTGCGTGCAGACAACTCAAAACCAATTGGCAAATATGAGAGGAATGACCCTTCCATATTATATTTTAACTTCATTATGGGGATATTAGCAATGTGAGACTAATATCCTTCACACGCCTCCTCACGTGTAGGCATTCTATGCGGGCCTCTAATACGTGGACCTTCGTATGTGTAGCCTTTGGGCTTTCACACATGTTCGGGCCTAGCTCTGATACCAAGTCAAATTATAGATTTACAGGAAACCCTTTTACAAGATACATACATTCAAAGATAGTTGAAACTATCAATTAGTTTAGATGGAGAGAATAGAGGAGATGATTGTGTTGTTCTGACTGAAATATTCAACTAATTGTTTGTTAAGAGTTATTAGGACCTGGGATACACGTATCCTTGACAGTTTAGCAACAAATGAATCACCCCATTACCAAACGTGTGTAGAATTTGATCTCGTTACCTAATTCTCAAGGTTGAATGCGCACAAACTCGAACTCAGGATTTTGTCGTGTGAACTGCAACCACATTAAAATATCCGCATAGTAGACCAGGAATAAACCAAAGTTACATGGGAAAAAGTGAAAGACAAAAGGTATCAAATTTTCATCGTAAAACGCTAAAAATAATATATGCATTGTTGTTATTTTTAGCCGTAAGTTATAGTTTATAACTGGGAACTCATGAACTCCCAACCTTAGAAGTAGTTTACGACTAAGAATTTATAAGTTTCTAGCCGTAGAAATAGTTTACAGCTAGGAGGTTATGAGTTCCCAGCCGTAGACTGTAAAAGAAAAAAAAATTCAAAAATTAAGTATAAACCAAATTCGTTAATCTAATCAAACTACTGAATCTTAATTATTTTAACTTTTTAAGTTCATTAATACTAATTAATTAATCAAGGGCATTCTAACATTAACAAAATTATTAGGATAAAGGGTTTTTAAGTTTGGTACTTAATGACACTATTTTATCATCTTATAAGCCCACAAAACCAAGAGACCGCGGTCCTAACAATAGATTTCTTAAGATATCCGCATAATAAACCAGGAATAAACCAAAATCACATGTGCAAAGTAGTCATTAGAGTAAAAGACAAAAGGTACCAAATTTTTATCTTAAAACGCCGAAAATAGCATGGGCATCGTTGTCATTTCGACAAAGAAAATGGACCGACTTTACCAAAAAATTTCATTTATAAGAAGTCCCTTCCTCGTTATCAGTAAAGACTAAAGAGAGAAACCCAGCTCTTGAGATTTTCTAGTAGTAAATCAAATCTAGAGATTAGAGATGAAGAGAACAGAAGATGAAGATCCAAATCATCCTGTAACCGAAGAAGATGAGCGATTGAAGAAAAGAAAGAACAAAATAGAAGAAGAAGAAGATGGTGAAAATGAAATTGGATTTGTTAAACTAAATGATGATTTAGCATTTGAAGTATTAAAACATTTTGATGCAAAAACATTAGCTACAGCAGCGTGTGTTAGCAAAAAATGGAGTAAAATGGCTGAAGATGAAAGATTATGGGAAATTATCTGTACTCGTCACTGGGCTAATATTGGTTGTGGTAATCGACAACTTCGTTCTGTTGTTCTTGCTTTAGGTGGATTTCGTCGCCTTCATTCTCTTTACATCTGGCCTTTGTTGAAGAATTCATCTTCATCTTCATCTTCTTCAATTGCATCATCATCAACATCATCATCAACAATTGTGAAACCAAAACCTAATTGGGGAAAAGATGAAGTCAATCTTTCACTGTCTTTACTTTCAATTCGTTATTATGAAATGATGATGAAATTCAGTAATAATAGAAGTTTGGATAAAAAGGAAAACAAGTGATTGAAGACTTAAGAAATTCATAATTATCTTTCTTTCAAGTAATTTTTCCTGTTTCTTTAGTTTTGCTTTTTTGTTTTTAATTAATAAGTTAAAATTTTCGAGTTCCTTTCTTGTATTAGATCTGAAATCAAATTCCTGAGTAAGGTTGAAATTTGTGGTTGTTGTATATGTTTAAATGGAAATTTCTTGTTGTTTTTGTAATTTTTATGTCCATTCTATCAATCAGTGTATAAATGGATGATCATATTTCTTTGAGGAAGTCTGAAATCTCAGAAGAGAGAATTTCTTGTGTGTTAGACTGTCAGTTAGAAAGACATGAGTTTCAATTGAGACTGCAGGCCATGGTGACGTATTGTAAGGTATCATATGGAGTCTGTGAAGTTTGTGAGGGTAGAAAGATAAGTCCAAAGTCCAAAGGTTTGAGTTGTAATGAATGTTTGTGACTGTATTTTAGAATTTAGAGAGATAGCAGCAGAAGAAACCGTGTGTCAATGGCTGCTTCCTCTATTAAAATCGATATTGTTGGAGACGTTGTAAGTATCTTTGTTTCTCTTAATCGAAATGATTTTTTTTGTGAATTTCAATTATCTATCTCAATCAATTAGTTTCTCCAATCTTTCTTTATGATGTTTTGAAGCATGATGATTGGAAACATCCAAGAAGATACCAAAGCCCTCCAGTTTTTACAGGTAAAAATTCACTCATTCACACTCTTATCCACTTTTTTCTTCTTACTGTGTCATCTTCAACTCAAAATCTTAACAGCATAATCAACTAATTTGATACACATTCTAAGGGTTACAATCTATAGTTTTAGATTGTGTTGATAGACTAGACATTGTAGTAGTAGTTCCTTATAACTGGCATTTTTTGTAACACAACCTGCATACATATATTACCCTTGTTTGGCTTAATTACTTTTGGTTCGCAACCCCAATCTTAAATTATCGGTTAATTTTTTCGTATAACTCATGACACTTCAATCTCTATTACATTTACTCTTATCTAAATTTTACTGTTATGAAAATTTAATTGAATCATCTAGATTAGGAATGTGGGTTACCGTCATGTAGACTTTCCTAATTCAAAGCTTACTGTTGGTGGGTGCCCATTTTCTCATGGGGGTAATAAGATCATCGGGGAAAAACTTCTATCTTCGAGGTTTGTATGGCGTACTAGAACAAGCTATATGATTAGACAACTAACCCTATTTAGTCTTATTCTCACTTTCTGCATGGGTGAATTTTTCTCCGGGTTTTGACGAGTACAATTTTGGGTGTTAGACAATGTGTTGATGGCATTGCTGTTGCTCTTTGAATTACTTAATCAAAACTAGGATACTTCAATATCCAAGCTACCTTCCTTTCTAGTTTTTATAGTTTTGTGACCATGAGTAAAAAATAATTCCTGATGGATTAGGGATTAATTTCATTAGCTTAACATTATTTCGTGATTGAGAAAATGGCTACAGTAGCTGCTTCTCAACCATGATGAGTAAACTTACTAGTCAAATTCAACTCTAAATAAATGATTTTTTATATTTTTTCCATCATAATGAAACCCTTTGAGAAGTGAGAACTAAAATGAAACCTTTTGCAATATGTTGTCCAAGATATGAATGAAAGCGCCAAGAACATATGTAAAGCGTCTGTAGGAACACTAAAGGGTCAAATTCCATTGTACTTCTGGTACATAATGGACTCAGAGGTATATTTATCATTTTGTCCTTAACTTGAGTCTCCTACTTATTGGTTCGTACTCGCCGCTCGGCGTAGTTGTACTAAAACTCAACTTCTGCTTTCCATTCTTGTTTTACTTGTTGCAGGTTTGGGATCTGAGAAGAATGATTTATCTGGAAGAGATTGGGTATACGAAGGCGGTGACCATGGTGATCCAGCAGGTAAACTAACTTAACTCATGAAATCGTTCCCATGTTATTTTACAGAATAATTCTTTTTAATGGGAGTCAAATTTTTATGGATACGTGATTTAGTGTCATGTGTATGACTTGGTACAGATCTAGAACAAGCTATATCCAACATGAAAGAAACTACCAAAACTATGTACTCCAGTAGAAGAAGGTGGTCTTGAAATTAGAAGATCTGTGAATCTGAATAAGGCTCTCCTTATGAAGTTGCTTTGGAAAATTCAAACTTCTGAAACTGATTGGGCTAAATTCTTTCTTGCTAAATATAAGGACAGGAAGAATAATTGGATTCAATATCACTGGCAATCTTCTGCATGGCCTGGTTTAAAATGGGTGATGCAGGACCTTAAAGAGCACACTAGATGGTTAGTTGGCAATGGTAACAGCATTTCTGTCTGGCATGATTCTTGAATTCAGAATGCTCCTATTATTCATTCTTCTCCTTCCAATGGCTTCATTCTTCCAATAACAGCAATTTGATTGTGAATCATCAATGGGTTATCCCTGAAGATTTATTAGAATTTTTCTCAATTTCTGAATTCCCTATTCTACATTCTGGGGAGGATAAAATGGTTTGGAGTGGTTCTCAGAATGGTATTTTCACCTGACTAGTGCTATTGACAAAGTCAGAGTTTCTTTACCTAAATCGGGTTGGTACAAAAAAGTCTGGAATTCATCCTTCAACTGCTAGCAACATCTGGAAAATTACAAGAGGTGTTTGTGCTACTGAAGAGAATATGAGGAAACGAGGATGCATTTGTGTAATGATGTATTAAAGGTGCATTTATGCTTCTTGATCGTTATCTCTTATTCTTAGCCTTGTCATGTGTGATTTTATGTTTGCAGTAAAGAATCTTATTCTCGCTGGTGTCAAATCCGTAACACTCCACGATGAAGGGGCAGTGGAGCTGTGGGACTTGTCTGGCAACTTTCTTTTCGCCGAGACTGATGTGGGAAAAAATAGGGCCTTTGCTTCTGTGCAAAAGCTGCAAGAGTTGAACAATGCGGTAGCTGTTTCAACCTTAAAAGAGAAACTGTCCAAGGAGAAGCTTTCCAACTACCAGGGTATCTTTATTAATGGTTATTCTTTTCGCTGATTTTCTCTGCTTTAGGAAGTAGTTTATTGACCGTGAGGAAAATGCTGTGGATTGTTTTATATTAAACACCATTAACCTGTGCTCTAGGACACAGCTAATTCCCCATGAAGATACACTTAACGTTCAGATACTATGGACTGTTTTAATAGAACACTAAACCCTGTTATAAGCCTTGTTGCTATTTTTATGGACATCTGAATTCACCATGATCAAGTTTTTAAACCGTTGGAGATTACTATTTATTAGCTCGTATGTGCATTTATCACTTGAACAGTTTATTCACCACAGGGATATACTTCACTTTCAAGTACTACGGACTGTTTTAATTAGAACACTATTACCCTTTAGTAAGCCTTATAGACATTATTCTAGACATCTGAAATTCACCATGATCAGGTTGTTGAATCGATGAAGTTCATATCTGCATGAACTTGAAATACTGTGGACTGTTTTACTATTAACCCCTGTTACCCTGTGCTTTAGGGGACCATGTATTCACCATGAGGTTATGCTTTACTTTCAAATACTATGGATTTGTCAATATTGAACATGAAATACTGTGGACTGTTTTATTATTAATCCCTGTTACTCTGCTTTAGGACGTGATTTATTCACCCCGAGGTTATGCTTTAATTGCAAATACAATGGATTTTTTCAATATTGAACACTAGTACTATGTAGTAAGCCTTGTAGACATTATTCTGAACGTCTGAATTCACGATGATCAGGTTGAAGGTTACTCTGTATTAGTTCGCGTATGCATTTGCAACTTCAACATGGCATAAAATGGTGTGATTCTGAGTACTGTGGAACAGTTCTTTATAATATTTTTTGGCTATTCGAGTTTCTAAGGCCTTATGTTATAGAGTAGATTTTTTCATAATTCTGCTAAATTGTCAAATATATGTAATGCTCATCTCAACTCTGAAGACTTTGTCTGATTACGTTTGAAACTGTTGACGTCATTTTATATCACACACTAATGATGTTCTGCCTGTACAGGATGTGGTATTTACTGATATCGGCTTTGAGGCTGCCATTGAGTTTGATGAATACTGTCATAATCACAAGCCTGCAATCTCTTTCATCAAAACAGAAGTTCGGGGCCTTTTTGGATGTGTTCTGCAATTTTTGTCCAACATTTACCGTTGTGGATGTTGATGGTGAAGAGCCGCATACGGGTATAATTGCATCCATCAGCAATGACAATCCTGCACTTATCTTGAGTTCATGATGAGTAACTGGAGTTTCAAGATGGAGACCTAGTTGTATTCTCGGAAGTTCATGGGATGACAGAACTGAACGATGGAAAGCCCAGAAAGGTCAAAAATGCCAGACCTTACTCCTTTGAATTTTTGACTTGGACACTACAAATTATGGCGGGTATATGAGAGGTGGTATAGTCACACAGGTGAAACAGCCAAAGGTGTTGAAGTATTGGACACTGAGAGAAGCGCTGAATGATCCTGGTGATTATCTTCTGACTGATTTTTCTAAGTTTTATCGTCCACCTCTGCTGCACTCGGCTTTTCAAGCATTGGATAAGTTCATAGGGGAATTGGGACGCTTCCCTGCTGCTGGACCAGAAGAGGATGCACAGAAGCTGATTTCTGTCTCTAAAACCATCAATGAAACCTCGGGTGATGTAAGGCTAGAGGAGCTTGATGAGAAGCTTTTGCGTCATTTTTCCTTCGGCTCCAACGCTGTTTTGAATCCAATGGCAGCCATGGTTGGTGGTATTGTGGGCCAGGAGGTTCTGAAAGCATGTTCAGGAAAGTTCCATCCTCTTTATCAGGTGAGGGACTTGAAAGCTCCACTCTCTTTGTGATTATTCCTTTTTAACAGCCTTGAAATATCCTGAAAGTTGTTTCTCAGGCATTTCCTATCCTTAAATTGATCTTTCAACTGAACCTTCGGTTATATTGTCTTTTTGTATTCTAATACATGTTTTACTTGGTACTTTGAATCAGTTCTTTTACTTTGACTCTGTTGAATCTCTTCCTGCCGAGCCATTGGATCCTAAACTCCCATTTCCACACTTCGAAACCCTAAAACACCACCACCACCACCTCCAAACACACATCCATACTATAAATCTCAACAGAACTCTCAGATTTTCTCTATCTTTACTCTCTTCTCATCAAGAGAATCTCATTCTTTGCTGTTCAGCAAAGTTCTAATCGGTAAGTTTTAACCCTCTTTACTGAATCGATCTTTTTCTTCTTTCAATCTAAGTTTCTTGAATGTTTTGATTGTGATAATAATTGTATTGATGGGGTGTGGTTGGATCAGTGTTCCAATCCAAGCTTCAGAAGAAATTTACTAGTTATCAGTGGTTGGATCAGTGTTCAGATCCCAGATATCAGTGTTCGGATCCAAGCTTCAGAAGAAACTTGAGGAATCTGAAGTGTTTATGGTTGGATCTGGTGCACTTGGTTGTGAATTCCTCAAGAACTTAGCTGTGTCGGGAGTTTCTTGCAATAACCAAGGTAAGATACCGATTACTAATGATTATGTCATCGAGAAGAGTAATCTTAGCACAGTTCCTTTTCACCAAAAGCCGAGTCGTCATGTCTTGGCATTAATTAATTCCAGTCCTTCTGGATGCAGATTGAGAAATCCGATCGAGGAACAAATCGAAGGAAAAATTGGGAACCTCTAAACGTCAATGAAGACTGGTTTAGCATCATGTTTCTCTCGGGTCCATGAGGTTTCCAGGTGGATCACAGCATAAGATTAGTATGTTTAGATTCATTAGGGAGGAACGTCAATTTCAGGCAGATGGTAGGGTATCATTCGAGGTGGGGGAGAGTGTTCAAACAATGGGTCATTCAATCTCCATTCTTGATGTCAGCTTGGATGTTAAACCAAAGTTCAAATGTCGTGTAAAAACTCTCACAAGTCTGTTTATTTTCGCTTACCTACATCTAAAGTGGGTAAATTTGAAATAGCATTTTCTTTAAGAGAAGTGTGAAAGCCTAGTCAAGTTGCATTTGAGCCACCCCAACTCTTCGTACTCCCCGGCAGATTCCGAAGAGGCTCGACGACGTTCATTTGATCTAAAGGAGCATCAGGTTGTTTCTACTCTAGATACAGATCGTCACTTGGAACCCTTTCACCATTGAGATTCCATCGGGAGGGTGAAACGTTTACATATGGCTGATCCACATTTTTCCAGGAGTTGCTTTTGGAATGCCCTACTCAGAAAGAAGGCAGCTTGTGTCCTGGGGTGCAATGGAGCTGCAGGGCAATTCAAAACCTTCAGAAATTTCTATAACTTCTCTTGTGCAAGAAAAGCTGGAGAAATCTCAGCGTGTCCGCCATAAAAGTATGCAATTTGAAGATAATCTGTCACAAGAGGATTCTAGGGTGATTTATGTTAAAATCCTCGGAAAACAAATGATAAGTATGAGTTCACAGGGAATGAGATTAGAACTAGCAAGTACACTGTGATCACTTTCTTGCTGAAGAATCTGTTTATTCAATTCCACCGAGTTGCTGATTTGTATTTTCTGGCCATTGATGCTCTGAGCCAGCTCCCCCCTCTTGCTGTTTTTGGTAGAACGGTGTCGCTTTTTCCTGTGCTCTTTGTGCTCTGTGTTACAGCTATTAAAGATGGATATGAAGATTGGCGAAGACACAGATCAGACAGAAATGAGAACAACAGGAAATCTCTTGTGCTGCAACTTGGCAAGCATCGTTTAAAAAAGTGGAAAAAGATTCGTGCTGGCAAAGTTGTTAAAGTACGTGCCAACGAGACAATTCCATGTGACATGAGTTTGTTAGGGACAAGTGATACTAGCGGGATAGCATGCATTCAAACAATGAATCTTGATGGTGAATCAAACTTGAAGACGAGATGCCGGGCAACAAACAGTTTCAATGGCAATGTTAAATAGTGCAGCATCTCCTTCCAAACAAAGCAGACTGGAAAGACATATGAACAAGGAAACCTTGTGGTTGTTGGTTATTCTTTTTATTATATGTGTGGTAGTGGCACTTGGGATGGGTTTGTGGCACAGAGCCGATGATCACCAGCTTGATACCCTGCCTTACTATAGAAGAAGATACTTTACAACAGGGTCAGACAATGGGAGAAGATACAAATATTTTGGAATTTCCATGGAAATTCTGTTCTAGTTTTTGAGTTCCGTTATTGTGTTTCAGATTATGATACCAATATCGTTGTATATTACGATGGAGTTGGTCAGATTGGGGCAATCATACTTCATGATTGAAGATAAGAGGATGTATTGCTGTAATTCTCAGTCAAGGTTCCGCTGCAGATTGTTGAATATAAATGAAAACTTAGGTCAGGTACGGTACATATTCTCTGATAAGACTGGGACTTTGACTGAAAACAAGATGGAATTCCGTAGAGCCAATTTGTATAGCAAGAATTATGGGAGCCCCTTGCATGATACTGACCATTCAGTGCAGGAATCATCTATTGAAGGTACATGGATCTCCTTATTTATATTTCGATGGAATAAAGATAGGTATAAATATGGGGTATCATGTTTATAAATTATTTTTGTAATTGCTGTTGGATAGTATTAACAATCACCTTTTAACTGGCTTGTTCTTTATCTTGGAAAAATTACTTTAAATCTGTAGCCAACTGCAGGTAAAAAAAACATACTAAACTGTACGGACATGTAGATCAATGTGGTTTTTTTCTGAGGTTTACCATTGTTAGATATGCGGTAACCTAATTTGCTGCGTTCTTAGTTGCCACAGCATTCTTGCGCTTGCATAAAGTGTTTCCAGTATGATGTGTTTAGAGAAGAGAAATAAAGCATATGTATGTATCAATCATGCTTTGCAGATGCCATATAGCTTTACCTTCTAAATCAATATTTGTTATATTTTGTTGCAGAAGTGGCAAACCCTCAAAAGCAGATGCCCAAATCTGAAATAGCCATTGATAATGAGCTTGTTGAGTTGTTGCATAAGAACTTAGATGGAGATAAAAGGATAGTGGCACATGAGTTTCTCCTTACATTGGCGGCTTGTAATACTGTCATCCCAATGATTAATCGACCTTCATCTGTTAGTGGGACGTTGACTGAATCCCATGAAGATGTAGGAGCTATTGAGTATCAGGGTGAATCTCCTGACGAGCAAGCCTTAGTCTCTGCAGCTTCTGCTTATGGATACACTCTTATTGCGCACACCTGGGCACATCGTTGTTGATGTCAATGGTGAGAAATTAAGGTACAGTTCTCCACCCTGTTGAATATTTTTGGCCTAGTTCACTACTTATTAAGTAGAGTATGCTTTTCTTGATATCCAAACTTTAGAAATTTGATGTATGAATCTTGCCACCAGTGAAATATTGGTAATTTGGTACAGTACAGGCTACAGAACCAACCTTCAGCTTTATGTCTTTCTTGTCTCATTTACAATCCAATACAACAATCCTAAGTTCATGCTTGGAGATAATGCTAATGGGTTACTTTTTAATTCCAAAGGTTATAATGCATTATTATCGCGGATGTATGATGAATTTGATTTCTCTGTTTTTAGTATGGATTATCTCCCATTCAAATATGTATACACGGTTGTCTGATATTGGTTCTTGTAATGGTTTGGTTTATTTTAGTAGGTGGATATAGCATTGAGAGGAGCATGTCAATCGAAGAAGCTGGTTGTGAGCTACTGTGATTGGGGAGGAAGTAGTCGAGGAATCCGGTATGTCTTTATTTTCCTCTCGTTTCTGGTACTTAGTTTATTAGGATACTGAAAATGTCCATTTTTTGTTGGGTTAGAAGATATATGGAAGTATTTTGTTATTCCTGGGTTCTGCTTAAAGCATATGAAATTTCACCATTACCATTATCTCAGAGTCAGTTGATGTTGATGATACACTATGGGAGTCAGATGCCAACCCTGTTCTGCTGGTATCCCCTCTTAGTTTGAGTCCGCTCTACTGATCACAAGATTCCCGATATAAAATATTAGAATGAGGGCTTAAAACATTTGTAAATTGAAGAAAATTAAATTTCAAAAATTGAGCAGCTAAATGTCACATAGAATATCTGAGAAACTTTTCCGCATTTTGGGGATGATGGATGATGGAAGATGGATTTTTGTTCTATTCTTTCAGTATTTTGTTAAGATTGGCTGAGAACAAATTTAGCATTTTTTGTCATGGTTGCAAAACAAAAGTTTCCAGTAAACGTAGTCAATGTTACTCGAATGGTAGACAGATGAAAGGCAATTGGATAGTTTTATGGGATCAGAATTCATAGTTCAAAAAATCGTGCTCCGTCTCTAACATTTGGAGAGCCAGAGTTTATGTAGCTATAGTACACATGTTTTTATTTCACTAATTGAAAATTATAATTGCAAGGCATCCATGAAATCTGAACTTCGTTCGTTTAAAGAGGGAAATCCACAACTTGAGGTTGTTTCTGAACTCAACTGTGGTCAGCATCCATTTTTAAAAGCACTTTACAGTAAGATTCTCAGCTGTGTCTAACTTTCCTGGTTGTTCTAGTATACTTGTCATGTTGGTTCGTTGTATTTTTACATGGCATAGATTTTAGAAGCTTGGTGACTTTTTTCATCTGCTTGTCGTATGGGTTAGCAAAACCTTGCATGACTTAGTGCAGTGGTTGCTTTTATACCATCCCACGGTTTTGCATATGGTTTCGCTCACCTTCGTAACAAGCACGTCAATGCTCTCTAGTCAAGTCATCTGACATTCTGAGAAACGGTGTGATTGGCTGCCTTGAGCCTTTGTTAAACCTGTCTTGGTCCCAATGTGCAACCTAATTGTGGCTCTCAATGTGCTTCTACAAAACCACTTCTTGTGGGCCTTCGGCCTGAATAAATTGCCATTTTTGTGTGAATAATGAGACGATCTTTTTTTTAGAGTTCTGAATTCTGTTTAACTCAACAGAGAACAAGAATGAACGTGTTGTCTACGTGAGGAATCTGACACCTGAAGATGTACTCAAACATGGGACAAGGCTAAGAAATGCATTTGGAAGGAAGGTGGTAAAGCTGAAGACCAGGCATGCCACTAAACACCCGAGTGTTCAAGGTACATGGATCCCAGACACAAAGTTTGAATGCTGAACAACCCTAAATAGTCAGGTACATGATGAGGGTTGTCAAGGTATGGATTTTAGTAAGACAGAATACCAACTGGCGGACTCTGAAATTCAACACATATTCGAACAATCAGGTGCATAATAATATTGTGCACTCAGTTCGACTGCATATTAATGTGCGGTCAGTAACAAATCATGTTAGTAAGAAAGTGTAGTAGAGGTGTAACCTAGTCGTTAGTGTTACTAAGTATATGAATGGACAGTAGAAGCTCACATATGTCTAGTATTAGGTCTTATGTAAACTTAGCATATACTAGTATAATATAAAAATTCAAGGGTTACCGGCGAAACGATTTTTTACCTAAATTATCGCCGATATTTGCAAAAAAACGAAATTTCGGCCGAAACGGGCGAAATTCACCGAAATAACCGGGATAGAATTCTGACCGTTGGATGAGATTTTTCTTTTAATCCAACGTGGGAGATTCTGAAGTACAGAAATGAAAACTAACCTAACCCTCTTCTCCGTCTTCGATCTCCTTCCTCTGCAAAATTTAATCTCTTCAGTTTCTCAATCTCTCTTTAATTTTCATGCCATCCAGATTCCAGCGTTTTGTAGGTATGTAGTTATGTACCCCTTTTTTTGTTTCTTTTTTGTTCTTTTTGATTTGATGAATAAGAAGAAGGTGAGTTCCCTCATCCCTGTATCTTCTTTTGCTGTGGCCATTACTAGGTTTCTCTTCAAGAAATTTTCCATTACTAGGTTTAGAATTGCTATGCAAAAAACTGAGATAATCTGTGCTGTTATGCTTGATACTTAATCTATTAATAAGTTGAGTAAAGTTTGAATGTTTTTGTTGCTGTGATTCTTTGCTTGAATTTGAACCATGTAAATTTGTTTGTCTGGACTCTGAATATATGAAGTTGTTCAATTAATGTATGGGCAATAGTTGTCTAGCATGGGCAATAGTTAACAAAAACTTTGAATTCTTTTAGCTAGCATGGGCAATAGTTGAACAGAAACTAATGTTCATTTCTGGATGTTTATGCCTTTGCACAATTCTGCAATTACTAAGTCTGAATTCAAAATCTGTGAAGAACACCTTATTGATAGTTATTGGTTGTCTTGTTGATTCAAAAAACGCATATTGTGCGAAGCAAAGAATGTGGCCAGATAAGAATGATGAATGGTTGGATTCCTACCTTGTGGTTATGTTTTAGTTGGGGTACTGTTCATCTTCCCTCTCACTCAGTGTCATAGCTAATGTAGCATAATTGACATAAAATAGTGAAACACAGATCCAAAAATGCTCCTAATGAAGTTCAGGTTATGTGGATAGCAGTAGTATTTCTGTTTCTTCCTACCTTTGGTGGTGGCAAGTGATATGCTAGGTGTAGATAGTATTGAAGCTAGTTTGGATGAATGCCATTGCAAGAAACATTACTATATCTTTTGTTGTTGCAACTGGTTTGCCACAAGTTCTATTCCAAGATATGAATCCATCTCTTCTTACCAGAGTTTGTAAAGCCAATATCCTTGCTTTTCAGAAGCCTACTAGTACCAGAGTGTTGTGACTGATCAAACTTGTTAATGTAGGATGTACTTTTCTCAAACTTGTTATGCCTTTAACTGTGGCACTGATGCTGCTGCCTACAGTTATCTGCGGCTGTTGTATAGTTGTGAACTTGCAATTGTTTTTTGGGGTATGTTTGCAGATGTTATTCAAGTGTTAAGCAAACTTGAAATTATAAGATAATAATCTCTCATGCTGATGCCTTTACCTTAGTTTTGATTCTGATTCTGGGTTATGGCATGTATGTGTTAATACCTCTCCTGAGATGATTTTAGTTCTAGATGATTTTACCTCTCCTAATATAGTATTGTACAATTGTAGAAATGCTTTAACTTGGTTGCTCCATCTTATGTTTATCATCTACATTGTGCGGCTTATTATTTGAATCCTTCAATATTCTATAAGATCGATGCTCGTGAGATGGATAATGATTCAAAGTATAAAGAAATCAAAAGGGGTCTTCATAAAGCAATGGAAAGGCTAATAACCGATGAAGATGAACTAGATAAAGCTATATGTGAATTGAGACTATACAGTGATGTTGTTGGGATCTTGGGAAGTCATTCTTGCATAAGAAGAAGAGATAAAGATCAACCTCGTCAGTTTTTTATATTCTGTTATTTTAAAATATGATTATGTTTGTGTTATATAACTTTGTATATGTATTTATGAAGATGATTGGTGGATTACATACGGAGGAATGAATGTCCCATGTCTACAAAAATTTGCAATCAAGGTATTGAGTCTGACTTGTTCTTGTTCCCCATGTGAGCGAAACTGGAGCACATTTCAGAATGTAAGTATTCTTATATTTGATTTCATCTGTTTTAGTCCCCTTTGCCTGTCATACTGAAATGCACATATTTATTCTATCATTTGCTTACTATCTATTCTGTCATATGTTTCGTATTTCAGTTGCACTCAAAGAAACGAAATTGCTTAACACAACAGAAATTGAATGATAGTTTCTTTATCCAATATAACAAGAAATTGCAGCGTCGATACAAAGAAATCCAACAATATAACGATGATGGGAAAGCTCGTGATCCTATTTTTCTGGATGAACAGGATGAAAATGATGAATGGTTGGATCCACAAAGTTTGGATGACTTGAATGTGGAAGGTGATAATGTAACTTTGGATGATTTGTAGGAGAATATTGGTGAAGCAAGTGGGTCAGTTCGTAGCTCTCGAAGTAAGTCTATTTATCCAAATGACACTGACATTGATGCATATGATACTGATCAATTGATGTTGGACACGGATATAGGACTACTTGGTGATGATTGTGATGATATCTATAATGAATCTAATGAGTTTGATTAAAATTGTAATATGGTTGTTTAATTAGTACTTTAGACAGTGAACTTTGAAGTTGTTGTTTATCTTTATTTCATGTTTGAACTTTGAACTATATATGGAATCTATGGATCTATATATTTCGGATGAAAAAACATTTGTTATAACACTTTGAAATAAATTTATACTTATAAATGAACTAGTATTTTTTATAAAATTATAGGTAAAAATAAATGGACCGAAATTCGTCGAAATTTCAACCGAAATTTTCCCGATATACCTGCATACCAGTGTATCGTCCTTGACCGATATGAACCGAAATCCGACATGTAACAACCTTGGTTTTAACTAAATAAAATTAATAAAAATTAAATTACTCTTCTCTTTTCTTCTCTTCTCACCATTGTGAGCACCGTCCCATTATCAACCAGCACTATCGTCCCCAGTAGCACAACCCACCAGCAACAATACCACCACCAACCAGTACCACCAACAACACCACCGCTACCAACCACCACCAACACAGTCGCAACCACCACCACCCATGATGCTGCTGCCACTATTGCCATCACCACCACCAGTAGCAACGCAACCACCAACCACCAACTAGAAGTACCACCAATGAGCACCACCAACCACCACCAACAGCAACCAGAACCAACGCCAGCGACCACCAGAACTACCACCAACGAGCACCTCCAACCACCACCACCACCAATACCCAACACTACTCACCATCACCAACCAACACTTTTATCAACCAGCAACACCACAACCAATATCACCAGCAACATTGGTTTCAATGATAAAAATCATCAACACAAAAATTGGTTTCAACGTTATTTAGTTTTTATAAAATTTGATGAAGCATCCAAATATAGTAAACTTCCCAAACAGCAAAGCATGAGAATTGCTGACCAAGGACAAGGACGTCCTGAACAGGGCCCGATCATAAATGGAAAGTGTATTTGAAGCTTTCTGACTGAATAAGTGAATAGTAATTGCAAACAAAAAGATAGACAAATCACTAGAGAGTGAGCTTTTTAATTAGTATACGGAAGTCATATGGAAATCATGAGTTATGAATAATTAGTGAATCTAAACATTATTTTGATTATTTTGAAAGAAATGGGTCGTTCTTATATTTGAAGCCTAGAGGTTTTGAAAAAACCTTCATATTTCTTTTAATCAAAAGAGAAGAAAAAATCACGCACCTTTCCTTGTGTTGCAGCCAACTCAACTGCAGGTGGAGAAAGAAGAATTCTTTTGTATAAAGTAGCCATTGCCATTTTAATAAATCTCTCTAATGCAAATTAAGCAGGGGAGAAGAATGTATTAAAACAGTTCTTCTCAACTTGTTTATAAAGTACTAATCTTGGACACAAAATTTAATATAAAAATATTACCAAAAATAACTTATTCTTTATATTCTAAATTGAAAGAATCACATTTAAAAAGTAAATAAAATTTAATTATTTAGAGGGTGATTAGATATTAAAAACAGAAATATTTATTTTTTTCAGAAACAGAAATTAATCTTTGAAATTAGAAGTAAATATAAAATATTTTTATTTTATAAAAAAAATAATCTATTTATTATTATTCTAAGGACTCGTCACATTTGGCATGGTATACAAAACTAAATGCGAGCCTACGAATAAATCCAAACTTATAAAATTTAAGTGGATTCCTGGTGCGCCTTTAGAGCCCCACGTGTCCCTTTTCTTCATCCCTCGCACAAACACACATATTCCTTAATCTTCTTCTTCAACCTGAAGAAATAATCATTAGACACACACACAGAAAAACCCCCAAATCTCATAATTAGGGTTTCCCTTAGACACCCTTTCTGTCAAAGCACATAAACCCTTCGACTGATTCAATTCCATTTGCAGCTGCTATGGTTTTCAAAGTCTACCTGTAAAACCCTTGAAGAAAAAAAATGGCTGCAACAAATTTAGGATTAGCTTCTTCTTCAAGAACCAAATTCATTTTCCCTGTAACTTCATCATCATATTCATTTCCACACAATCAATTTCATTTCAGTAGTATTGTAACAGCAGAAAAATCAGTGAAGTCAACCCTGAATCAGAAAAATCAGTCTTCATGCCTTGTTTCTTCAGAAAGGAGCAAACTTGGGAAGTTTCGATTGTTTGGGTATCTAGAATTGGATAGAGGTGGTTTAGTAACTACTGATGATGATGATGATGAAAAGGATGAGATGAGTGAAGGTTTTTTTGAAGCAATTGAAGAAATGGAAAGAATGGTTAGAGAACCATCAGATGTTCTTCAAGAAATGAATACAAGACTCACAGCTAGAGAATTGAAACTGGTTTTAGTTTATTTCTCACAAGAAGGTAGAGATTCATGGTGTGCATTAGAAGTATTTGAATGGTTACAAAAAGAGAATAGAGTTGATAAAGAAACAATGGAATTAATGGTTTCAATTATGTGTGGTTGGGTTAAGAAATTGATTACAGATGATAAACATGTTGTTAGTGATGTTGTTGATTTGTTAGTTGATATGGATTGTGTTGGATTGAAACCTTGTTTTAGTATGATTGAGAAAGTTATTTCATTGTATTGGGAGGTTGAGAAGAGGGAGATGGGTGTGCTGTTTGTTAAGGAAGTGTTGAAGAGAGGGATTGAGTATACTGTTGATGATAATGAGAGTGGGAAAGGTGGTCCTATTGGTTTTCTTGCTTGGAAGATGATGGTAAGTGCTTTTTATTCACCCTAACTTGTTATTGCTTAATTGCTTTGGTTGCTAAGTTGTCTACAATTACAAGACATTCACTTAATACTTGATTGATAGGTAAAGGTAGTATTAGTACTGTGATGTTTAGATTGTATGCAGTCTTTTGTGTTTTCTTATTGGCATGTGGTTGTGTTTTGAAGTTGTTTTACACTGAATGATTAGATTTAGTTCTATAGAGGTTTTGATAACTTGTTTCCGGCTGGGGGATTGTTTACTGATTGTGGTTCAGTTAAGTCTCTGTTACTGATAGTGCATACTTATCTTTTCTTGGATTGGGAGATGCTGCTGGGAGCATTAATGCACTATTGAGCCGTTCTCGAACTCAGTAGCGTTGTTAGTAAAATCTTACAATCAATCATACTTCAATGTTCAGGTTATGCGTGTGTTTTCTTGTACTTTTTCCTACTGAAATGCGTTAGTGTGTTGTCATTTCTCTTAGTACTCAATGATGTACCAATGAGTTTAATGCCTTGCTCCAAATGGGTGATTTCACCTGCACCGAGTGCTTTTATAGTGTTTGGTGTTAAAGCCGATTAGGAGAACTAATTTTATGCTCATTTCCTGGATATGAAGATGATGATGTGAGAATTTTTTGAGCGTCCACCAAATGCTTATGGAATTCCTTGTGTGTCAGAGTATCCACAAATTCACCTCTAATAGTGATTTTCACCAGTGTTTTTCTCTGCTAATGTGTGAATTTTGACATAAACTGTGTGTCCGTCTTCAGTTTCTGATGTGAAGAATGATTGTCAATTGTCTGCTTTGACTCTTTCAGAATGATGAAGATTACTCTGGTGCTGTTAAATTGGTAACTGACTTTAGGGAGTGTGGACTAAAACCAGAGCCGTATAGTTACCTTATTGCCATGTCAGCTGTGGTTAAGGAGTTGAATGAGTTCACTAAAGCACTGCGCAAGTTAAAATGTTACACGAAAGCTAATTTGGTTGCTGAGCTTGATATTGAGAGTGTCGGGCTTATTGAAAAGTATCAATCAGATCTTGTTGAGGCCGGGGTCCAATTATCCAACTGGGTGAGTCAAGAAGGAACCACTGCGCAGTCTGAATTAGTACATGAGAGATTACTGGCTATGTACATATGTGCCGGTCGAGGAATAGAGGCTGAGCGGCAATTGTGGGAAATGAAGCTTGTGGGTAAACAACCTGGCAGAGAGCTTTACGATGTGGTCTTGGCCATATGTGCCTCCCAAAAGGAAGCCAATGCTGTAACACGGTTGCTTAGTGGGACTGAATTTGCCAGCTCTGTAGGTAAGAAGAAAACACTATCCTGGTTGTTGAGGGGATACATAAAAGGCGGGCATTTCGAAGATGCTTATGAAACTTTAGTGAAGATGCTAGACATGGGTTTGTGTCCCGAGTATTTGGACAGGGCAGCTGTGTTGCAGGGACTACGGAAAAGGATACAGCAGTCTGGAAATTACGAGTCCTATCTTAAGCTCTTGAAACGCCTCTTTGAAGAAAACCTGACTGGACCTGCCGTTGTATATATGCATATAGACAGGTATAAGCTCTGGATTTTAAAAATGCTCTAAAGAACAGAATTCCTTTCCAACAAAAGCCATGAGAACCCAGCAAGCTCCGTACTATTTTCTGTAATATCTTATTATCTAGGACCCTTGAATAAGCAATTTTGCACTTTTCAACGTTTGTATAGTCAGCCGGCCAGTCATGGATGTTGAGACTTTACTACCACGAGCATTTTTGAGAAGCATTTTTTGTGTTCAGTTCGTCGGTAGCAGAAGTTGCTCTTCTTCGTCCTCTTCTCCTCGAGTTAAATGTTGTAAGAAGGTTTAATCTCTCTGGTAACACTGCTCTTCTTGTTGAAGTGTTATTTCTGCTGATATTACTATCTCCTTAGTGGCACTATATTTCGTTTTTGTTCTTATAGCCATATGAATTAATGTAAGCAATAAGAAACATCAGAACTGTATATGATGTATAGTTAATGTTCTGATAACAACAATGTATATGTTATAGAAATATATGTTCCTTTTAGGTTCTGAATTTCTCCATGATTTAAACTTTCAAGCTTCTGTAGTATACCCTTGGTGTCGGCATGGCGCCTCGCGGCGGTGTGCTCCTTCGGGAACCTTAATGTGGTCTGGACTCTGGAGGGAATATCAGCCATGAACTGTGGTGAGAGGCATATCGTTATGTATAATGAAATCTTGAATGGAACAACATCTGCTTTCATAGCTCAGTTGGTTAGAGCACCCGTTTAGTAAGCGGGAGGTCTTGAGTTCAACTCTCAATGAAAGCATTTATTTTGCTACACTTTTTCATTGTAGGGTCGTTAAGGGCCACTCTAATCGTGGAAGTTTCTGGCAAACTTTAACTCGTTTTTCAGCACCTTAATTGCTTTCCTTATTGAAGGTCTGAAACTGCGATCAGGATGTGCATACCATAACCCAACAATCATAAAAGGCTTCTGCTTTGTAATCGAAATCGTTAGGTTAACAATGGAAGGAACACCATATATTGATGTGGAAAATAGAATCAGTAGGTTACCTGATACCTTAATCCATCTCATCATGTCTTTCATAGATACTAAATATGCTGTTCAGCCTAATGTTCTGTCTAAACGATGGATTCATATTTGGAAATCTCTACCGTTTCTCAACTTCAATAGGAATTAGTTTGCAGAAAACAAACAACATAGTTTCATCATGTTTGTAGACATGGTATTCATATTTCACGAAGAGATTGATATTCAGAAGTTTAGTGTTGTGGATAGGGACAACTCTGCATATGATAATACTATGATAATGAATGTTAATGGATGGAGCATTCATGCCGTACGTTAAGTATAATGCTCGAGAAGTAAGTATACTAATCGGTCAGTTGCATAATACTGCATATGAAATTCTTCGCCGTCTCCTTAATTAAACTGTAAATCACTGACAAAATTGCGAATTGGCGCGCATAGTAATGCTGGATGTGCTGATATTATTCTACCAAGATCAATGAGTTTACCTCAGCTTAAAAAGTTGTACTTGTATGGATTATCAATCTCCAATGTGGAATCATCCAAAAGACTCTTTTCAAGTTGTCCAGTTTTCGAAGCTTTAGATATGGTTGATTGCAATATACAGACTGATAACCAAAAGAAGTTGATTGTTGATTCTGTCAGCATCAAGCAGTTTACATACACTTGTTGGAGTAGACATCTTTTGCCGCAAAATAATACTATGACTAATAGTATCAAGTTATGTGCTTCAAATTTGAAAGAATTCACTTGCAGATCTTTCTTGACACAAGATTATTCTCTAGAGATCTGTTCTCCACTATCCCAGGTATACTTTGGCATAACACTCGTAGAAAAGAAGACGATGAGAATGCAGAAACATATTCGAATTTGCCCTCAGAGAAAAAAAGAAGTGTATGCTAAACGTATAATGCAGTTTCTAAGAGCGGTTTATACGGTGAAAAATGTGAGCCTATCACCTGGATTACTTGAGGTATGGGTGCTTCCTCTCTTCCATGAAGTAAAATCTTAACATATTTGCATATATGGTTTAAGCAACTGCCTAGTCAAATCTATGAGAAGGCGCGCCAAGGGTACTGCTGCTGCTGCTTAACTAACCTGACATTCATTGCTTTATAAGAAGTTCTTAGCTACAATGATGATGTTTCTTGGTTATCGAGTTGATTGTCATTTTTGTCTCAAGTCTAGGATAAGGAGCAAGTACTCACAGAGAAAGTTTATTAGTATTATCGTGCTTTTTTAAGAATCTTGGTTTACTATTTTTAGCGAGATAATATCTTATCTGATACATTATTTAAAGAATTTTCTTTTGTTTCTCAAGGTTCTCTCACAGGCTCCTGCCTTATTACACTGTCAACAGCCTCGCTTATGTGATCTACAATATTTGACGCTGGGAATGTGGTCTACAGAAGTTGCTTGGGGGCTATAGCATACTTACTCAGCATTTCTCCTAATATAGCTGAACTTTACCTTGTCCTTGAATTGGAGGTAACATTTAACCACGCTCTTTGGTTTTTAGTTTGGCATGCGATGTCAATCCAACAGTTCTACTAGAACATCTATGTTTTTCATCTACTACATTTGGCGACATTTATTTTTGTGTAACATCTTAATTTGAGGTGTTTCTTATTTTGTATTACTACCATTAAGTGACCTATCCGTTGTTGTGATTGTTAAGGATATAGTCAAATTCAGCGGATGTTGGAGATGACTGGGAGGCAGGCTTGTCATCGCCAGGGCTGTTGTCTAACCTCAAGTATGTCGAGATTGAAGAAGTGGAAGGATGTGATGCTGAGTTCAAAATTCTGAGATTTTTGTTGAAAAATGCAAAAGATTTGGAGGAAGTTTTATAGTCTTTCGTTCTAGTGTTGGCTCACCTAATAGAGTTAGACAAGTTGAGCGATTTAAGAAGAAGCTAAGAGCAGTTCCTACAGCTTCTTCAGATATCAAACTGGTGTCTGATATATGAACCTGCAACCATGGAAGTCAGATAATCAGATGTAGTAATCTAACTCGTCTGTCATAGTTTGCGTAAAGCAGCAGCCCTTTCGTATGCCTCTTATCGCTTTAAAACCACACCATGATTTTAACTGTGCTCACAGAGATTTTCCTCTTTTCTGTATACCTATTTTTCAAGTACTTTTATGAATGCTATATCTGATTTTGTTAGTTTAAGATGATGAATATATGTAAACTTCATTGGTATGATATTACTTCACAGATCACCTAAAGCTACAACACTACTGCATTTGAACCGAAATATTCGACGACGATGTAAAAGGAAATACAAGAAACATATCTACTTAGCTTTTCCTTAAGTTTACTTGACAAACCATATATGAAAAAGTTTTAGCACCTTTAAGACTACCTATTGTGCCAGCAACTGAACCAACTGCTGCAAGAAAAGATACAAAGGAACAGAACCCTGGCAAACTCTGCAACACAATTTAGAAGAATGTCTGCTAAATTTTGCACGCAACTCATGTGGAAGTTGTACCCCCTGTTGAATTTGGCCTGCACTACAAGGATAATGGCTTGTGAATTGTGTGTTACGTTCCGAGGATTTGAAAATTTTCATTCGTTTTTTTCTCAATTCAGCAGACATTCTGCCGGTTCGCCCACTGCAACGAATGATGCTGGCTAGCTTCTCTCATGAAGATAAATAAATAACAAGAGAAAAATATTCTCACCAGGTCTCAAGCAACAAACACTGTTCAAGCTCTCAAAGGTCCCTGCTTTCTAAATGTATTTGGAAATATTCTCACCAGAAAGCCTCCCTCTGGAAAAGTTATTCAAGAAAACACTTTTCAGAAACTAGTTGGTTTAATGCCAATGGGAATGGAAGAGGAGAGTGAGAGACAGAGACTGATACTTCCTTGTTGTGTTAAAGCATTCACTTTTGCTCTATGAGAATTGAGTGTTCAGTTGAGAATATGATCAGATTGTTCCTTTCACAACTTTGCCTTTTGGTCAGTTTATGTTGTCTTAGGACTTTATTGTTGCATACTAAATGTTTGTACGAATGTCCCAATGAAACTTTGAAACTACTACTCCTTCAATTACTTTATTCTGCATACAAAGTGTACAAGTCTTCTCTCAACTGTAAGGAAAGAATAATAATATAATAATAAGAAGAAGGCTTTTGATCCCATAATATGCAAACTCGGCGTGCGTTAAATCATCTCTTTGGTGTAAATTATCTGAAAATCAGGCGGTTGGGTATTGTCTGGCACTATCATGAAGAAGGACAAAATGAAGAGGAGTGCCTTACACCTGAATTGGCTTTTCAGAAGCTGAATAAGATGGCTCAAGGGTTGGGAAATGTGGATTTGGTTGATGGAAAACTAGTCAGTATTGGAGAAGATTCAGTTGTGAAGAAGGATGAACGTATCGAGTGCAGGATAAAAACCTTCAAGTCCCTCGGTAGGTTGTACCTTGGGACTCCCTCAGTTCAACAGTTACTGAAGAAGAGAGCTACAACAGGCTCATTGGCTGCTACAGAGTCCATTCCAGAAACGTGCTTTGGTCGATCAGACGAAAGAGAACCCTTGATGTTGAAGACACTTACCAGCGTCTGCAGCTACTTGAATGTATCTTCCCAACAGAGGAAGTCAGTGCTGCTAGCTATTTGCTCACAAGTCAATCAGCATAGGATATGGATGGGTGCTCTTAAAATAATACTGTCAGGCTTAAAATCTGAGATTCAGTCCCTGAATTATCAACAGTGTCCATCCTTGTTCGTGAAAGAAACTAGGGTGAGTGAACAGATTATTTCTAGCTGCCTACGGTTCTTATCCGAAACGTCCACTACTTCGAACCCTGACTCAACCTCATGGATGCGACTGGCGCCTTCACAAAAATCCAATCCTTGGCCTGCTCACCGATGGGAAGATTTACTTGACATGTTCAATGATCTTATCAAGTGCTTAAAAAATGAGATGGGTGTATTACCTCATATGTTGAAGCTGGAAATAATGAAAGAAGGATTGTATCAGATCAAGGATGTGTTGGTGGATAGAGATATTGGATACAGGGAAGCTCGGAATCAAGAAAGCTTAATGCAGAAAAAACTGTTGAAGACTTTAGGCCACTCATCGCAATGCTTGTTCACACTTTTGCAGTACTATCTCTATGGGAGTGTTAGGGACCTTGAAATAGAAGTCCGCGGAGGTGTTTATGAGAGAAAAGATAAGAAGAATGGGTTCTGTTTGTGTATTGGGAAGATTTTGACATCTGATAACGAGAAGATGATCGGAATTGGGGTGAAGCAATTGGACAAGGCTCTCGGCTTATTAAAATTTGTTTGGGAAGCTGCAGAAATGAAAGGGGTTTTGGAGTTGCAAGGGCATTTGTGGTGTGTGGGAGCTGAAGACAGAATCCTTACGTATAGAGGTAATACATTCTTTCTACATGGAATTAAACTTTAAACAAGATATTGAGAGAAATGTTAGTAAAAGAGTAAGTTAACAACCATGTTCGAGCAAAATTTGTTTGTTATCCAGAGTATGCTCTTGTGGTTAATATCCTCCTTATGTTGGCATGTTGTCCTCCTCATGTTTACGCTAAAATGTAGTTTTGGTGTTCTTGATGCATTGTCCGGGCCATCTGGATTTGAGTTTTGTAGAGGGTGACACCTAAATTTGGAAGGAGAATAGGAGGGTGTTTACAGAAGGGAATAGCACAACTCGCCGTTTCTTCAAATAAAATGAATTAAAGCTCCCGAACAAGATAAACAATTACTGTGCACTGTATGGTATGAGATCTTTAACCTATTGGTCCCTTTGGGCTGTTTTTTTTTTTTCCCTTGTTCTCTTTATGAATGTGAAGTTACCCATAATTCAGTTTTCACTTCCTATATAAAAACAAAACAGCTGCTCAACGGAAGTTCCCGCCGATCAGTGGTTTTTAACTGGTGTGTACTATGGGTTGCTCGAGATCTAGGTATCGTGCACGTCGTACATCTATTAATGGTTTGGAAAATCAATCAAGAAAATATGTCGGATTAGTCAAACTAAACCTTAATTAAAGCTATTGCGGAAAACCGAACATTGTTATCTGGAAAACAGGTCCAGTTAACATAATATATACATTTACAGCATAGGAAACTTCTAAACCATGCATCGATATCGCAAACCACCACCACCACCACCTCTTAAACCACGTGAGAGACGTTTAATGCTAGCTAGCTAGCTACTAATCAGCTGTTTAAACGCCGAGAATCCTGCCGTTAAAACTACTACGAATCACAACCACTCCATTGGCTATTTATTGCTTCATATCATCTTCTACATTTTACATCTATATAGAAACTAAGTTGCTAGGATAGAGTAAGGAAACCAAAAAATGGCTTTGTCTAAGGTTATTGTTTCATTGATGCTTTTGATTTCACTTGGTATTGCTATTAGTAGTGAAGCCATTGTTGTTGACGGATATCCTGCTCCAAAAAAACCACCAGTTGTTATTGCCCCTGCATCTGCTCCAGTTGCTGTTGCCCCTGCATCTGCTCCAAAAAAACCACCAGTTGCTGTTGCCCCTGCATCTGCTCCAAAAAAACCACCGGTTGCCGTTGCCCCTGCATCTGCTCCAAAAAAACCACCGGTTGCCGTTCCACCAACTTCTGCTGCATCTCCACCTGTTTATCTTCCAGAAAGAAGGTTTATTGCGGTTCGAGGTGTTGTTTACGGCAAGCCATGCGCAGATTTTGGCCACGATACACTTATGCACTCTTCACCACTCCCAGGTAAGTTCGTTCATTAATCAATGCAGCTCGATCGAAACTAATGTATTAAACTAATAAAATCGTCATTGATTGCTCATTTATATGTTGTTGTAGGTGCTATGGTGAAGATGGTATGTCACGGCAAGCCCAAAGATAACGCGCTAATGCTAACAGCTGTGACAGACAAGAATGGTTTTTTCTTCATCCCACCAACAAAGAAGGTGAGCCAATATGGTGCTCAGAAGAGGTGCAAAGTCTTCTTACATTCACCACCAGCCAACTCCAAGTTCCAACACTCGACACACATGAACAGCGGTCTAAGTGGTGCCTACTTGAGGACAGCCGAGAAAAATGAAACTAAAACTCTTCCATTTGTTCTTTACACTGTTGGTCCCTTTGCTTATGAACCACTTCCATCAGTATGCCACCAGAAAGTATAAAACGTCATCATCTGGGTCTCTGATAAAACCAATACATGATGATGATGATGAGTATACGACGTTTTCTTTCGACTTTTTGTAATCCGTATATCAGCCTATCTAGATTCTTAGAGTAGTTTGAGTAATTTTTTATTTTGCTAGATGTTTTTTTTAAAATTAGCTACTGGTTTCAAAGCTTATTGATCGATCGATGTAGTAGCAAGAAAATGTGTATTATCTAGGATGAGTAGTTGTTTTGTTGGCTGATAATAAAATGAAACCCATTTTCTTGCTGAAAACAAAAAAAATATTCTAGCAATATTATTAGCATTGTATATGCTGGTCCAGGTCCGGAAACTCAAAGTTAATGGTTGAAGACGACGGTCGGAACTGTCTGAACAACGCCATGTTAGCACACTTCTGCCCTTAATGAAAACGATTTTTTTTTTTTTACAGATAAGTAAAAAACTTCTTTTCCGCAAATATAAAAACTGAGTAACTGTCCAGTACATCGTCAGCAACAAATAAAACCACATCAGCACCCAACTGTGTCATGTCAATAAAAATGTTAATTCGGAAGCAACATGTCAGCACATATGCCATGTCGTTGCGGCTGGACCAACAACCAATTCCGTTAGCTATTTCCGTAGACCATTCCCGAGCCGCCGAAGGTAGGACTTTCTGCCTCACTTTTTCCTGCCTCTGGATATTTTGGCCCCAGCTTTCTTTGCCTTCGGATGGTTCCACCCCATTTTATGGGCTTGTCCATTTGCGCTATTTTCTTAGGGTCGGTCATTTGCACCTTTTTCTTGGGCTAAGGTCATTTGCATTTTTTTCTTTGGTCTAATTTTATAACCCTAGAAAAAAGTTTTACTCATTTGTTCCACTTTAGATGATATTTTGAGAGTTTTCACGCAGATTAAGAAATGAAGAGATACGAAAAAAATTCATCTATACCCTTGAAAAAAGTCTTCAAACACTAATTGATATTAATGAATTTATAAATAAACTTATAGTTCCAAGATAAAATGTTAGAATATTATTGGTATATTTATGGAAAAATATGAAAACTATCAAGTAATACGGAACAAAAAAATAACCTTAAACTATCATCTAAAGTGAAACTAAGGTAGTATAAATCTCTGGAATACTTGCTGGAAAATCACAAAGGAAAAAACTCTAAAATACTAATAAAATAGTAGCAATTCACCAATGACTAACTAATTGAATCTAACCAGTGATCCAACTCAGACATCGGAAAATAAAAGAATAATTAAACGATTTGTCATCTGACTCGATCCGAATTAGATTTAAAACCGAAGTCAGCCAAAACAAACAGGGTGCAAGTTATTAATCCCACACTATTGGAAGGAGGAAAACATACACATCATCAAGAATTTAAAAGCCTATTGCGTTTTCAAATTAGGGTTTTTCTAAAGTAACTTTGTATACACACCCTAAACCTAAGAATGAAGAAGCAAATGTCTCAAGTTCTTCCCTCTGATATCATAATCAATGATATACTTATAAGAGTTCCTCCTAGGAGTTTGTTCCCATTCAGGTGTGTATACAAAAATCGGTCCAATTTATTAACTCATCATCACGATCTATTATTTATTAATTTAGAAGTTAGAAGCAAAATGTTTTAATATAAAAAAGAAAATAGTTTATAACAGGAGAAGAGATTGAGTAAATAGAAATACAACCATGTGGCATGTGCTCTAGGTGACACGTCGTCTAGAAGCTGTCAGGTCCTAAATTGAGTTATATTGGTGCTGGCCTATTTCTCCCCAAACGGTGTCGTTAGTTCCACTTATCTTGACAGCTAAAAAGCCCATATTCGTATTTCCTTAATTTTATTTAGTTTCCTTGATTATGAAGTCTTTAAATTAGGGGCTTTGCTGAATATCACACCCTCGTCCAAACCTCAAGCTTTTCAGTCTGATATCATAATTTATGACATACTTACAAGAGTTCCTCTTATGAGTTTGGTCTGATTCAGGTGTGTATGCAAAAACTGGTCCAACTTATTACTACATAGAACGTGAACAAATTGAAAGTTCTCATCTGGAAATTACAGATACATTAACAAAAAACCTTTAAAAATTTACCATATGAACTCACCAGAGCAATCAGGAAGATGAAAATCTAATGAGGAGAAAATACTTACCAGTCAGTACATCAAAGATCTCTTGAAAAAATTCATGATAGATACCAATTTATCTGAATATGGATAGCTGATTATATAGTTGTACAACAACGGATCTTTAACCCCATCCATTTAGGCTTGTCGAATCAACAATTGTAAGTATCTTTTACTTAACTTAAGTTGTTTGGTCTTCCAATAACAACATAGTAAACTTGATGAATTATGTTTTTTTTCTTCCTATGGTTGTGTAGGAGAATCTCGCAAAAATGCACTACTATCAGGAAAAGGGAGAAGAGTTCATATTTGTAGAAAGCTACGAGTTCATTAAGTCCAAACTGTAATCGGAGGTAACTGGTAACTTTATCCACCGATTTTGACAATTTTTCTAACTTTTGTAAGAGTTTGGTTGTAATCGGTAGCTTATGTATTATCAATATATTTTAATAGATAGCCACATTTCATTAGTTAATTAACTTTGTAAAACAGTTGAACGTAAAATAATTTCATTGAATCGAAAGGCATACATCGCGTAACATTAAATGAGATGAAATACAATAAATCAATAGATTACACTTAAAGACTTAAGTAAACCTATTATCAAACCTTCAACGGGTCGTATGACGCCCGGGACAACGTTCTTCACATCTTCTGAGAATAATCAACACAAAAGGATTGTATTCTTCCATCACCCTTAGGATCTCAAAATGAGGATGGTACCTGAAATCTGAACGTTTCCATCTTCTCCATTCCTCCAGAGATCTGCCAACAACTTCATCATCAGTTTCATTCCTAATTCTTCTTTCATTCACCTTAGCGGTTAAAGTAGAAAATTCTAGTACTTCCTTTGTGATTTCCACATATCGACAAAAAAGGCCTGCTCTGTTCCGGTTATTGGGGTTTCCGGTTTCATTACAAAAGTTAGTATGAATATCTTCTAACCATTGCATGCTCATTGAACCATTCATCTGACGTTCATGACCCCTTGCTTGATAATGTAATATTATGTTTCGACATAGGAATAAATCTTCCTCTAGGGTAAAATTCTCTGCATTAATACTAAAATTTTCGTAATCCATGATTATGAAAACAATAGATTATAGATTTTCTATGAAATGTACAAGATGTGGATTTGAAATGGGATTGACAGATATAAATTCATTTATTTATAGACGTATCAGAATACAAATTACAAATTATAGCCGTTGAAGACGGTAACAAAACGGTAACAAATGAACCAGGAATTAACCAGGCGGACTCCTAGGAGCGCGCCTAGAAGCGAGCGGCGTCCAAGCGCCTCGCCTATATAACTGAGCAAAATCCTAGAGCTTCGTTTGATTGTAGGCGGTATACTAGGATTACGCTCAGTTGGAACGGTATTCTAGCAATGCGCTTGTCAGTGGGCGTGATCCTAAGGCTTCGTTTCATCAGAAGTAGTTCTAGCATGCCCCTTGATCAGGCGCATTTCTAAGATACCGCCCGTGTTTTTTAGCGTGGTGATTTCGCTTCACTCTATGCGGTACACTACAACTTCGCTTGACGCCAGGCGTTACACTACGACTTCGCCCGACTATACCCTGTTTAGTCCGGATTTTTTTCTAAATCTAATCTTGAAAGTGGATTTGGGCGAGTATAACCCAGATACACTCGCGTCTTTACGATATACTTTTACGGATCAAAAAGGATATTTGATCTTTGGTCCGTGGTTTACTCGCGCCTCTGCAGTTGTTCTTAGACACCACTCACATGTACATGGAGGAGCAAATATAAGCGGTGACATAATTCCAAACACAAACCCATACCAATACCAAGGAGAGTGAGTGGATGATTACTGCTGGGTACCACTACTAAAATTGGCATGTTGGCCTCCTAAGGAATTGGACCATGACACTTGAATGGGCTTATAAATCAGGTTAAGGATCATGGGTTTGCGGTGACTGTTCATTTTAAGGCAACTTTGACTTTGCAGTTGAGTCTCAGCAAGGTTTAGTTGAAAACAAATTTGCATTGCATGTATCAAGGACCTCAAAATGTAATGCTGCTTAAATTAGGCGACATCACCGTTACGAAGAAGTACACAAGTTAAGCTCGGGGTTGGTGTGGTCCAAAATGTAGTTAACTCGTGAAAATCTTTTGCCTTAATCATCTTAGATTTGCCCTTATAGTGCAATGTGCTCAAACACATCAAACTTAAATAACTTGTGCGGATTTAGCATTCAACTTTCCAACTTCTGGGTTGTTAATTAATGAGATTACAGCACAGCTCCTGTACAAGTAGTTCAAGGCAAAAAATCCAATGTTACGGTTTTAGGTGTGGAGTATCTGTAGACCTGATCCCTGCGATATAGCAGCAGCTTTTAGGATATAACTCCATATGGTGGTAATGAGGCTTTTTGTTCTGTGGAGTTTATGTACTGCAGGTTGTTTGTGGCTGCTGTTTTCAGCTTGGAGCGGCTAAACTTTAAAATCAAATGTTGCATTATTCAGCAGTGAGTTAGTGACTAATTTTTTGGTTGGCACAAGTGTTGCAGAGTATTCTCACTACCCACCTTGGTGATGCTTAAGTTGCTTATCCCTTTAAGGCAACTTAGATTTTGCAGTTGCGTCCTAGCAAGGTTTAGTTGGGAAAAAAAACTTGTTTCAAAGACCACAACATGTAATGCTCCTTAGATTCGGCATCACTGATCAGTACCCCCATCAAGAATTACAATAGTTAAATTCAGGTTGGTGTGGTCCAGAACAGGGATTCGGAGATTTTGTTGCCCCGAGACAAAATCTCAATTGTTGCCGTATTGTGTTTTAAAAGGATTAAATGGCCTAAGTTAAAGAGATGATTGAAAGGATGTACATTCATCTTCTCCATCAACAAGATGTACTATTTCATTCAATGTTAAGTTACTGGAATATTTTACAAGAATTCACAACCCCAACAGATGATTAAAAAATCATGCGTCTCTACTCAAACAACCAATTATTAGACATAAAAATAAAACTACAAAATCTTATATAATTGACTCAAAATGCTAAGAATTGTGGTCTTGTTCACAGGTATAATATTAATAGGAAAACTAATCATGCAGCAGGTGATCAAACCTTTTCTTCCGCGTCCTCTTCATCTTCAACCAAAATCAGTAAACAACAATTACAACAAACAATGAAATTTAAAAAATTATTTTTAGTTTTGATTAAATTAGAGACTTAAAAGAAAAGAAACACAAAATCAGTAAACAACAAACATTAAAAAACTTAAATTTATTGGGGATTCGAAGTTCTTGCCCTAAAACTTAAAAAGTCAGATGTTTAACTTTGGTAATATCCGGATTAGATAGAAAATGAAAAAAATATTTTTTTCTGATTAGAGTGCAACTTGATCAAACACCACTCACATGGATATGGAGTATCAACAGCCTGTTTGGCTTTACATAGGCAGAGCCAGAAGTCATTCTCAGGAATCAAAACCAACGGCTTTTATCATTCGCAAAAAATCATTCTAAACATTTTCGAAAACCAGAAGAAGCAGCAAAAACATTAACGCCCATCGCGGGGTTCGAACCCACGACCACCTGAGCTAGACGTGCAAATGACTTCAGTTTTCAAACTGAATTGTCACTTCCAACTTTATGACTAAATTAAATCGAGTACAAATCTAGTTAGAACTAGAATATGGTACGTACTTCCATTAACATGGACTAGGAGGGGTTTCCCATCCAGCTTGTATAGATATGGGGTGGCTCAGTGTTAATCCAAAATAGTATCATAAAAACTTATAATTTACCTCTTCTCTATATATACTTACCAGGCTATGGGTTAGATAATAAAATAAAATAAAATTATTTTGAGGTATATTCTAAAACTCCTTAACCATATGTTTTTATTATTGATTATTATGCTTTGTTAATCAGAGGATGATCATTTTTTATTCTATTTGTTTTTAGTTTTTGATTTGTCTTTTTTGGATATTTTTTTTTTAATTTATTCAACGACGTTTCCACCATAACGATTCCAATAGCCCAAATTTTCATGATTTCTTATTTGAATTATATTATTTTTAATTTTTTTCCAGAATCGTCATAGATTCACAGTCAATGATGTTTCGACCATAATAATTCCATATAGTCCAAATTTTCATGAAAAATTGTCAAGGTAGTGAATAATGACCATGAAGATTCTTTCAAAAGTCATTATGATTATCTAATAGACCATGACGATTTTTCATAAAAAATTTAGCAATAAAAATTTCTGCTCCATTTGTTACTGTCGTCGTGGTTGAAATTTAGGACCATGACAACTAAAGTAAAAGTCATTCTTAAAAGTCAAAACCAAATTCTTTTTTTATTTGCTAAAAAAATTTGTTTTTATAAATCATTCTAAAATTTGGTTCCATTCTATAATTTGGTTTTGAAAATAAATTCTGGCTTTTGATTTCCAAAAACAACATTATTGCGGACCGTGGGTCTTGAACCCAAGACCACTAGGCTAAGAACCTTCCGCTTTACCAACTGAGCTAGTCGCCAAATTTACTTCTTACATGACTCTGACATAAATCGCACCCAGTTATAATTGTACCAATGAGAGGCGAGGATGCTGGGTACTGTACTGATGGTACTACTACTACTAAAACTATAATAGAGATTTTGAGATCAGAATCAAGAGCACCACCATATAATAAAATCACATGGGGCATGTCATTTCAAAGATTGTCATATATTTGAAATACAGAAACTCGTTTGGATCTTTCCTTAGTTTTATTTTGTCTACAACTAATAATTCATCCTAATAATATTTTCTTGATTTATTCAAGATCCTCATGTTTTTATGTTTGCTGGTAATAAGGTATCACCACCACCACTGGTGGTGGTGGTGGTGGTGGTGGAAAACAAACTCAGCCATCAAAACACTTTGCAATTTTATTTTGTCTAGTCAAACAGGAAATTTCATGGAGAGAACTCATTGTGATATCTAACCACCAAACTAAATTATTTTGTTCTTATGGAGTCAGTATCACTAAAATCTAATTAGTGTCAATTACTTCCACTAATTAGTACTCATTAATTAATTAGCATGACACATTTTATTTTTTTGTCATATCAGTCCCTTGATTAATTTTGAGAATAACTCTATATAAGTCTATATATGCTTTGAGTCGTGATTGGCACCACGTGTCTTGCTTGGTTGTTGATATGAATTTATAAGATATTTGGATACCAGAACCAGAAGTCAGAAACAAGATGTTTTTATTTCATCAAAAGTTAATTTTTTTATTTCTAGAAATCATTTTAAAACTGTAGACCTAAAATAAGTTATGACTTTTTTACTTCCAGAAATTAAAAAACAACTACTTAAATGATATTCAAACAGACATTTACAGTTTTTAATGATCAAAATAACATATTTTCTTAGGGTAAATGTTATGATCCAAAAATCAAGAACCATTTAACTCTAAAATAGTTTAAGATATTCGAGCATACATTATATTTTTCAACGTTTTCAGCAGTTCTTTTTTTTTGTTTTGTTTTTTTGACACTTAAGTTGAGATTAGTCCAAATGTGAAGCCAATCAACTAATTGGTGCTTGAAAGCCATAACTATATAGTAGGGTAGATTTATTTTTTTTTTTTTTTTTTTTTTTTTTAGAGTAATGCCGAAAGCAACTTCTTCATTCTAGCTTAGTTGCTTAATAAGTTCTAAAATAGCTAGATTTTAGGGAAACTTTACTTGAAATTTAATCATCATGCATATAAAGAAGGAGCTATTCTATTCACTAATCCACTTACTAATCAACTAAGAAAAGTCTTATTGAAAAGATGTTTACTTAATGACTTAAAAGTAAAACAAGCGCAGTGCTTGTAGATTGGCCGACAATAAGCTAATAAGCTAAGAAATATCTTCCAATCACATCATAGAATCGAGTTACATAAATTTGTTTTTGGAGAAATATCTTATTGTTATCTAAATCAAGGTACATAAATTTGTTTTTGGAGACAATCGAGTTTAATGAGACAATGACAAACATCCATTATGCGTGGTGTGGTGTGTTACCCCATTTTGTGGTCAAGTAATTAACACTTAAAGTTGAGATTAAGGTACCATCAATTTTTATCATCATTTTGCATTGTGATAGACAAAATAAAATGGAAATAAAGTTAAGGTGGGTAGAATTATACGAATAAGGGTGGTAAAAAAAAATCTATGAATAAGGAGATTATTTGGAAACTAGAAGCAAAAATAATTTGTCGAATAAATAAAAAATAAAAGTAAAATCTTTTTTCTTCACAAATTATCTTTTTTTCACTTTCAAAATTTAGTTACGAAATTGATTTTAAACTCTTTGACCTCTCTAAGTAGAAAAGTTACTTTTTATGTATGTGGTATCCGAAAAAGGGTTGTCTGGATAATTCTTAAGAAGTAACTTTTTGATTTCTAAAATTTGAGAATGACTTTTGGAAGCAATTTGTGAAACAAATTTTTTTAGTTTTGACTTCTAGGATCAACTTCTACTTTAGAAGAAGCAACATTCTGCTTATGGTATCCAAACACCCTATTAAGAAGTAACTTTTTGACTTTTAAAAGTAAAAAAATTAAAAATTAAGTTGAGAATAAAATTTGAGAATGACCTTAGAAAAAAAAATAAAAAATTATAAAATAAATTTTTTTACTTTGATTCCTGAAATTGTACTTGGTCGGATAAACGATACAAGATAAGTACTCGGTGGATAACGCTCGGGGGTCCAATAATTGATTCCTAAATAATGTAGGAGCTGAAAACCTAAAAACAGATAAGGATTAAGATTTTTCTAATCACATAAAAAAGAATAAAGTGATTTTTTGTAATAGCATTTTAGCATGTACATATTATAATTAAATAAACTTATATATAATGCATGGTTGGGATATTTATAATATAAAAATAATTAAATTAGGTGTATAAAAATAAAATTATCACTTTTTCTGTTTTTCTTTTTTTTCTTTTTATTTAAGAAAATAAGTATATTAAAGCAGCTAACCAACTTGGTTACCTGAATATTTACAGAGTTTGTAATAGAGCTATCTAATACTGGTCGCTGCTGGTGCATCTCAGCATTTGACTTGTCTATTAATAACAGTTGATGAATACAAGAGGGAGCAACAGTTCTCCAATTAACAACTTGAATGAAATTTTTAGCTTTTTTGGCTAATATGTCAGCCACTCTATTAGCTTTCCTAGAAATATAGTTAACATATAAAGTTATCACAATGAGAGGCTAGTTTTTTAGCTTCATTTAGATTCACATTGCCATAAGATTCTATTACTTGTCTCATTTAAGTATTCAAACACTCTCTTACAATCTCCTTCGATACCAAATCCCGAAATCCTTGATTCTTTAACCCATATGACTCCTTCTAAAGTTGCTGATTTTGCCTCCTCTGCACTGGAAGTGATTCTGGGTTCTGTTTTTGCTCCTTCCATAGTACATGCATGATTAGGAACAATAATAGCCACACCAACATTAGAAATAATATCCAAGCAACATCCACATTGAGTTTCAACTCGTTTAGGCATGGAGGGATCCAACGATCCTGATTGTTGTTGTGAGTAACTGCCCTTATTGTTATTGCAGTTGATTTTGTAATTCAACTATAGGTTTCTAGAAATGAATGTGTCTCTGTATACTAAGAGAAGTGGTAAAAGAGGAGTTAACTTTATCGCTAACCACCCTATTACACCTCTCATTCCATATGAACCAGCATTTTGTTACTACAGACTTTACAGAGATGCCTTGAATTGCTCCATTCATCCAATAACAAAATTGATCCTTAAAAGAGTCATCATAATAAACCTATAGAAGAGATGGACAGGGAGGTAACATCCATATGGATTTGGCGAAATGACATCTAAAGAAAAGATGTTCCACTGTCTCATCCTCCGTTTCACAAAAAATACATCTCCAAGAAGCTTTTCTACTAAATTTAGACAAATTGTAGTTAATAGGTAAAGCATGATTCAGACATTTCCAAACAAAAAGTTTAATCCTTTACGAGACATTAAGATTCCATAACTTTTTCCAAAATGTTTTAAATTTCATTACTCATTAGGGACAATGAAGGATCATTAAGTTTGGCATACATGGCTTACCAGAGAAGTTACCATCTATGGTTAACTTCCACCTAATTCTATCTTTATGTAACATATTATCAGAGTTGCAGAATAACTTAATACTCAAAATTTTAGAACTTATTACAGAAGGAAAACAAGATTGAACAAGTTTCAAATTCCACTTATTGTTGTCGTCAATTAAGTCTGCAACAAGTGTTAGATTGGTGTTAATGGGAAGACCCATTTCAAACAATTTTTTTCAAGACTAGGTATCCAGTTATCAAACCATACATTAATGGATTGTCCATCCCATACTTTCCATATACTATTTTATTTTTTATTAATACCATGCCTTTACTTATGCATTTCCACATCCAAGAACTAGTCTTAGTAACTTTGGATAGAAGAGCAGAAGAATTCTTAAAATATTTAGATTTTAGGAGAGATGCACATTGTATATTAGGATTTTCTACTAGTCTTCAGGCTAATTTAGCTAACATAGTCAGGTTAGTTTTGTTAACATCTTTAAACCCTAAACCCCCTTGAGACACTGGCTTACACAGAAAATAATAAGACTTGATGTAGATTCCTTTAGCGTTTATATTTTTTTCCCACCAAAAATCCCTCTGACTTGCATTAATTTTCGTAGTGATTTTTTTAGGCATTAGGAAACATCCTATTTGATAAATGGGTAAACTAGAAAGCACAAATTTATTTAGGACCATTTTACTTGCTTGATTAAGAATTTTACTACTCCATCCTTGAATTTTTGCTTCTATTTTTTGGACAATAGTATCAAAGGTTTTTAGCTTAGACTTATCCACAAACAGTGGAGCCCCTAGATAAGAATCTTTGATGTTAATCTTATTAATCTTCAGGATTCTAGTCATCATCTTTTGGTGTATGTGGTGAACCAGCTTACTGAAGAAAAGACCGGATTTGTCGAAGTTAATTACTTACCCCGAAGCTTTACTAAAGAGCTCAATGGTGTTTAAAAGATTCTTGCATTCCCTAAGATCATCTTTAGCTAATAGAAGGCAATCATCGGCGACAAAAAGATGAAAAACAGGAACACTAGCTCTAGAGATTTTGTCTCCATGAATATATTTTTTTTCTCACTTGAGAAATCAGTAATCTAGAGAACACCTCCATACAAATAATAAAGAAATAGGGGGACAGAGGATCCCCCTGTCTAAGCCCTTGAGATGGTTTAAACGATTCACCTGGATGCCCAATTAAGAGAACCGCTATATTAGCAGTAGAAATACATTGCTCACCAATGTTCACTAAACCCAAATTTGATAGAGTTTTTAGAAGGAAATCCCAATTCACTCTATCAAAAAGATTTAGACATGTCTATTTTAATTCTTAAGTACCCAGACTTTCCTTTTTTTTCTTTCTTAAAAGCATGCATTATTTCATGTTTTATTATTATATTATCTGAAATTTTTCTGGAAGAAAGAAAAGCAGACTGAAAGGGAGAAATCAATTTATCCAGTAAAGGTTTCATCCTATTGGCTAAGAGCTTTGCTGTAATCTTATAAGTTGTATTACAAAACCCAATTGGGCGAAACTCAGTAGGATTTTTAGGAGATTTGGTTTTCGGAATAAGGAAAAGATGAGTTTGATTGAAATCCTTACACATAACTTTAGTTTTAAAGAAGTTTTGTATCATATCCACAATCTGTGGACCAACCACTTTCCAATTATGTTTGTAAAAACTAATCGGGAACCCATCAAGTCCCGGCGATTTATTGACTTTTATCTTTTTAACAATAGAAAAAATCTCATCTGAAGATGGTACCTTCATTAAAGAGGTATTCTCCTCATCAGAGATACAACTAGGAATGTTGTCAAAAATTTCATGGTCATGCCCTAACACCTGTTGATCTGCAGAAAAGAGATCTTTATAAAAAATCAGTTAAAAGTGTGCCCACTTGATTTCTATCATTCACTACATTCTCAGCCATATCAGTTATGCAATAAATATTGTTTCTTTTCCTTCTTTTTAGAGTGACCACATGAAAATACTTAATGTTTTTCTCACTTAGGTTCATTATGTTGTCTCTAGGTTGTTGTTTGGCGATGGCCTCTTCAGTATCATACAAGTCCTCCATTTTTTTAGTCTTTTGCAAAATTAAATTGAGGTTCGGATTTCTTACATTGATTTCAGTCTTTCCAGTAAGTTCAATGTATTATTAATCTTCCTAGTAGGGTTGCCAAAAACAAATTTCCTCCATTCATCTAAATGTTCTCCTAAAACTAATAGATTTCTAGCAATAGATACAGAGGAATTCTCAACAGTTGGGTCCCATACTTGTTCAATTAGTTGAATACACCTAGGATCTTTTAGTCAGGTATCATAGAATTTAAAACCAGAATATAAAGTTTTAAAACTTTCCTCCAACAACAGAGATATAGGCTTATGATCTGAGCCTATAACTCCAAGATGTTTAAACAAAGCCTTAGGAAATTGTAATTGCCACTTAACGTTGTGCAAGGCTCTATCTAGCCTTAGTTAAATATATTTGTCTCCTTTCCTATAGTTATCCCAAGTATATTCATATCCTTTAAACCCTAGATCTGAAAGACCTTCTCTACTAAGAATTCTCGCAAAATAATCAGAGTCAGAATTCTTAAAAGGGAGCCCTCCTAACTTATCTGATTGATGAAAAATCATATTAAAGTCTCCCACAACAACCCAAGGCATATTATTTCAATTTATTCTAACTGAGATTTCCTCCAAAAAAAAAAATCCCATGCAATTTCTTTATGATTGAAGTCATAAGGACTCCCATAAAAACAAGTTAAAAGCCATTCCTTAGTTGAGAAATTAGATTTTACCAGAATATTTATCATATTTAGATAATATTGAACAATATAAAATTGAAAGCCATCAATCCAGGCAATTGCAATACCACTAACTATTCCATCAAGATCGACTAGATAAAAATTAGTGAAAACACTAAGAAAGGAGGTCATAAGAGGTTTATGAGATTTGGTTTCAGACATGAAAAAATATCAGGTTTCTTAAAATTAATAAGGTGATTTAAATGTTGTCTAGTCCTTTTCTTACCGTACCCTTTCGAATTCCATACGATTATCTTCACAACAATACTAAATAATCAAGATAACACTGATTTTTAATGATCCAGACTAGCAAGCAGATAAAATAAGAGCATAAAATTTTAAAAACCTTTAAAACCTAAAAAGAAAAGTTGAACTCAAAAACTTAATTAGCAACCCAGAAAACATCAAAGAAAATTAGGAAGAGTGAGGATTTGTTAACTGAAATCTAAACTTTACATCTCTCCGGTTAAAAGGCGATCATTGTTTTCCAAATCAGGCGGTTAACGGTAAAAAAACAGCCAGATAAATGGTTTTCTGATTTAAAAAACTAGAGAAGAGACAGAAGGAGTCGTACATAAGAGAGAGGTGATTTAACAAGGTTCTCTTGTCTTCCTTAGATTCATCATTTATTTGTCAATCACCTAATATTCTTCATCATTTTTTAAGTCAAAAATGATTACAAGTTTACAACTGCTTCTCTAGTGAAGGATAATGTCAATTTTTAATTCTCTTTTAACTATAGATATTAGTTTTTTCTATGCCAGAGTTGATCTAAGAATATCTCCAAATTAAAAATCAACAAAAATGTTTAATGAAATTAATCTAATTTCATTTTGATTCTATCTTAAATAATATGGACTCACCAACTAATAGATTAGATAACAACTTTAAAGTATTTAATGCAGAATAAGGATTTGGGAGCTAGCTGAAAAATGGAGTCCAACTGATTATGCTAGTGTTTTTCATAAGTCATCTACAGCTGGCGATATTTTAATCTTATAAAAAATTTGTTCTTTTTACAAGTTTGAAATCTGAATTTGACTTTGCGTCTGACTCAACCCAAATTAAATGTCAGATACAAAAGATTCATATACTCGACTGGGAAACTTTAGTCTCTGACTTGACTCATACTCACTCGAAAAAAAATTTAATCAGACTCTTTAGATATTTATCTGACTAGATTTAATTATTTGAATCAGATTCAGATGAGTCAATTCTTTTAGGAAAAAAAACATCAGAAACACAACCTAGGTTGGTCTTGATAAATTCAGATAATGTTGCAGGAATTCATTCGAATAAGATACAAAAAATATCTGAGAAATTTTTAGTCGGACTTTGTAGATATTTATGCTGACTGGATTTAATTATTTGAATCAGATTCAGACGGGTTAGTTTTGTTAGAAAAAAAAAATATCAAAAAAACACCCTAAATTGGTATTTAAAAAATCCATAATAATGTCCAAAAATTCATTGGAATAAGATGCAAATATCTGGGATAAGGTACATGTACCTAGTGCATTTATGCCCCATGCTAGTGTAGCAGGCACACTGAATTTACTATTGAGGTAGCCATCAGGACTTGTCCATTCAAGACCAGCAGCAGCAGCAGCAACAATGACTGGTTTATATATAAAGAGAAAAAAGGACTTTAATGCGTAAATATAGTCTTTTTAGATTCTCTTTCTCTTCCATTTCTAACCAGATAAAACACCACAGTTAAAGAAACAAACACCCATCACCACCACCATTGCAAATCTCTCTGGTTCAAATTAGGTTCTCTCCAAAAACAACCCAACCCCCATTGTCAAACAAGCTCTATTCTTGCCTGCATCACTATTACTTTTCTGGGTTTTCGAGGTATGGTGATTACTGCCAGAAAAACAAGGTAACATTTGATTCTGGGTCTTTTTTTCAAATTTTCATTTTTTTTATTAGATGCAAAAAGATCAAATCTTGATGAAAAAAGATGCACCAACATCATAATAACAGTAATCTATTCAATACTATGAAGCTTGTAAATGGATGCAAAGGTAATCAAGTTTATGCCCTAAATACAGCAAACCCATGTTGTAATAATAATGAAGATAAACAACAATTACAAAATAGTACTACTAGTAGTAGTCAAAATCATTATGTTAGAACAGTCAACAACTCATCTATCAGGTCAAAATTAAGTCAATCTATTTCCATTGATAATCTATTGCTTCCATTTGGATTACCTAGTACTGATCTCTTAGAACCCCCAATTGAACCATATTTGAAATCTATAAACTTTGTTGAATCTTTAGCGAATGTTTATAAACGTCTTGAGAGTTGTTCTTCGGAGGAGAAATCTATGGTTTTTCTTGAACAATATTCGTTGTTTAAGGGATTGTCGGAGCCTAAGTTGTTAAGAAGAAGTTTGTGGTTTGCGAGGCAGTATGCGGTGGATGTGATTGATAAGGTTGTGCTGTCTGCGTGGTTGAGGTATGAGAGGAGAGAAGATGAGTTTGATGGTTCGTGCTCGATGGACTGTGGTAATGGTCGTGTTATTGAATGTCCTAAGTCTAGTTTAGTGTCTGGGTATGATCCGGATTTGGTTTTTGAGGCGTGTCCATGTAGGAGAACGTTGGTGGAAGTTTTGTCAGTTGATGAACGAGAAGAAGAAGAATGTTCGACTTCTGAGGTAGATGATTCGGATGTTTCATTTTGTATCGGAGGTGAGGAGATTAGATGTGTTAGGTGTAAGATTGGTTGTTTATCGAGACCTTTGAATACGTTGCTGTATGGTGAGTTTAGGGAATCTAAAAGAGAGAAGATAAGTTTTACACATGGTGAGATATCAGCGGAGGGAATGAGAGCTGTTGAGTTGTTCAGCAGGACAAAGAAGTTAGAGTCCTTTACGGTTTCACCTAGAATTGTATTGGAGATTCTGTCATTTGCAAACAGATTTTGTTGTGAAGAGATGAAGGCTGCTTGTGATAAGCATTTGGCGGACTTGGTTTGTAATATTGAAGATGCTTTCTTGATAATTGAGTATGGGTTGGAGGAGATGGCGTATCTTTTAGTGGCCTCTTGTTTGCAGGTACTCTTGAGAGAACTTCCAAGGTCTATGTACAATTCGAACATAATGAGACTGTTTTGTGGGTCGGAGGCTAGAAAGATATTGGAAATCATGGGGCACGCTTCGTTCACATTGTATTACTTCTTGAGCCTGGTGGCTATGGAAGAGGACATGAAATCGAATAGTACAATTATGTTGTTAGAGAGATTAGGAGAATGTGCAACGCTGGGGTGGCAGAAGGGGCTCGCGTTCCATCAATTGGGTTGTGTGATGCTCGAGAGGAAAGAGTACAAGGATGCGCAACGTTGGTTTGAAGCTGCTGTGGAGGTTGGGCATATGTTTTCTTTAATGGGGGTTGCCAGAAGCAAGTATAAAAGGGGTCATAAGTACACTGCGTACAAGCAGGCTAGTGCCCTCATTTCTGAGTATACACCCCTTGGGTGGATGTACCAGGAGAGATCTTTGTATTGCACTGGGAAGGAGAGGATGATGGATTTGGACACTGCAACTGAGTTGGATCCCACTCTTCCCTTTCCGTACAAGTACAGGGCTGTCGCATTGGTGGAAGAAAACAAGATTGAGGCGGCCATCTTAGAGATTGACAAGACTATTGGGTTCAAAGTCACCCAAGATTGTCTTGAACTACGTGCTTGGTTCTCGATTGTCCTGGAGGATTACGAAGCAGCCTTGCGAGATATCAGAGCACTGTTGACATTGGAACCAAGTTACATGATGTATCACGGCAAGGTACACGGTAATTACTTGGTCGAGCTCCTTCGCAGAAATGTTCAGCAATGGAGTCAGGCAGATTGCTGGATGCAACTTTATGACAGGTGGTCTTCTGTTGATGATATTGGGTCTCTGGCCGTTGTTCACCAGATGCTGGCGAATGACCCAGGGAAGAGTCTCCTTCGGTTTCGACAGTCCCTTCTTTTGTTGCGGTAAGAATGATTTATGGAATGTTTTTTTATATTGATTGGCAAACGATGTTCTTCAGCTGCAATTTTTTTTTTTTTTTTTTTGGATACTTTAGAATGGAAGTAAAATCCTTGGTATCTAACATTCAAAGAATTAACTCTAGGAAAGGTCCGTTGACCAATTTAACCAAAGCAGGGACTTTGCACCTGTGTGGTAAAAGGCGGCGCCAGCCGGCCGAAGGCCGCCAAAATTTTTGGGCGTTTTTCCCATTAGGCGGGAAAGCACCTAGGCAGCGATTTTGGGCGCTTCTCATTAGGCATCCTGGGCCTGGGCTAAAGTCCCTTTGTGCACTACCTTATGGTTCCTTAAGCAAACCAGTTATACCTATACCAGATCCTGATGTGTTTCGAATGTTACAGGTTAAATTGTCAAAAGGCTGCAATGCGTAGTTTGCGTTTAGCTCGAAATCATTCTAGTTCTGAGCATGAAAGGCTTGTATATGAAGGATGGATTTTATATGACACCGGGCACCGTGAAGAGGCACTTGCTAAGGCCGAGAAGTCCATTTCAATTCAGAGATCATTTGAAGCTTTTTTCCTCAAAGCATATGCGTTAGCAGATACAAGCCTAGATTCTGAGTCTTCATCATACGTGATCCAGCTTCTGGAAGAAGCCCTTAAATGCCCTTCAGATGGGCTTCGGAAGGGACAAGTAAGTATTCTCAACGAAGTAGCTGACGAGGATCCTTTTAGCTTGGTCATGTAGGCTAACAACTTTCTTGATTTATGTTATTGTTTACCAGGCATTGAACAACCTAGGGAGTGTATATGTAGACTGTGATAAGCTGGATCTTGCGGCAGACTGCTATGTGAGTGCCCTTAACATCAGGCACACAAGAGCACATCAGGGCCTGGCTCGTGTTTACCATCTCAAGACTCAAAGGAAAAATGCTTATGATGAAATGACAAAGTTGATAGAGAAGGCACAGAACAATGCATCGGCATACGAAAAACGTTCAGAGTACTGTGATCGTGACATGGCAAAGAGCGATCTTACTATGGCAACACAATTGGATCCACTGAGGACTTACCCCTACAGATACAGGGCAGCAGGTAAGCTTCACTTGGTCTTCTAAGATTTTGGTCTTTTAAGCTTTTTATGTGCTTTTGAATGAAAATACTACCGTTTCCTGGAATATATGAATCTACACACTTGAGACGTCTGCTGGGAAATCTGTTAACATGCTCATATACCATCCTTAGTTTCGTCCGTGTAAACCTTTTTTATCCCATTTTGGTAGACATGCGCCCACTCACAGATCACTTTTACCATTGAGTTGTTCATGAACATGTGTTTTTACGTTAGTTTAAAACTTGTAATAACAGTCTGTACTGTGTCTTGACCAGTGCTAATGGATGATCGCAAAGAAACAGAAGCCATTGCAGAGCTTACGAACGCCATCGCATTTAAGCCAGACCTTCAGTTGCTGCATCTTAGAGCAGCATTTTTTGAATCGATGGGCGACTCTGTTCAAACTGTCCGTGACTGTGAAGCCGCTCTTTGCCTAGATCCAAACCACTCGGACACTCTCGAACTGTATAGTAGATCAATTGTGAACACAAACCAGATTGGAAATTAATGAATATATTCTTGACCTTTCTGCACAATTTGAAATGTTTCACCATATCGTGTACCAGCGCAGGCACTTCGTCCTCGGCAGATTGTAGTTTTGCTTGCAAATCCTTCAACTGCGAACATAAACCAGATTTAGTATACATCAAGGCACTCAGTATGAAAATCAAATATTTCGACGCATTCATCAACTGCTCGGGTGCCTGAGATCTCGCTGGCAACTGCAGTTGAGTCCTCATCCAGGGTTCTCTTTTCGCACTCGTAATCTCATTGAGTGCATCGTAGACTTAAATTTACCATACCTGAGCAACTAATTCACCACCTTAGTATCTGAATCTTCAATCCTGGCAGCTGTCTCTTGGATATGGCATGAGTATAATGGATGCAAAGCTAGGCCTGACCCTCTGGCCAAACCTAACTATCTGAGCCAGGCCCACTTCATGCCCAGCTTGTCTAACCCTCTAAACTAATTGTACAATTTTGCTCTTGCTTGTCTAGGTGGATTACCTAACCACCTAATTGAAATTTAATGGAAGTTATGGATAATTTCACTCCTTCCTATATGGGAGTTGAAAAACTAAACTGCACGCATATCTTACCGCGGTCGCGCTCAATGGAAAACCTGTTGAATGTTTCTATTTTAACCGCGGAGGAATCTCATGTAGCTTGAGAAGACCTGCCATTGGCATGGGCAATAGCACCAACTTCAATTACGCCAATGCTAGTAACAGGGAATGTCTAATTTTAGCAACAACAACAACAACCAGGCCTTTAGTCCCAAACAAGTTGGGGTAGGCTAGAAATGAAACCTGCAAGTTACACGAATGTCTAATTTTAGCAATTGAAATATTTATTCTAACAACAACACGCCAGTACTTGTCTAACTCTCATGCATATATATGTATATCCTTCAATGTTATCCTCTATTACACAAAAAATAGCTATGATAATTTGCTGCAAGAACATACACATCCATAACTTAACTATCGAAATCTATTTTACATGTTTGGACGAGGATGATGTATTTGTTGTCTCTGTCAAAGAAGACAGGGAACTAGAATGGACATCATCAACACTGATATGATCCCCTCGTGTGCTTCTCCCTTCTGAATGCAGTGAACCTGTTGGAGATTGATGTTGTTGTTGTTGCGAACATGAGGCTGTTGCTCCCTGCTGTGACGACGGTGCAGATAAGGCGACATACATGTCATTGGTGTTCATTCTCTTTGTACCTACTTCTTTTGTTGCTTCTGCCATTGTGGTGGCATATTCGGGTGGTGGTGGAGGGGGAACCCATATACCTCCTACCACAACAAATTGAGGAGGAGGTTGGTGGTGAGGATTGTGCGTTGCAGCTGAATTTGGTACTCCTCCCCTCGTGTGTATACGGTATTTCTGAATTCAAAATATCAGCAGAAAAGTTATATAATGCAGGATTAATCAGTACTAAGAACATGTATCTGACAGAAATCATAGGCCGCTTTCAAGACATGATGCATTACAACATACGATAGTAACAGTAATCTTATCTCCTATGGAAGTCTCTGCTATGAAGTTCATTGCATCAATGCCATGAAAATTTGATCAGAAAGCAGAAAAACAAATTTCACCTGTAAATGGCTTTTAACTTCATCGTTAGTAAGTCCATCAACCTTCATCAATTCCTTTATTTGTTTCGGCGTTGCGACTGAACCACAGCAATAGTGAACAAACAAATTACCATTAGGGTCACATAATTAACCATACATGAGGTTGAATATAATAATATGTAAAGAATTTCGTTGATTACCATGAGATCCACCAAGTTGTTGAAGTGCTTCTAAGAAGCGTTTATGTAATTCAGGTGACCAGCATCGTCTTGTTTTCCTTCGCAAATCATTCTCTTTTTCATCCTCATCTCCTCCTCTTTTCCTCTTATTTCCATTATTACTATTACTATTGTTATTGTTATTATCCGCAGTTGAACTAGTTGTTGCAGCAGCAGCAGCAGCCACTGATGATGGCGTGTTATTGCTCATATCAATTGAAGTAGCAGCAGTAGTTGTTGGTGTTGTTGATATCGAATTAATTTTTGTTTCACTTTGAAATGGTTGAAATGCACCACCACCACCACATTTCTTTAACTCAATCTTTTCTGAATTCTCAACCAAAAAATCCTAAAACAAAAAAAAATCATTTTAATATATTTATTTAAAATCAAACTTCGAACAATCAAATTTTTCTGAAATTTTTTACTTACATGTTTTAATGGAGGGTCAGCAGTCCATAATTGGACAGATTTTAACCAATCAACTTTCATTCCCAGATTCTTCTTCTTCTTCTTTTCATCAATTTTCTTCTCCTCCTCCTCCTCCTCCTCTGTAGTTTTTCCTTGTTGTTGTTGTTTCTCAAAAGATGATGAATTACTCCTTCTAAGTGGAAGAAATTGTTCTAAAATTGGACCTTCATTATTTAATATCTCTTCTTCTTCTTCTTCTTCTTCTTCTTCTTCGAAGTCAAATTTTTCTCCATGATACATCATCTCTTTCTTACAATTCTCAATTGCTACACCAACAACAACAACAAAATTAATAATCACTTAACTAAAACAAATAAAAATATAAAAGCTTAATTTGAATTTATGTTTTTTTTACCTTCATTAACAAGTTCTAAACACAAAGGTAATTCACGTCGGAAAACTTGAATTTTCTTTCTTTCTTCTTCTAACGCTTCAAATTTCTTCATTATCATCATCTTCATTTTTATCTATTTTTGAGATCTATAATTTCTCAGCTTAACTTTTACAGATTTAAGGAAGAAAAAAAAAGGATTATATTTTTTAGAATTCAGAGACAGAGAAAAATGAATATATTGGGATCTTTAAAGAAAAAAAAACAGGAGAATCATTATTTCTTGTTCTGTGAGAGTATATAAATGAAGAAAACGGACAACGGAGAGAAATGTAAAGATCGAATCCTCGCATAAGTATCGAATCTTTATGACAACGCAAAATGTTTTACTATAAATGTACCCATCAAGTTTGATATTTAAGAATCTACGTGTAGCAATGCTACTAGATACTTTATGGTTTTACACTACGTGTGTGTTTCATAAGCCTTTCTAACAAAAAGTTTGATATTCATATGTATTTTGCTGTATGAATTTTTTTGTATAGGAATGTTGAATATCCGGAAATAAGATTCGGGTAGTTGAATGTGTGGGCTGGCGGTGCCGTCGTCCGTAAGGAAGATAAGACCAAACGAGAATTCTAGAATAGGATTTTAATAGCGACCTCCTTAGGTAGGATAAAAGTAGGTCAGTTTTAAACCGTAGGATATATACTCGTGTCAATCTGAAGATGATGTTCTCATAAAATCATGCCGACGATGAGAATCTACTTAGCGTACACACTTGCCTCACGCCGCGTATCCCAGTAATATCGGGTGGGTAGTCGCCACTCGCCAAAAAAAATAAAAGGTTAATTGGCTCTTCATGCTCCACAAGAGTCATTGTCACGGTGTCATCTACAGTCCATATATTTCAAACTGACCCCTAAGAACAATTCCAGTGGGCATTGATATTTTAACCAATATATCAAATTATGTAATTTAACAAAATTCGGTTTTAAACAATAAGAAAATTAATAAATTAATCAAACGCACCCAACTGTTATATAAAAAAATATTATTTTAATTAGTAGGATTCATTTTTTATATAAATAGATAATTTTTTTATTAAATGGACTGATTTATATTTTAAAATTAATTTTTATATATATAAAATAAACTAAAAGAATAATTTAATTATATTTAAAAAAAATAATTCTCCTGGCCTAACTTAGCCGATCGACTCAATATGGATCGATACTCGATGCAAGTTGAGCCAATCAGCTCTTATTGGACCGATCGTCCCATATTAAATCAATCGACTTACCTTAAATCTCAATAGGCAAACCTCTTCAGATACCTATTTACCAAACCATTTTTTAAATTAACCTATCCTACCGTGGGATGGTAATTAACAAATTAGTCAATACACCAACTCTACTTTCTTTGCTTTAATAAAACAAACCTAGTTTAATCATCCTTCAGTATTGAAGGGGTTTAAAGATAGACATAAAAGAAAAATTGAAAGAAAAAAAAAATCTTGGTAAAATTTTAATTTTGATACCAAGCTAAGTACATTCACTGCAGAAATAACCCTTGTTACCTTTTTTCACTGTCTATTTTTAAACACCTGGAGGTCATACACCAAAAAAAAAAATGCTTCAAAAAATTTAAAAAAGAAAAAGCCAAAAAAAAAAATTTAAAAATCCATATCCATTCGTGCTTGCTCCTTTATTATGTGGGCTCTGTTTATGCATACCAGCATAAGCAAAGCTTTAATGTCCCACAATTCCAATGAAAAACTGTATCAGGATAATGTAAACACTGAATTTTGAGAAGTGTACTGATCATGGTAAGGTAGAGAGAGTAAACTAAGCTGCTAAGAATAAGCTAAAAAACTTCTCCGTGACGTACTCTCAGAGTTACCAAACGACAAAAAACCTCAATTTAAGAAAGGGAGTTATGGATAATTGCACTCCTTTTCTATATGGGAGTTGAAAAGCTAAACTGCACGCCTGTCTTACCATGGTCGTGCTCAAGTTGTTTCAGTATGTAACAATAGTTAACCTGCAAAATAGAACAGTAGTTAGACTGTGTCGTGCATTTCTCATCGGATGAGTGCAAAAAAAAGTGAAATCGAAGATAGACAGATACCTCTACACGTAACAGCTTGGTTGGGATAATGACCCCAAAACCTGCAGAGCTCCGGAATGAATCCTTGAATTTCTGAAATGAGAGATTTCTATACTCGTTCTCTGTAAGTTTATTGAGACTCCCAGTACAAGCAAAAATATGACCATGGATTCCAGCATCTCTGAACAACTTCAATGGGAGATCAAAAGAAAGGTCTGCAAATGCAGTAACGGCTAGGTCACCACCAACGACATCCCTCCCTGGAGCATCAGCCGTACTTTCACTTTCAGAATTTTCAACAATCACCCTTCTCTGATCAGAAGGACCCAAACCCCTTGTCCTAAACCCCAACAATGCTGTTGTCCCCGCCAAAGTGCTTACTGGAGAAGTATGGCCACCCATGTAGTATCTCTCGGGTAACGGTGAAGCCATGTTTCTAAACCCACTTCCCCATGGAAATATAAGACCCGCAGAAACCCCAAAGTTGAGTGCTGATTTACCGAAGCCCAAAGGAATAGCATAACGAAAATCAAAGTCCTGATGAGAAAAGAAGATATTCATTTTGTGTTGCTTCTATATTGGAACCAAATAGACGAATAAACCAGAGTCTGCCTGCATGATTTCCTAACTAGATTATGCTGAACCACTTCTGCATATCAAGTCTAAATTGTCCTGCCAAATACACTTAGATAAGTCATGGCACTCCTTACAAATTGACATGCCTAGTCTAGGTCGCCCGCTAATGTTCCACCAGATATTAGCATGTGCTTTTGAATAATAGGAATGCACCACTGAGGCAATTTGGTACTATAACTATAGGTAATATGATTCACATGTCACAATCTGACAAACACTAATAAGGAGTAATATGAAAGAATTCAAGAGGTACAATGAGTCCACAAAGCGGCCTATGTACAAGATCTTGGAAATGAGAAGATAAGTTTTGCGTTTTTGAATGTGCACACACGATCAAAATCATTATTAAGTTCAACCTGTTGGTTTAAGTTCAACGATACTTATCAGCGGAAATGGAAATCAACAGCAGTTCTAGCTTATCTACTATAGCATCCTACATCTCAGTCTCCCATAGCAATGCAACACGTTTAGGCAGTACAAAGTTCAAGTTCAAGCGACTAAATAAACGAAATATCAAATACTTATAAAGAGCCAATTTTTACCTGGCGCAAAAATCGCAAGCTTCGACTATCGGGTGAAAGGCCACCAATATGAGAAGTTGAAGCGAAAGCATATCCTTGAGTCGGCCTAAGAGGCGAGTCTCGCATGTCAATTTTATATGTATACTTGAGAGCTGAAAGTAGACTATGTCCAAGTTGTCCCCTAATAGATTTGGAACACATTTGAGTTGGATCTGTTAAATTACGCCATGTAAGGTTGTAAGCCAAGTTGTGGTTCCTTGTCGAAATTAATCCCAATGATATACCCATCATTCTCTCTTTGTAAGAGGAGAACTTTAACCAATCTTGGGAAAGTAGCATCGCACGAGCTGTTACAGGGTTGTTTAGACCTCCAAATCTAGGCAAAGCAACTCCAGCACTTATCTCTGATGCCTGATCCCAACCATATGCAACAGACCCATCCCAAATATCAGCATACCCAAGTAAATTCTTCAACTTGAGTGATCCTTCAAGTGACCAAGATCTAGCCTACAATAACAGGAACATTTTAAAACCATATTATGGAAAACAGTGTAACAACATAATTCTCAGTACTTCACTACTTCTACAGAGACTAAAATAATTCAAAAAGGGTGGGTAAAGGCATTTAAGACTGATATCCAGAACATGAACGTAAGTTGGAAAAAAAAAATGACAACAAGATGCTGAATGATTAAAGTAGTTAAAAAGTAAAATTACGATGGATGATGTAGTCACTGGTCATATAATGCAGAACTTACTCAGGTCACAAAGTGGAAGTTATTAGTCAATACATAAATAGGATGTAAGAACTGGATATCCTTTCAGCAGACAAAATGGCTTGATTGATGGCCTTATAACAACGGCCATTTATGAAATATGAAGATAAAACAGACACAGAGCATGAAATGGAGGCTGACAGTGAGTATATCAACATCCAAAAACGACTTTAGCAGACAATTGAAGGGATACAGAACATACCACTGCATTAAGTCTAAATTGCATTTTCACTCAGAGTCAAGACCACATTTTTTACTAACCACAATGTTTCTCAACACCCTGAATTTAACAAGTTATGGAATAGATATCTAACTCCGAATATCTACTTCAAAAATTTCAATCCACTTACTACGAAAGTTGTTATTACTTGTTACCATGTACTCAACAGAACGATTCTTTTAGCATACTATCTTGGCATTGAACGGACCACAGAATCAGTGACATAATGATGCCTGTAGTTCTATTTGCTCGTCTCCTAAGCATTTTTGCATATTTAGACATTTCATTTTGAAGAGAATTTATAGCTATACAGAACACTTAACTGAGTTCATGTGTATATCCAAAACTGAATCAATTATTTTGTCACTAGGGACTTTACCATATGAGAAACAATCAAGCATTATCATAGTCAGTACTTCACTATCCCTACATGGACTAAAATGACAGAGGTGGATGACTTAGAGGCCTTCAAGAGTGAGATCCAAAACATGAACATGACACGTGTAGGGCAACTAGGTCACATACTAAACAAACGATTCCAGTAGCCTATTATGCTTGAAACAACCACATAATTAGCGAGATAATGAAACTGGAACTTTTCTAGTTCTTTTAACCCATGTTATTTTTACTTGTAGACATTACACATTGGTAAGAAGAATAGCTATAAAGAACACTTATTCTAGCTTTTCAAGTGCATATACAAAGCGAACCCATTTTCAAAGATAAAGGAGGAAAAAAAACATAGTTAATTCAATAAGAAAAGCAGTTACAGACTACAAGTCACTTATGTATTCTCCGTCGAAAACGTGAGAAATCCTAATTTCAAGGAGTTCGGAGAATTCTCCTGCAGGTAATGACATTTTGATTGGTGTATTTTCCAACTTGAGTTAGCATTTGATTCACTGTCTTAGGTAATTTGATTATGTCAATTAGGCCCTGTACGCAATTCCTTTCGAGATAATAACACTCAGAAACTTATATAATTCTATTTGCTCCTCTCTTAAGTGTTTCTGTATACTTGTTCAGGTGTATATGCAAAGCCGAACTTATATACTATATTACTATGTACTTACGAAGCATTAATTGGAAAATCTAAATATGTCTAAACATGTACCAAAGAGCACATTTTATACTGAAGAACATAATCAGTAATCTGAACCAATATACAACAATCACTATCAAAAACCCTAGAATTTTAACTAGAATAAAAAGAAAACACCTAAAAATCAAATTAGAGCTGAAAATTTCAAAAATCCTGGAATTACAGAAAGAGATTACCTCAGGTTTAGTAAAGATGCCCAAATCACCAGTAAGTGGATTCTTAGTCTCAACAACATTGATAACAACATTAGCAGTACCAGGAAGTTCAGAAGGACCAGAATCTAAAGTAATATCCACAGATTCAAATATCTCAAGATTACGAAGACGAGCATTAGCGATACCAGCAGCTTGTATTAATCCTTGCATAGAATTTGCATCTTTAAAAATCTCTTCAATCTCAGATTCAATTACTGAATCTTTAGTTTTTGTATTTCCTTTAATAATCAAATCATGAACTCTTAAACTCACTTTTTCTTTCTTTAATCTATTCACTAATGCATTCAAGTGATCTCTTTCAGCTCGTAATCTTGATTCTTTACTCATTGGTTTCACTTCTTCTTCTTCTTCTTCTTCTTCTTCTTCTTCTTCTTCCTCCTCCTCGTAATCTTCATCTTCTTCGATTTCGTTTTCACCATTGATTGATTCGCTTAGGGTTTTAGGGTTTTGATTTTGTTCTTTATTTTCAACTGAAGTCGCCATTGTTAAGACGGTGATAATTGTTTCGCAGAGGAATATGACTTGGAGAGATTTTGTGAAGCAGATTATATGGGCCTCTAAGTCTTTTAAGGCAACGAGATACGAGCCCATCTGATTGGGTAACTTGACAGAAAGGATAGCATTGAAGGTAGGAGTCAAATGCCCTGCGCAATTGGTAACACTATTGAAAGCGACAAACCCAAATGATGTTGTATGGAATTTTATTGTTAATTTATAACTTACTAAGCAACTGGAAATCTGAGGGTTCACATAAAACTTAGTTAAGAGTATTCGCATTTTATAATTGAAGATGAAATTCTTTTGATTTATGATAAACGAACAACTGCGAAAACATTCGTCCACAAGATGTTTTGATTAATCAGAAATGAAAATTGGTAACAAGAAGATGATCACATATCGTCCCAGTCTTATCACGAAAAACCTAATAAGACGATAATAAGATGCAGTCGTCGTGAATATGACGCATTTTTAGATCTATTAAATTTTAAAGAAAAATGGGCTTATTTTTATGGATTCATACAAATTACTAGTTGTTACAACATTAAAGCTTCTGAGTGCAAGCATTGTAGTTCCACCCTATTTCTCCACAATTCAAGGAAACGGCAATACATATAGTGGATAAGGGGTATCCCAAATTCACCACACCTCTTTACAGAACCATTGACAATATTTGGAGTTGGAATCGGCTATGGACAGAACCAACTTAAGTCTTGAAACATATCCAAACCCATTTACAGATTAGGTGGGCTAGGTCCATATGCTTCGAGTACTTTCAGTACCTCTACGGGCAAGAAAGCTATACTCTACCGAGAGTTGCTAGTTCATTTACTAAGGTGCCTAGCTAAGATGTTCTCAGGTCTGGAAGCGGAGGGCCTAGTTCTGTTCTCAGGCAAGTTTCCGCAATTCGAGAAAGAGTTTCCGTTGTTGATCCGACATCAACGGAATTTTCCCGCTTGCTGGTAGTGAACTCTATTCTCGAGGTCGTGAATAGGAGAAAGCCCTTTTGATTCAATTAGAGATTGGCTTCGAAGTCTTCTATCAGCGGATAGAGCCAATACGCGTAACACAAGCAAGCATGTTCTCACCTTTCGCAGCCTCAGGTCCCCTATCCATGTCTCCTTTCTAACTAGCGCTTGCCAGTGTAGAAAAAGGGGCCTGCCGAGGGCATGGAATCATTCATTTGTCAGTCAGAATATATCCATTTTTCTTACTTTTGCTGGTGTGGGACATCCCGGATCTGATGAAGTAGGATGAACTGAGTCCCTGTGCTGTCTCTGAGACTATTGGCGGAAGATGAAGCATTGAGTTGAGTTTTTCCCGTTCTCTTTGTCAAGATTGATGGGACTGAAATCGAGATCCTTAAATTACCCATCCTCATTTTCATTCGAACAGTCTGTGGGACCTTCAAGGAAGAAGTGAGATAAGCGGCTCACGAGGAATGGAAATAAACATCTTCTATTTTATCTCGAAGTCTTCATCTAGCATTTCTGTCAATCCTGTATGGGGAATGCCTTGTAAGAAGGACGGATGGAGTCTACACCTTTCGAGTTGGATAACCTTTCTTCGACCTTACGTGCAATAGGTCGATCTGCCTTCCTTGCCTCTCCTTGGTTGTCTACACTAACAATCCATCCTTCTCCTCCAAAAGTATATTTTAGTAAATAACCAAATATAACACTTGGGCTAAGGGTCAGGTTAATAATTTTTCTTACATCTCCCCCCCAGGAGTCCTATTCACTTGTCGTTCATAAGAGATGTTGATTCCATTTATTACCAGAAAGATCTAAGTGGAAGTGAAGAAAGGTCGATCAGTTGGTCCGGACCGTCGCTCAACGGATAAAAGTTACTCTAGGGATAACAGGCTGATCTTCCCCAAGAGGTGGAGGTAAACGAAATTGACGGACAAGAGAGAAGCTGACGAGTAGCCTACTATAGAAAGGGGTTCGGAGTACGATCAGTTGGCGAAACCAGGGTGACGGGAAGAACGCTTCTACTGATACATATTTCGATAGGCTCTGATTGATCTTCCCAGGGGGAAGCTTTCTGTCTATTAGAAAGTGAACACAAGTCTCGTGATAGGCGCCATCGCGCCGAACATCAGTCTGAACGTACCTTTCTTCATTTCTTTTTAGTGCCAGTTCCATCCATTTTAAATTGGACTACAACACTCAAAGCAACTACTTTCGTGCCAGCCCAATGGCCCAAGGCAGTTGTTTAATGTGCTAAGCTTTTAAACTCTTCTTTCAAAGATCAACAAAAAAGGCGTTATTTCTTATTCACACCGACCTTACAGCAAGATCTGCATCTCAGAGGGTCGACCCTGATCATTCACCTCTCCGATTGGCCCGTCACCTTGGACCGATTGGACAACATCAACCTTAGTTGGTTTGTCTTCCTTATCATTCCATTGCGCGATTTTGGGATGCGCTGGGCAGCTTATTATGGATTCTTTTGACCAATTACTATGGCTCGTAGGAGTTCTGGTCACCTCTGAGCATTTTATAGATGAGGAGGATTTATCAGATTTTTCTGTTCGCCCGGGCTACCTTCTGGACGCCCCTCTCGCTATGCTCGAACTCCTCCTCTTGGTTTACTAGGTAAAAATGAGGTGACAAAGAGATCATGCTTCACCTGGTTTGGGCTCCTAGCTCATTGGGTCCCCCTCCCTGCGGTCGAGAAGGTCCCCCATCTCCTTAACTAGTCGAGCTCCTTGTCCAGATTGAAGCCTCAACCCCACAGTCCATTTAGGTAATAGTAATAGTAGAGAGCTAGACCAATACTTCACGTGCTTTAGACCTTTGACTCTCATCCTCTCGTAGCTTAGCGTAAAAGCAGATGTATCGTCAATTCCGTCCTCTTTCTAGGCGTCCTTTTCAAAACGTGAATCTGCCAAAGAGTTCGGGCTAAATTGTGAATCAAGCTAGAAAGCGCTCTTTGATGAGCCCGCATAGTATTAGGTAGTTGGTCGAGTAAAGGCTGACCAAGCCGATGATGCTTAGCTGGTCTTGTCGGATGGATGGGGAACAAAAGGAGGAATCCGCCCGAGGAGGGGCTCGCGTCTGATTAGCTAGTTGGTGAGGCAATAGCTTACCAAGGCGATGATCAGTAGCTGGTCCGAGAGGATGATCAGCCACACTGGGACTGAGATACGACACAGACTCCTACGGGGAACTAAGGGCCCCGACCCTACATTCATTAGTTTCGAATGAAGAATTTAAGCCTTGTTCTTTTATTTTGAAGTTGGTAAAGACCCACCCCTTGTTTCAGTCATAATAAGTCCCCGGACATTGGCTTCCGCCAACAGTGAACTATTAAGGATCGCATCCCGAACATATTCGAAAGCTTCGCGGGGACTATTTTACGACGACAGACGACCGCCCGGAGGGGGTTTACTGCACAAGGCCCCTGCAAAGGAAATTCTCCATGCAAATAGAAGATACTCATCTCCGCACAATATAGGGATTGACACGCTTTCAGAAAGAACGACTACTAGCTAACCCAACAAGAGAGAAATGTCCAGGGTCACTAACAAAAGAAAAGTTCCTACTCGATAAGGGACAGTCAAGAAGACTCGTCAAGCTGATAAATCCCAGTTACTAGACCACTCGTCCTCCGTGGGAAAGTCAGGTATAATTCTTCGCTTCATTTGTTAGCTCATCTCTTTAGTCTTGCTGTCAGCCTGTTGATTAAGTGCCCTCTTTTTTTGGGTAGAACGTGCCAGAACTTCGTTCCTAATCCTCTCACGGGCGAGTTTATGCCAGGTCCTTCCAATCCTAGTTTCTAGTGCGGCGAGAGTTGTGAGACACACGGGTGCATGACCAGCCTAATATATAATATAACATTTCTTACCGATCCTTATGGTATAGGCCTAACGTTGAACGTCCAATCTTATCGGATAGATTTAGATAAATTATTCTTATTATCTCAAGATGAGTGTGTAAAAGAACTTTAGACCAATAGCATTAGTAAACAACTGACTGATTCCACTAGCAAAAGACTTGGTGGCAACAACCAGAAAGAGATATTGTTTAGTCGTGGAAATGCCATGTCAGGTGCACCTATCAGAATGGGAACAAACCAATTCCCAAATCCACCTATCATCGCCGGCATAACCCCTTCTTTATTAACCTCAAGTCAGCGCCTTCCCTCCCAGTTGTTGACCAGATTGGACTATAAAGACACAAAAAAAGGGTATCTTGTGTCTTTGGAAAAAAATATATTTTGAGGTCTCTACAGTGGAGAGAGGAAACTATAGTATTTAACTGCTTTTCACTAACAAGTGTGATAGATTTGGGTCGTTCGTGTGGAGAATCTCTCTCGTGACTCAGGATTTCTTTCTCTTAGAGTGACCCCACCCAACTAACTCTCTCTAAGTAGGTATACATTTACGGTTAACATCAATCCAGGTCCCACATTTACAATAAAAAACCGTCAATTCTTGATGATGAATTCCACGATAATAAAATATAAAAATCAATCGTTTGATGTTTGCTCGTTCTTCTCTTTTTAACCAATGAACAACATGATCTTAGCCTATCATTTCTTCAATTTACCCTATCTAAGACTTAGTTAACTCTTTGATCTTAACCTTTCCACTGATACCTAGTCGAGAACGAAACTGAATGACTTTTTGAGATCCAATTCCATCCATTTTGGTTGAAGCACCATTATTCTAATCCAAACACGTTTAACAAATCCAAACTCTTAAAACACTATAGCTTACGCATCACGCGTATACACAGTGCGTACATTAACAACAAACAAACGTGTAGCGATGTTATAAACTCTTCTTTTTCAAAATTCAAATACACAACAAAAAATATTAGGGTTTTGTTTCTTCGGTCAGTACGGTCATTCTACAAAACTGCCCGTATTTTAGTTTTTTTTTCTTCTCTCTTTCTTCTCTCTGTGTGTTCGTCCCTCCCGCTTCTTCTACCCGTTCGAAATATCTTCCTCCTCTCTCTCTCTACAGATTTCTTCTTCTTCTCGCCGCTAAGAATCGGCGGTGACTTGAACAACCATCACCGTCAACTAAGACTCATCACCGCCGCCGTCAACAGCAACAGCAACACTTGTTCAGTATTTCACTGAGTCAAAGTTCAATCTCTGGTAATGATTGTTTGATATCTTAGTGTTTTGATGTTTATATTAGGTTTTTTATTTGATTTATATGTATTTATGAGCAGATCTATTTTGTTTTTATTAGTGTTTATGGTTAGGTTTTAAGTGGATTGGATTCTGAATCGATTAGATTTTTGGGATTTTTTTTTGTACTGTTGAATCGGTTAGTGTCTGTAGATCACTTGTTTGAATCGGTATTGGTTGGTATTTTGTGTTTTGTTACTACGATGATTGAAAATTTGTCTCCAGAAATGGTTGTAAACCCTAGATTTTAGGGTTTTAGTTTGTTTTGTGTATTGATTATGTGCCAGTTGCGTGTATGTAATGCAATGATCTGATTATAGTATTGAAATCGATTTGGTTTTTATTTGGTTAGAGATTTAAGGTTTTAGTTAGAAGTGTTTATTTTGAAAGATGTTTTGAATGTAAAATTAGGATTTTCTTTGTTTATATTGTTGAATAAATTGAGTTTGTGTAACTTACTTGTTACTGTTGAATCGATTAAGTGTCTGTAACTCACTTGTTTGATTGTACTGTTGATTCATTTGGATGGAGATTAGTGTTTTGATTTATGTACATTTGGTTTTTACGTTGTTATCAGGGCCTCATAGTAATGCAGATCTATGAAATAGTTTTTAATTATTTTTTTGTGGTTGATTTTGTAGTTTTCAGAAGATAAAAAATGGCTATGGAGATTACACAATTTTTGTTGGCGGCTCAATCGCCAGACGCAAATGTACGAACAGCTGCAGAAGGAAATTTGAAGCAGTTTCAAGAGCAGAATCTACCTGGTTTTTTGGTTTCTTTGTCAGTTGAGCTTGCAGATGAACAGAAACCTCCTGAGACGAGAAGGCTGGCTGGTATTATTCTTAAGAATTCATTAGATGCTAAAGAGTCTGTTAGGAAGGAACAACTGGTTCAGCAATGGGTGGCAATTGATGGTGGAGTCAAAGGACAGATTAAAAAAATGTTAATGAGGACTCTTGGTTCTGGTGTGGCTGAAGCAAGGCATACTGCTTCTCAAGTTATTGCAAAGATTGCTTCAATTGAGATTCCTCGCAAGGAGTGGCCAGGTCTTATTGCTTCATTGTTGTCTAATATGACACAGCAAGAAACTTCTGCCACATTGAAGCAGGCAACATTGGAGACTCTTGGCTATGTTTGTGAGGAAATATCACATCAAGATCTTGCTCAAGATGAGGTCAACACTGTCTTAACTGCTGTTGTTCAGGGTATGACACTTGGTAATCATGGTGTTGAAGTTCGACTTGCAGCTACAAGAGCCTTGTATAATGCTCTAGATTTTGCGCAGACTAACTTTGAGAACAAAATGGAGCGGGATTACATAATGAAGGTTGTCTGTGAGACTGCCATGGCTGCAGAAGAAGATATTAGACAGGCTGCATTCGAATGCCTTGTTTCCATTTCGTCTACCTACTATGAAGTGCTGGAAGAGTATATGCAGACTCTGTTTGAACTTACTTCAAAGGCAGTGAAGGAGGATACAGAAGCTGTTGCCCTTCAAGCTATTGAGTTTTGGAGTTCCATCTGTGATGAGGAAATTGAGATTCAAGAGTATGGTGGGGATGAGAGTGGACATTCCTGCTTCATTGAGAAGGCCTTACCCTCACTGGTCCCTATGTTGTTAGAGACGTTATTGAAACAGGAAGAAGATCAGGATCAGGATGATGGCGTTTGGAATCTGTCTATGTCTGGTGGGACGTGCCTTGGGCTTGTCGCAAGGACTGTGGGAGATTCGGTAGTCCCCCTTGTGATGCCTTTTGTGCAGGAGAATATTGCTAAGACGACTGATTGGCGTTGTCGTGAAGCAGCCACCTATGCTTTTGGGTCTATTCTCGAAGGCCCTACAGAAGAGAAACTCTCTCCATTGGTTAATTCTGGGCTGGAGTTTTTGCTTAATTCGATGAAGGATGAGAACAGCCATGTAAAGGATACTACAGCTTGGTCTTTAAGTAGGATATTTGAGACACTGCATTCACCTGCCCGTGGTTTTTCTGTGATCACTCCTGTAAATCTTCCTCACATCATGGGTGTGTTGCTAGAGAGCATTAAGGATGTTCCAAACGTTGCAGAGAAGGTCTGTGGGGCAATTTACTTTCTTGCCCAAGGATATGAGGATGCTGGTACAAGTTCCTCTCTCCTCTCACCCTATCTCCCTGGCACAATATCTGCCCTGCTTGCTGCAACAGAGAGAACAGATGCCAATGATTCTAGGCTCAGGTCTTCTGCATATGAGACCCTCAATGAGGTTGTTAGATGTTCTAATATTGCGGAGACAGCAAACATCATTGCTCAGCTGTTACCTGTTATTATGACCAAGTTGTCCCAGACTATGGATCTGCAGATCCTATCAACGGATGATAGAGTAAAGCAGGGAGACTTACAAGCTCTGCTCTGCGGTGTTCTTCAGGTTATCATTCAGAAATTGAGTGCTTCAGATGAGAGCAAGACTGTCATTCTTCAGGCAGCAGATCAAATTATGATGTTATTCCTCAAAGTGTTTGGTTGCCGCAGCTCTACAGTACATGAAGAAGCCATGCTTGCTATCGGGGCATTGGCTTATGCTACAGGTTCTGAATTTGCCAAGTACATGCCAGAAGTCTACAAGTATTTGGAGATGGGTTTGCAGAATTTTGAGGAGTATCAGGTTTGCGCCATTTCAGTTGGGGTTGTAGGTGATATTTGCCGTGCTTTGGATGACAAGATTGTTCCATTCTGTGATGGGATCATGTCCCTTCTTCTCAGTGACTTGTCAAATGGTGTTCTTCATCGATCTGTGAAGCCCCCAATATTTTCATGCTTTGGAGATATTGGTCTTGCAATAGGTGAGCACTTTGAGAAGTACCTCGCCTATGCAATCCCGATGATGCAGAAAGCATCTGAGGTTTGTGCTAACATAGACAGCGATGATGAAGAGATGATGGATTATGGGAATCAACTAAGGCGTGGTATCTTTGAAGCTTACTCGGGTATCCTCCAGGGGTTGAAGGGTTCAAAGGCAGATCTCATGTTACCTCATGCTGGTCATCTCTTGCAATTTATTGAATTGGTGTTCAATGATAAGACGAGGTATGTTATTGTTGTAATCTAGTAATCTTGCTCCATCATCGCTTTCCTATTTCTGTTCTAGATAGTCTCATTTGGTCTGTTGTTTTTCTGTGATTGTGGTGATGTCCTTATACAATTATATTCTGTCTTTTCTTTTCAGGGATGAAAGTGTTTCTAAAGCTGCTGTAGCAGTGTTGGGTGATCTAGCTGACACACTGGGTCCTAATTTGAAGGTATTGTTCAGGGACAGAGTCTTTTATAATGAGTTTTTAGGAGAGTGTATGGAGTCAGAAGATGATCAGCTCAAGGAAACAGCAGTTTGGACACACGGAATGATAGGACGTGTTCTGGTAACTTAATGTGTGATCTAAGTATGCGGCTTGTTGTTCTTCTTTTGATCTATAATCAGGTCTCTGTACCCATTACTCTTTTTTTGGTCGTCTAGAATGGGCTCATCATTCTTCGCTTTTCATTTATTTTATAAGTTTTTCATTTTAAGTGGTCAAGGGTCGTGTCCAAAGAGAGGTTGTCGTGGGGTGTCTGTCTGTGATTTGTATTATATAGCAAGTGGAGATGAGGACATAACTCTTGGTTGTTTCACTGTTTCCTTTTGGAGGGTTAGTCGGGGTAAGGTCCTTGAAGTGTGAACAGAGAGTTGAAAGAAAAAAGAGCGCTTGGAAAGTGGTAGTGTCAATCAATTGATTCATGGCTGATTGTTCAGAGATTATCAAATTGTGGTTTTTTAGCCAGGGTGTATCCACTTATCGGTGGTTTTGTCATTGTTTCATATTTCTTTTTGATCTCTTTTTTTTTTTTTTTCATTTTTCATTTACAGAGTTGAAAGCTTAATGAGGTCTTCTTTTATTATACAACACACTGTTCATTATTTGTGATACTAACATGACCAATTGACACCTTTAAATGGTATCGACATCACACCTCACTGACCTCATGCATCTCTTTCTTGGCCTCTCGAAGTTTTACTTTGTGCTCACCCGAGACTAACTCCCTCCCAATGCCCTCCCAATGCTACAAGTGCGTACGTTGCTATCACAGTTACTCGTACATGGAGGATAAGGGAGCAATCGGGAATCCTCATCTGCCAAATCGAAGGCCACAACATTCTTCGCCCCCTTCCAATAAATAGCTCCATTTGCAAATATACCGACGGCGTTGCGTTCCATAACCACTCCCAAGCGTGTATACTTCCGTATGACCTTCATCAATGGTGCAAGGATAGTGGACTACAATCTTGTACTCATTGGTAGAACCAGCAATCAGCATACCCAAATCCACTTGATATATAGATAAGAAGATACACTGCAAGGATTACGAGATCCAAGTAGATCTTCAATCAATCTTACATAATACTAATACAATTATGATCAAATCCAAATCAGGTATGTTCTAATTATTAGATCCATCGATCAGTTTCTTAAAACCTTCTACTGATTATTGCTAGGATCCATGGATTCTCTTCCTTCAGATGCCTTACTAAATATCCTTTCTCGAGTTCCAACGGAGTCTGTTTTAGAGTGAAAATTAGTATATAAAAAGTGGGCAACTCTTACAATGAGGGTGGAACTTACTTCACTAATATGCACCTAAGTCACCTAATTAAGCATTTGTACAGTAGTGATGGCGGCGACGACGACATTGACGGTAATGTAGCCACCACTAAGGTGGTGCCTAGTCTCTTTTTTGCTTGTCAAAGTGAAGATATTGAAAGCCCAATATTTCTTTACCATAGGAGACAAATTAGTGATAAGATTAGCATCAACGAGAAATACTCTTACAAGGAAAATCTAAAAAAGAATCAATCACCCTCCGATTCGCAATAAATTATTTGATCACTTAATTGGCTCATGCAATGGTTTGATTTGCGTGTTTATATGCCACCATCGAGTTATAGATCCCATCTATATTTTCAATACCATCACTAGAGAATATGCTTATCTTCCTGGACTATTGGTGGAAGCAGACCCCGCTACGTCATATCGTTCTTACAGAGATAGAGATGAAAAAGAGCTCAACCTTACTGATATATCATGTGGATTTGGGTATGTTAGGTCTACCAATGAGTACAAGGTTGCTAGAATCTACCATCGTCTCACCACTCGTAAAGGTCATGTTCAAGTATACACACTTGGTAGTGGCTATGGGTGGAGAGACAAAGGTACTATTCCCAACAAGTCGTAGTTGTTTCAGTATTAGAAATTTGGGTGGGATTCTAAATCCTATTGTATTCCGGACGTTCATAAGAAGGCCTATAAATAGATGCGCGTAGGCAATAGTAACTCAAAAAGGCATCAAGAAAAACCCTTTGGAAAAATAATTATACTACTTGTCTTGTTTTTGAGAGAGGGACAGAAATCATGGAAGCTGAACTAGCAGCGACAGTAGGAAAACTAATACTGAACATGGATAATGGCGTCGGCGGTGGTAGAAGCGATACTGTTGTCGGTGGTGAAATTGATCAAGCTATTGTTAATGCTGGTGGTTTTGTTGATTCTGCAATAATGGAAATAACACTAAACATAAAAAATTGTTAACGTTAGAAAATCACTGAAATGATACACTTTGATGTTGATGCACACACTAGGACAGAGCCACCTGCTCAGCAAATTGTCCTTAACACAATAATTTTTGGGTACTCCTCAATAATGAGAGATGCTACACTCCAACAGAGAAGATGTGTCCATGATAGAACTGCCCGTTATGATTTGAATTAGCACAATACAAATCACCCTCTAGAACTTAACAGCAAGATAGGAAGGGAAATAAACAAGCAATGTTGCGCAAAACAAAGCAAGAAGAGGGGAAAAGAACTAGGGATAGTATCCTTTTCTGGAGTAAGTTGAAATGGAGAAAAATATTTTTCTTTTATAGCCAAAACTTGAGAAGAGAATTAATTCGTATTTATTAAAATTAATTCCGTGCATTAATCACGGTAATTAAGTGTGAAATTTAATTTGAAATGGTAATAAAACAGTTATCAAATATTCTCTCATTAAAACTCCTTAATTCTAGCCGGATCAGACGCCCTCACATTTAAAACCGAATTTAAGGAAATAATTTCAAAAACGTAAGTCTTGGTTGGACCGCAGCCTTAGCTACTCGCACCCGCAAGCATACTTAATCCCGCATCACATAAGCGCCGCAAGCTCCGTAAGCACTGTAAGCTCGCAAGTCCACAAGCTCGCAAGCAACGCAAACAACGCAAGCTCGCAAGCGTGCGTGCTTCGGTGCGAAGCACCGCACATGTGTGAAAGGTATGTGTGCACCAACTAGCCCATTGCTTTAGTCCTCCCTGATGTAATTTTAGAAGTGGTAAATAAAGAGTTCGTTACTCGAACTTGTGAAGGTAATGATTTTAGAAAATAATGATTTGAACTAATTCTAGAAAATTCCAGGAGTAAGAAAAAGACTAAATAACCTAAATATGATTTTTAAATAATTTTAAACGTACCAGGAATCAGGAATCAGGTAAATCTAACAACCTATGTGATTAATCAGATAATTCTTTTTAAATTAATTAAAGCACAAATAATTGCCAAAGTTGGTTTTGTTATGCTAACAAACAGAGGTAAATCACAAGCATGGACTATCAAAATTAATTAACTAAGCATAATCCATCAAGCAAAAGCACAACTGTTGAAAGAAAACCGTTTTTACTATTCAAAACTATGCAATTTTAATAATAAAAGAATTATAAATAATTATTAGAAAATAATTAAATCACATAAAATTGAGAAAATTACCTTATCCATCATCCCAGTAATTAGACTTAGCCCATGGTGAAGAAAACTTGCTCAAAAGTTGATTTCATTGCTCAAAAGAAAGATTACAAGATTGATTAACGCTGTAACAGCTAAACAGTAACGCAGAACACACGTTACAGAATCAGTTCCAACTGTTACAACCCAATTCAACCAAGAATATAACAGTGAGAAATAGCAACAGAGATTTCAAATTTTACAACAGATAAAAGTGTGGGTGAGCTGTCTTCTTCGGTGAAGGTGAGGATGAACACCGGTGACGGCCGGTGTAGCAGCGTTGACAGAGTTAGCCGGAAAATAGAAAACTTGATCCTGGAGCTGCGTACCTTATTTCTGAAGCTTGTAAACTCTTTATATAGGCCTTTGGAGTCTTCTAGGATGTTCTAATCCCATTATAACTCGAAAGTTTGACGAGAATTTGATGCCAATCCAAAACAGGGATGTATTCCTGTTCCTGTCCAAATTCATGCTCCTCTGGCCCTTATCTTCGGCTTCTAGAGCTTCTAATCGATTTTACGAACCTTGAATTAGATTGGGTAACTCCCAATTTGCGCTGAAATCGCAAAGAAAATCTGATTTGAAAATCAGAAGTTTGCTGCCGATGAAACTATCCCGATGAAGGTTTGACTCGGTCAACTGACTTTGACCGAGTTGACTGGGCCGAGTTGACCCGCTGAGTTGGTCCGATCCAGCTCATCCCGATCCAAGGGTGCCCCAATCCAAAGTGTGGGTGCCTTGATCCATTTTGCCGGGTGCTTTGAACACTTTTTGAACCAATTTTTCCACAAATCTTTATTCTTCTAATGTACCTACAAAAGCATAGAAACACGTAATAGACACAAAATCGAATACTAACTCACTAGAAATTAAGGTGCAATTTAGACACAAAAATGTGTCTATCACTCCCCCAACCATAAAAGTTTCTAAACCCTAAGGCCCTCCCTTAGTTGCATTTTTTGTGGTAATAAAGGGAGAACTCATTTCTAGTCTCTCCAATGTGGGACTAAAGGTTCTTTATTCACAAATAGTAAAAAATGAGCTAGTCTCCCTTAGTGACATCTAGGTCCTAAGGTCCATTCCCACTAAGACTAAAATTCATTTTAATTCATTTTTCTCATTTTTCTCCAACAATCCCCCACATGAATGAAAACCCGATAAAAATCAGAAATCAGAAAACGAGAAATACCTCTTAGGCAATAGGTGTCCATAAGGTCTTGAACCTTTGCTTAGTGAGAAATTACCGGAACTACTTGATGGACAGTGAACGCGATGTCTTGAACTGCCATCGTTTGGTGTAGTTCATCAATAACTTCCACGCGTGATATCTATATAGGTGTTGTTAAGTTCGTGAGTTGTGTCCATTTTGTCCATGGACGTATCCCGTTCCTCAGAATTCTCTAGAAAATCAGCTCAGTTCTCATAGGAAGCGACCACTTCCTCATTCAGATAGGTGAGTTCTATCAAGAGTGTTTACTGCTACACCCCACTTCAATCTTAAATTGAAACTATAGAACTCATTAAGACTTAATAGAAAGTCATCCTCACATGCAGTAATACTATCACGTCTACACTATAGGGAAGGGACAAAGAATGAAATTCTCTGATAGTGTTTCCTTTAACCCATTACAAATTAGTTGTCTCATTCGAAACCTTGATCTTGGGATCTCCAGTCAGCAAGGTTGAGTATCCTTCATGGCAAGTTTATTTAATGAGCTTAAGCCCCATCCCCCTCGAAGTATTACTAACTATCTCCTTGGACAAACCTTTCGTCAAAGGGTCCGTGATATTCTCTTTATACCTCACAAAGTCAACAGAAATAACGCCAGTTGAGATTAGTTGTTTTAGGGAATTGTGTCTTCTACTAATATGTATAGACTTCCCATTATAGTTGCTGTTTAGCTTGACTATCACAATATATAGATATAGCTGGCACAGGCCTATGCCAAAGAGGAATGTCTTCTAAAAAGCATCTTAGCCAAGCGGCTTCCTCTCCTGCTTTATCTAACGCAATAAACTATGATTCCATAGTGGATCGAGCTATACATGTCTGTTTGGAACTCTTCCATGATACCGAACCGCAAGCTAGAGTGTAAACATATCCACTCGTAGACTTAGACTCCTTTGAGTCCGCTATCTAGTTTGCATCACAATATCCTTCAAGGACCGTAGGGTATCTCTCATAACTTAAACAAAAGTTTAAAGTATACTTTAAGTACCTTAATACTCTAATAAGTGCATCTCAATGCTCTTGTCCCGGATTACATGTATACCTATTTAACCTACTCACAGCATAGGCAATGTCTGGTCTCGTACAATTCATTAAATACATCCGACTTCCTATGACACGTGAATACTCAAGTTGCGAAACTCCATTACCCTTGTTCTTCTTGAGTCTACAACAAGGATCATAAGGAGTACAAGCAGGTTTACAATCAAACTTGTTATATTTTCTAAGCACATATTCAACATAATGAGATTGACTAAGACTATATCCATTAGAATCTCTTCTAATCTTCATCCCTAATATTACATCAGCGGGGCCTAAGTCTTTCATATTAAAGTACTCATTTAGCATGTTCTTAGTGGAATTAATTACATCCATGTTTGTACCAAGTATAAGCATATCATCAACATACAAGCAAACAATCACACAGGCATCATTCACAAGTTTAGTATAAACACATTTGTTAGATTCATTTATTTTAAAACCATTAGAAATCATTACATGATCAAATTTTTCATGCCATTGTTTAGGTGCTTGTTTCAAACCATACAAATATTTTCTTAGTTTACAAACTTTGTTTTCACAAACTTTGTTTTCACAACCTTTTACTACAAATCCCTCAGGTTGATCCATATAAATTTCTTCATCTAATTCACCATTTAGAAAAACTGTTTTTACATCCATTTGATGTATCTCTAAGTTATGAATGGCAGCAATAGCAATTAGCATCCTAATGGAAGTAATTCTCGTAATAGGTGAATAAGTATCAAACAAATTTACACATTTTATTTGTTTATAGCCTTTAGGTACTAATCTAGCCTTGTATTTTTTCACAGTTCCATCTACTTTACGTTTTCTTTTGAAGATCCATTTACAAACTATGGGTTTACACCCTAGAGGTAAATCTACAATCTCCCAAGTATCATTCTGTAGAATGGAATCCATTTCACTAATAGCGGATTCTTTCCACCATGGAGCTTCAGAAGAAGTCATGGCTTCTCTATAGGTCTGTGGATCAGTCTCAGCTAAGCATGTTATGAAGTCTGGCCCAAAAGATTTTTCAATTCTAAGTCTTTTACCTCTTTAGGCTCAAATTCATCTTCCTCTACAAGTAATGTCTGACTAGTAGAAGGGACATCTAGGGGATCAACACATATCATGCGAGATTCAGATTTCAAAGGAATTTTTTTTTTCAAAGAACACATCATCCCTAGATTCCATAATAGTATTCATACCAATTTCAGATATTTCAGAACTCACAACCATAAATCTATATGCAGTAGTATGATCAGGATACCCTATGAAGACACAGTCAACGGTTTTGGGTCCTATATTGGTTCTCTTAGGTGGAGTAATAGACACCTTAGCCAAACACCCCCACACTTTAAAGTATGAATAAGAAGGTTGTCTACCTTTCCATAACTCATATGGAGTTTTGTCTGATCCTTTAAAGGGTAATCTGTTCAAGACATAGCAAGCTGAGAGGGCGGCCTCCCCCCACAAGTTTGCAGGTAGTTCTGAACTAATTAACATGACATTCATCATCTCCTTAAGGGTTCGGTTTTTCCGTTCAGGCACACCATTAGATTGTGGTGAATAAGGAGGAGTTACTTCATGCATAATGCCATGTTCCATGCAAAAATCTCCTATACATACTCACCACCACGGTCAGACCTAATAGTTTTAATGGTAGTACTCATTAGGTTTTCAACTTCTAGTTTATAAATCTTAAAGGCTTCTAAGGCAGTATCCTTACGTTTAAGTAAATATATATGATAGTACCTCGTACAGTCATCTATAAATGTGACAAACCATTTTTTACCACCTCTAGTTTGAACTGATTTCATGTCAAGTAGGTCTGAGTGAATTAATTCTAAGGGTTTAAAATTTCTCTGAATATTTTTCCTATATGATTTTTTAGCATATTTTGATTCTACACAAATTTCACATTTATGTTCATTTTCCAAAATAAATTAGGGTATGCAGCCTATACTAGCCAGTTTGTTCATTGACTTATAGTTTACATGACCAAGTCTACCATGCCAAACATTCAATAACAAACATAAGAAGAATCATTTTTATTCATTTCAACAGAGGTTAGATTTAATTTGTAAAAGCCCTCAGTCTTATAACCCTTTCCTACATAGTCTTTACCGTTAGTGACAATAACTTTTCCAGATTCAAATACAAGTTTAAATCCCTTATCATCTAACACACCAAAACATACAAGATTTTTGCAGATGTCTGGAACATGAAGAACTTCATTCAATGTGAGAGTTTTGCCAGAAGTGAGCTTCAGCCCAACTTTGCATTTTCCCGCAACCTGTGCTGCGGACGAGTTACCCATGTAGAGTTTTTCTCCTTCCCCTACCTTCTGATAAGAGGTGAACATATCTTTTTTTCCGCAGACATGCTTGGTAGCACCATAGTCTACCCACCAGTCTCTCACATTGGTTACCAAATTGACTTCAGACACCATGCCAGAAAACTCGATTTTGTTGGTTTCAACTAAATTAGCATTGTTTTTCTTGTTATTAAAGTCCTTATGTTTTCTACAATGCATTGCCATATGGCCAGAAATTCCGCAAACATAACAAGCACCTTTAATTTTACCAATGCCAGTTTTGGGTTTCGGGAAAATACCTTTTTCGTGCGGACCAGGATTGCGGTTGCTGCGGTCGCCCTTTTCAGACTTGTGTTCCATCACATGAGTCTTGTTGGACATGTCTCTTGCGGAAGATACATTTTTATCTTTGGAGCACAACAATTCTTCCACTTGTATCTTCTTACCCAATTCAACCATACTGACTTCACCAGTTTCATGTCTCAGTCTTCGTTTGTATTCAGACCAAGAAGAAGGTAATTTCTCAATCACCACAGACACTTGAAACGTTTAATCTATGACCATACCTTCAGAAATAATTTCATTGATAATGCGCTGAAGTTCAAGAAATTGGTCAACCACAGATTTGTCATTTGTCATTTTGTATTCCAGGGACCGGGCAACTAAAAACTTCTTACTACCAGCAGTTTCTGCTTCATATTTTGCTTCTAAGGCAGCCCATAAGTCAAATGCAGAAAAATTTTCTTTTGGATTATAGATATCATACAAAGCATCTTCTAGACAATTCAGAATGTGATTTTTAGCCATATAGTTCTGTCTGCCCCAACTTTCAAATTCTCTTTCATTACCCTGATCATTCAAAGTTTCATCAAAAGGTTTCAGAACTAATTCATCCAACATGTGGAAACTCAGAAAGAACAACATCTTGGATTGCCATCTTTTGAAGTCTTTGCCACTGAATTTTTGTGGTATGTCAACATCACTTTTAGCCATTGAAACAGAAGAAATAACTATTGTGTTAAGATTGTTGATTCTGCAACAATAGAAATAACACTAAACAGAGAAAAATTGTTAAAGTTAGAAAATCACTGAAATGATATACACTTGTGTAGATGCACACACTAGGACGGAGCCACCTGCTCAGCAAATTGTCCTTAGCACAATAGTTCTCGGGTACTCCTCAATAATGAGAGATGTTATACCCCAACAGAGAAGATGTGTCCAGGATAGAACTGCCCGTTATGATTTGAATTAGCACAATACAAATCACCCTCTAGAACTTAACAGCAAGATAGGAAGGGAAATAAACAAGCAATGTTGCGCAAAACAAAGCAAGAAGAGGGGAAAAGAACTAGGGATATTAGCCTGTTCTGGAGTAAGTTGAAATGGAGAAAATATTTTTCTTTTATAGCCAAAACTTGAGAAGAGAATTAACTCGTATTTATTAAAATTAATTCTGTGCATTAATCACGGTAATTAAGTGTGAAATTTAATTTGAAATGGTAATAAAATGGTTAGAAAATATTTTCTCATTAAAACTCCTTAATTCTAGCCGGGTCAGACGCCCCCATATTTAATTCTAGTTTTGGTTGGACCGCAGCCTTAGCTACGCCCGCACCCGCAAGCATACCTAATCCCGCAGCACATAAGCGCCGCAAGCTCCACAAGCTCCGCAAGCTCCGCAAGCTCCGCAAGCTCCGCAAGCTCCACAAGCTCCGCAAGCTCGCAAGCACGCAAGCTCCACAAGCTCCGCAAGCAACGCAAGCACCGCAAGCTCCGTGCATGAACAACTTCTGGAATAGTTTTCTCTTGTTGTAGCTAGTCATTTTTTATGGTGATTACAGTATTTGAAATGCTTCTTTTGTATAACGATATTATCATCTGGATAACGATGGTTCTCATAATTATTACTGGCTCGATAATTTCTTTGCCCGAATGATTCCATAACTGTGTCATTCTCGTTACGATAGTTTAAAGATGTTCGACATCCATCACATTTATATAGCATAAGTTAGAAATGATATCAATTAATTCTTGAGTATCTTCTTCTAATTGACCAATTTTTTGTTCGAAAACATCAAAATTAAATAAATCAAAAACTAAAAATGCTTTATAAATAAATAAATAAAATACTCATTTATCGATAAATAAATAACCTCGCTTAATGAATATTTTTTCCGTCCCCAAGGGTATTCATTTATCGAGGTTAGACTGTAAATACAAACAAATCATCCAAAAAAAAAAATCTAGCACTCTACCTTATTTTAGCTACAATATCCTCTTGATTTTCCATAGCCCTCTCCTCTAAAAATCCTAGCTCCATCTCCTTCTTCTTAGATTTTGATTTTCTAATCTTTAAATTTCTTTACAAAACCTGTATTAATACTACTACTACTAATAATAATAATTATTATTAATACACATATTTATTATGTTATTTAATTTTTTTAATAATTATTTTTAATAATTTTTTTAATAATTTTTTTTATTTTCTCTTGATTTTATTTACTTATTAAAATTAATTAGGTGACTATATTTCCACCCAAAATTTGTAGCTTTCCTAGTTCAAGCAACCTACCTAGGCTAAGGCAAAGAAAACAATAACTTAAATAATAAGGTTAGCTAATTCAAGTATAACCCGATCCGAAATGGTAAATAAAAATACCAGGTATTACTTTTATTAGTAAAAATTATTAAAAAACAAAAATAAAAATAACCATTTAACAAATTATATACCTACCAATAAGTAAAAGAATGATATAAAATTTATGGGTTGGAGATTAAATTAATTACCATAATATTTATGATTTTATACCTAGAGGATGTCTTAAAAGTGATGTCACATATGAAACGTCCACATTCATGAGTGGAAACACTCTTAGGGCATCCACAATGGGCGATCAAATCGTCGATCATCGACTAATTTTGATCGATGGTCGCCCAAATGGTTCCCCAACCGTCGATTATATTTAGGAATTTAATCGACGGTTTTTCCTGTAGCAGATGAAATCTGATCGACGACGAAAAATATAGTCGGGCGGTATCCTAGACCATCGCCTGATGACAAGCGAAGTTTCAGCATACCGCTCAAATTTACGGGCGTAGTGTTATCATTTCGCCTACGCAAGCGAAGTTTCAGCATGCCGCTCCTTTAAACGTAGTTACAGTTCCTCGCCCATCCATGAGCGAAATTCCAGAAACTCGCTCAGAAAAAAAAAAACTGGACGGACACCAGGGTCTTCGCTGCCTCTTACGCGGTATGCTAGTCCACCGCCTAGACCCGGGCGAGATTCTAAGTTCCCGCCTAGACCTGGGCGAGATTCTAGGTTCCCGCCTAGACCCGGGCGAGGCTTTGGAACATCGCTATGACCGTTATTTTATGTTACCGTTATTTTGCCGTTCAACGGCTATATTTTTCCCAATATATACCGAAACTTCGCCTAAATTTTTTATACTGAAATCGTAGTGTTTTTGGGTGTGAAAAAATTCAAAGTTTTTTCTTATTTGAAATCCATTGGTAAAATGCCACAAACAAAAAGAGGTCCAAATTTTTCGTCTGTTGAAGATTTGACGATGTGTACAATTCACTTGTCAATTTCTCAAGATTCAAGCATTGGTACATATCAATGTGAAGAACAACTATGGTCACGTGTTCTAGACCGGATGAAAGAAACCATACCCAGTATGGCACCACGTAGTTGGACCTCCCTGCAGAAACGGTTTCAAATTATAAGCAAAGATGTGGCGTTGATGTCTGCAAAGGAGGCTGAAGTTGAAAGGGAACATCATACGGGATGGGGCCCTGATAATAAGGTAAGAAATAATTTAAAATCATGATCATTTCTTTTATCCATATCCTTGTATAACCTCTAACAAATTGAGGTGAAACACTAGGCTGCAGAAGTTCGTAGGCTTTTCAAGGAATCTACTGGACGAAGTTTTAAGCACGAAGATTGCTACTCAGTTATGCTAGAAAATATTAAATATTCAAGAAGGGCCACCTTTGTTTTCGATTCATCGCAGGCAGAGTCTGATTACGACACTGAATCTCAGGGCGGACAGGACACACCAGATTTAAACGTAGATGGTCCAAGCGCCTTTGAAGACCTTGGAGATATCCCAAACACATTGATCCGTCCGATGGGTCAAAAAGAGAGCAAACGACAAAAGACAAAAGGTAAAGCAAAATATACAGAAGGTAATCAATTAATGGAAAATATTTTTAAAGAGCAAATGACCTTCAACGCCAAATGCACGGAACAAAGAGCTATGAAGATTGCACATAGGGAAGCGGAGTTTGCTGCAAGATTAGCTTGCGAAAAGGAAAAGTATGAAGCAAAATTAGCTAGGCGAGAAGCAGATGAGGAATTCCGTATCATGATGATGGATACCTCCCAAATGAATGATGTAGCTAGACAGTACATCGAACTGAGGCAGGGTGAAATTTTAAGGAAAAAATTGAACCAACCTTAGGGTGAATTATGATATACAATTTCGCTGGTTGATTATTTATTTTCATGCATTTGTTTTGAATATGAAATGTAGTTTTAATAAGTAGTTATTTTAATAAGTTTCTTTGACAACACTATGAACTCATCCTATAAGCAGTAAAATATAACTATAAATACGGGGTGCACTTGAGAGATAACAATAAATAGAAACGCTACAACTCAATTTACTCCTGACAACAAATATAACCGAAAAACTATCCTTAATATATATCAATCTTCCCCAACAGATGACCAAATGTGTTCGATCAAGTCATTTCTCAAACGAACCCCAATTTGTTTATCAAATACTGCTCGTCTACGTTGGTCAATCATCACTCTTGATAGTTGTGATGTGTTGTCCCTTGAAATGACACATGGAGCACCAAAGCTACGTTGATCATAGTGATGGGGCCAGTCGCCTGGAATTCGTTCATCCTCAACTATCATGTTATGTAGAATAATAACTGTTTTCATGATGTATGCTAACACATCAGCATTCCACATTTTTGCAGGCTGTTTGATGATTGCAAATTGATTTTGAAGTACCCCGAACCCTCTTTCCACATCATTTCTACACCCTTCCTGCAATGCAGAAAATTTTTGTTTTTTTTTGGGAATCGGGATGTTTTATGGTTGTGACAATTGTTGCCGTCTGAGGGTATATTCCATCACCAAGATAGTACCCCATATTATATTGAGCATTCCACATTCTTGCAGGCTGTTTGATGATTGCAAATTGATTTTGAAGTACCCCGAACCCTCTTTCCACATCCTTTCTACACCCTTCCTGCAATGCAGAAAATTTTTGTTTTTTTTGGGAATCGGGATGTTTTATGGTTGTGACAATTGTTGCCGTCTGAGGGTATATTCCATCACCAAGATAGTACCCCATATTATATTGATTTCCATTTACCTGAAAGTTAACTGTTGGTGCTTTTCCCTGGATGAGTTTTTTGAATAAATACGATCGGTTCATGACATTTATATCATTGTTTGACCCTGGCATACCAAAAAATGCATGCCAGAACCATAAATCATGCGAGACCACTGCGTCCAAAATTATACTTTCGCTTCCCTTGTAAGCGGTATATGCACCGGATTCAGCAGATGGGCATCGGTCCCATTTCCAATGCATGCAATCGAGGCTCCCAATCATACCGGGGAATCCTCGTTTTTTGTTTTCTTCGAGGAGGTTTTGAACATCCCGTTCAGTTGGTGTACGCAAATATTCTTTCTCATAGAGTTGGACCATAACCCTGAAAAATCTTCTGGTTGCTTCCAATATAGTGGTTTCGCCAATCCTTAAATATTCATCTATTGCATCCGCGGCACAACCGTATGCTAACATTCTAATTGCTGCTGTAATTTTTGTGTGCGGGGTTAAGCCTGGAACACCACAAGCATCTTTTTTTTGTAGAAAATAACTATTCACCCGAACAATATCACCCAAAATACGGTTGAATAATTCGCGACGCATTCTAAATCTTCTACGGAAAATATGTGGGGGAAACGTTGGGTTATTGGAAAAATAGTCTGTATGCAAACATCTGGCACCTATATGACGATTTCTGGGTATTTTAGTACGTGTGTGGGAAGGTTTCATATTAGATGCCAATAATGCAGCATTAACTGCCATGTTATTACTAGCGGCCTCAGCTTCACTCTCATCTGATGAGTAATAACTACTGTTATCTTCATCGTATAATTGTTCGTCTGAAGAAGAAGAACTAAATGACATATGCTGCGAGAAGCTAGAAGATGAACCGTAGTTGGTTGTTTCATTTTGATAGTTAAACATATTATTGGGATGTTTGAAAAAATGGACGTATACGTTTGATAACCAAGTTTGTATCGCTACATAAGGGAAGTGTGGTTATTTATAAGGTAACATGAAATGACTATACACTTAATACATGATAATTGAAAGATTTTATTTTAATGTTTGTCAGAGATATGTTGCTTT
>JAJJMC010009299.1:0-92034 GCA_023531435.1 Papaver californicum | reverse complement strand
GTCATTCAAACAAAGAAAAAACGAAAAACAAACAAATTAGAGAATCATATTTAAAGTTATCCAGTAGAATTTACGGTTGGGTTTTGGCTAAAAACCGAACCGTAATATCCTACGGAAATTATGTGTTCTGGTCATATAAACCCAACCGTAAAGTTATTCTTTTATATTACGGTTGGGTTTTGGATGAAAACCCAACCGTAAAACTGTAGTATTAAAATGTGACAGATTTACGGTTGTGTTTCCAGGCAAAACCCAACCGTAAACCTGCAATATTTTCATTTTTAGGTGTTACGGTTGGGTTTTGCCTAGAAGAGTCTGAGAAGAGTACAACTAAACAAATAAATTAATCAAATAAATTTTCACGTGCAAGTTAAATTCAAACTTCAAATCTAACTTCACATTAAAGGTACAACTAATTCACACATACAAAACAAAACCATAGACATAGAGTTAGGGAGAAGGAGGAGGGGTAGGTCGATGACTTTGACGAGCTCTTTTTTTGCTCATAACATTACGATGAACAGCACCGCCACGAGTACGAGCTCCAGCACGACCGCCTCGAGTACGAGCACCACGTTCCGCACCCACGGCTTCATCATGTGTCTCTTCATCCGATGCTTGGGGCTCTCTTCTAGTAGTACTCGCATCTCTAGTCGCTCCTCTTGGACCGGGTCTACTCCTCTTTAAAGTCCGCTGCACATCCTCAACTTCATGATGAACCTCCCTAATCAAAGCTTGGAGTTGGTCAGGCGTCCTCACATCAATTGTGCTTAGGCATGGATTAATAGAGTCCGCCAATGCAACGGCTTTCTTTTTCTATTCACATATGAAAATAAAAGTAGGATGAGTGTTTCGTAATAAATCTTAAAAACATTAATAACAAAAATAATGTACGTACCAAATTGAAATATGCCTTCTTCCAGAAACCATCTCCTTTGTTGATTGCCAGAGTCTCAGGATCATTGTTGATGATAGTTGGATGACCAAAATGGCGATACCACTCCAAGTAATCTTCTGCAGCCTCTTTTATGCCCGGAGAGGGAGTTAACTCATTCATTTGGACTTGGTATTTCGGATCAGTGCGGTTATTCCAAACCGCGACTGAAGGCGTGGGCTCATAGTTTAGCACGATGTTTGGCCCTTCGATCATCGACCCATTTACACACAATTTAAACATTTCGCATGTCACCGTTGTTTGGACGTATCCATATTGCCGGAGAGTTCGGCGGGGGTTGGACATCACGTACCCAAACAGATGATACAAAGGGCCGTTGTAGCCTGCCACTTCCGACAATTCACGTAAATCCTCAAGATGTCCATCACCCTCTATGCTAATCTTCACATAAGGGTCGAAAACAACATCATCAACCGTGAAAGCATCAATTTCTGTTCTCATCTTTGCTATGAGCACTTCTTTATATTTTGCCTGCGTCCCGGTGAAGACGAATTTCTTTCCCGTAGGTCCATTAACATCAACGCTTGTTTGAGGAGCCAGTCTGGGAAAGTGATCGTATACCCATGCCTATAAAGATAATTAATATTAATATAAGAAAATGAGAAAAAATAAATTAAAATTGAACATTCAAATTCAAACAATAAATTACCTGAAGCAGACCGGTATTACCGGCAATCTCAGTTCCCCTGACCCTCGAAGCTTTTCGAAGGTTAGCAAGTAGGTAGGCCAGGGTGGCAGTTCCCCACGAGTACTGATGGGTCATCCCGAGATCACCCTGAAGCCATTGTAGATATTGGACGTTCACCCTGTTGCCCGAGTTGTCACCAAAGAAGATGGTGCCGAGCATATATAGCATATAAGCTCTGGCTGTTCGAATGGCTCTGGTGTCATCTATGACGACCCCAGCCATTTCCAACTTCGCGGTCCCTCCAAACTTCTCCCCGTAGTGACCGCAGCAATATTTTCTTGCTCATGGATTGAACTTTCTTCTTTGGTATCCCCGGTTTATCTCCACTCACCAATTTAAATTCCGATTCAGCTTCGGTCTTCTCCCATCCAAGTGTTTCTTTGACAAGTGCATAAATATCACTCCAGAACATGTTGTTGTCAAAACCCTCAAACACAGATTTACCTTCCACCTCCAGCCCAAGAATTGATTGGACATCATCCGGCGTTATAGTCATCTCGCCGAATGGGAGATGAAACGTATCGGTTTCAGGCCAATAACGTTCCCTGAACGCTGCGCATACGACACTGTCATACTCCCACATTGAATATGTAATTCCGGGAGCTAACCCGGTACCATTTACCAGAATTTGTACAGCAGTACATTCATCAGTTAACGGCCAATGTTGAGCCCTTTGACGAACCAATTTCTTGATCGCCTGTGTATGATCCTACAAAGAATAAAAACAAATTTGTTTTACTTACAAAAGTTAAAAAACAAAAATTTTACAGAATAAGAGAAGTAATTACAATAATACCTTGGTCGCTGCAACTTTGGCAGCCCATGAATGGGGATAACCAAATAATATTGCAGATTTGTCTGGGGCCTCACCCCATAGTCCTCCATTCCTCTTCTTAGGCCACAGTTGAGGTTCAGCCTTTTCTTTCGGAATTTCTTTGGCAACCCTTTTCTTTTCTAATTTCTTTACCTTTGCCTTGAGGGACATGTTCTTCTCTGTCCCCCTCTTCTTCTTCGTGTTGTTGCTCTTGTGGTGGTTCTCTAATCACAAGAGAACCTCTGGGTGTTGGTAGATCACCCAAGCCTTGAAACACATTATATTCCTCTTCTGCAATTTGAGGAACACTACCACCACCTACCTCAAAAGAGGGATTATGGGTCTTGGTCACGCCTCTCTTCTGAACCCCTAAATGCTTTCCGTGGCGAGGGGTTGGAGTGTGAGAAATAGGTATTAAATTATTACCCCTCTTATTCTTCCTACAACACACAACCAATACAAGTTAGATAATTTGAAAGCAATTCAACTTCAACAAAAAAAATATTCACTACACAGGAAAATTTACGGTTAGGTTTTGAGAAAAACCCAACCGTAACTCACATATAGCTGATGTGCACATCAGGCTACATATGAATTACGATTGGGTTTTCCTCAAAACCTAACCGTAAAAATATAAGTACAAAAGGTGGTCCATATGTTACGGTTAGGTTTTAAGAAAAAACCCAACCGTAATACTCAAACCAAATTTTTATGGACGGTCTTTGTTACGGTTGGGTTATTATACAAACCCAACCGTAAGTTGTTTTTAAAAATTGGCGCAAATTAGTTACGGTTGGGTTATCTATTGAAACCCAACCGTAATATTCAGAACTATTCATCTTTTTCCCTTTGATTTACGGTTGGGTATTGAAAATAACCCAACCGTAATACTCAAGAACATGAAATATAACGGTTGGGTTTTGACACGGATCCAACCGTAATATCAACTGTGTGCAACATTTTTTGCCCAAAATCATGATCAAACATGCGAATAAATCAATTACAAGTTCTAAGAATACATGGGTTTTCTATAATACCTTAGATACACCATTGTTGGACTTTTCGGTGCTTGATTTTGCTTGTCACTGTCGATTTCTTGTTCAATCTCTTGATTAGGTTGAAAGGAGCAGGGTTGATTGCCATCACTGCTACCTTGAACGCCTTTAGTGTACTTCTTCATCTTGAATTGTTGAGTTGAGTTTAATCGTCGATGAATTTTACGAATCGCCGATGAATCGAGGGAGATTACGGTTGGGTTTTGATAGGTTTTCTTTTGTTTAAGTTTTTAAAAGTTATGATTTTTTTTAAAAGAGTTTAAGTTTTAATTGGTATAAGGGTAAAATGGACATTTAACTTTACCCCCTAGGACATCCCTTATCGTAAAATTGGGTCACCTTGGCTCAACTGGGAGCCCCTCTATTGATATGGGAGCCCCTATATCAGCCTTCTAAATAAAAATACACACATAAAATTGTCTAATTTTTTGATAATATCAGCTGTCGACAACAATAGACACTTGTATATGTTCGTAGAAAAATAGTTCTGTTATAAGAAAATAAAAAAGTAGAGAGTTTGTGTTTTGTTAGCTCATGCGCTTGATTCATTTGATTTGAATATTTTGATGAGTCTATTTTATTTCTGAGGCTAATACAATGATGACTTTTAAATGAATACTAGAGTGTGTTGGATACTAAAAGTAGAAGTGTTTATGATTTTTTAAATTAATTTATGAAGAAAGAAACGATAACAATTTGTTTCATTATGAGTAGATTTTCTTGCTTTTAAAAATTATTTTAAAATTATGCTCCTAAACTAATTTCTGAATTTTTGACTTAATTAAGTCAAAAAATTACTTCTAAAATAGTATCCACACCCCTCTAAAGTGCTTGGATACCAGAAGTAGAAATTATTTCATAAAAATATATACTTTTTTGTTTTTAAAAGTCGTTGTGAAATTATAATTTCTGAAATATTGTCTGAACATTCTAGAGGTGTAAAGAAATATAGTGAAATGAAAATCGTTTTAAAAGTAAAAAATTTAATTTAAAAACTTAAATTAATCTTTTTTGGATGAATATTATGTAATTAATATTTTTATTTCGACATATTCAGTGAACTCTATCCCTATATTTTTGTGTCACTCCATGTGGTTGCTAAAATTTGACTAAACTCCATGAATTGAAAGATGACAAGTAAACACACTCCACCCTCTTTTTGAGGTTGAAAGATGAAACAAACAAAAATACTACAACAACCTTTTATCTTCCTTGCTTTGGTTTTAGTTACCAAGTCCAATACACTTCTGGTTTGGTGGTTAATAGTTACATTTCTTAATCCAAACTGGTCTCATGGTTTATTATATAACAATGCCAAATTGAAAAGGATTGACAGTGAGATTAGCCTTTTACCCATTTATGTCGAAGAAAAATTATTTTTAATAATAAATGTGGATTTGATCGTGAGATTAATCTTTCGCTAAATAAAATGAGCCGACAAGATAGTGCGCCCTTAATATTGGGTTAGGTACACTATAGTTGTTTGTAGTGCATAAACTTTGAAGTTTAATCTCACAATAAGTGCAAGTAAACATACACGACGTGACCAACTTAGCATTGTATTCCTTTTCTTCCTAGTTTTGTTGTTGTTTAATATATTTTCTTGAATTTCAGTAGGGATCTGTGATAATAAAAATGAATACCAAGAAAATCTTTAGAATCCCAATTGACCGTCCCACACTCCCACCATATGATGCTAAAAGTGAGTTTCATAGGTGGCCTGGTGGTGTTGCATGATGACGATGAATATGAGATCGAGAGAAAGAGTAACTTGGACGTCATTCAAAAGTCAAGAAGAATAATAACATATTTGGATACCATTTATAAAGTTATTTTTTAACTTTTAAAAATAAAAATAAATAAAAATTAGTTTGGGTATATAATTTTAGAATAATTTTTAAAAGCCGTTTTTTTTTAATAAAATAATATATTTTTATCTTAAATTTTCAGGATTAATTTTTATTTCCGGCATCCAAACACTTATATAGTTTTTCTATTAGTTAAGAGGGGACATGTTTTAGGTGAGCTGCAACCATTGCTTCTGGTTTGAGTTTGAGATGGAAAGTTGACTATATATGAATTGAAATCTATGATCTATCTTAAAATAGAAGGAAAAAATATGCCACCTTTCTATAGAATATGGTGTGGAAACAATGAAATCTAAACCATGTGAAGCTGACACCATAACTCCACTCTAAATGAGTGCAGAAGTACTTTTTCACTCCATGGCTACATAAATTTATTGCTGCAAACAACATTTTTAGTGTTGTTGCTGGAAAACCATTTTCTTGTTAAGATGGGAAAGGTGTAAGGTTTTACGACCCTGCTTGGAAAGGGTTAATGAGAAAATGGACCACAAGCAAATTGATATAGTGCATAAGGTTGTGATTCTTGTGAAATATAATGTCTAAAGGTGATGCCTAATCCATAACTAGAAAAATGAAAAGGAAAATTTATGGAAAATATAGTACAAAGAGAACATTGTAGTTGTGATCGTTATAACTTGTTTGCCAACTGGAAACTGCTTTTCCAGAAATAGAAATCGTTCTCAGGAGTTAGATGTAAAGTTTTTTACTTCACAATTTTTTTTTCTTTAAAAGTCATCATAAAATTTAGTATGTTTGGCAATTAGAAGGAGTTTATCTGAGTTAAAAGTACAAGGAAAGCACTTTGCATGTATGCAAACCTAGAAAATATACAAATAGCAATGACAAATAAATATGTTACAAAGTAAAAAATAAAAATTCAATATTTTTGTTTATGCTCGTTGCATAGATGATTTCAAGAAATTTCCAAATATATAGAGTTTACCAAAATCTGATATATAGTTTGAGAAATGCGATATTTTTAAGTTTTCATCTTTGTTATTATAAAAATGGTATTTTTGGTAAATATATGGAAATTAATCCAACGACTGAGAAAATCTTATGAATGTAGTTAATAGCTCACATCGAAAATTAGTTTTTTATATCGAATTTTGAGCTTGGAAAAATCTAATGATTGAATTTCATAAATTGTAAAAATTAGTTAAAGGGATGTCGTTCTCGTTAAAAAGGGGAGGAATATTTTTTTTTTTGCTTTAAAAGTTACTATGGAATCTGGCTCCTAAATACTTTTGATTTTTTAACTTAATTAAATCGAAATATTACTTTTTATGCACAATCCAAACACCCTCAGTTTCCAAAGTTAACTTTTAATTCGACTTAATTAAGTCGAAAAAATACTTTTTATTTATTTGAGTTCATCCATTCCAATCAAAAGAGTCAAGGTTAATAGACAATGTTGTGAACCTTACATACAGGGGCGGAGCCAGCCCATGACAAGGGTAAACAATTACCTATCCTGTTGGGATGGCTCCCAAGTTTTTTTTTTTTTTTTTGCTACATAAGTTCAAAAGTCCATTTTTATAGTTTTGGCTATCCTAGAATTTTGAACATTTATTTTGCTTACCCTTGGCAAGAATCCTAGCTCCGCCCATGCTTACATATTTTGCTATTGGAATCAAAATCTACAGCAAATAGATACGAGTATAAAATTCAACTTTTATTGCATTTTGTTGAATCCATATAATTAAGAGGGTAGTTGGATACAATTTTAGAAGTTATTTTTCTACTTAATTAAGTTGAAAAATAAGATGTAGTTTATAAATAAAATTTCAGAATGATTTAAAAAAAAAAACGTTCTATTTTTTGTTTTCGACTTTTCAGATAACTTCAGGAGGCTGGTATCCAAAAACCCTCTAAAATATGGCAATTTACTTTTCAAATAATTAAATATATAGATGTAATTTCGACTTTTTTTCTTTTTTTGTGTGTGGCTATTTTCGAATTTCTGAAAAGAAAATGCAGTAACAACTACCTTTTAACATGTAAATATATTGTAAAAATAGTACCATCAAAAGGCAAGGAAAGGTTCCAACTTCCAACCTCAAGATCATATATAGCCACCTAAAAAGATCTCTACCTTAAACCCTCCATTGCTATGATGCAAAGAACCTATCGAACGAGCCGACATAATTATGCGGAACTAGTCCTGATCGAGTTGCATTAAAAAAAAACGAAAAGAAAAACACAAAAAAATCAAACATATGATTAGGTTGGAATTTGATGGGATATGGGGCACCCATATGAATGAAGAAAATAATTGCAACACAACACCTCTGCGCCTCATGTTCCAACCATTACGGCACTGAGAAGTTTGCACCCTGCAACCATCAGAGGTACCCTACACTGCTTTGCTTGTTGCAACAACACACATGAAAATGTAGTGTGACCTGCAAAAGTGATTCGACTTAAATGGGACTACTACCCACATTTTGACAATTCCAACAGCTAAGAAAATGACTGCATTTGGGCTGGAATCATTTGGGCTTCAACTTAGTTGCAATCTCATTGAGCAATTATATCATTAGATGGTAAAGCTTCTCATAAAATGGTAGATTTTATCATTGTGCGTAAAATACTCTTACAGTTCTATGAAAAGTGATATATTTATTTTTTTATATTGTTCTATTTTTAGAGGAAAATAAAAATAAAAATAAAAATAAAAATAAAAATTTTCTTGAAACAGAGATAATATGATTGAAATGTCAATTTTCAATAGTAGATATCCCAGAATCGTCAGTTATTTATGCACACAATTTAAATTTAAACTTCTTCGACACTCAAAACTCTTGTTAACAAAGTAAATTCTTTTAAAACTGTAGGAATGCGATATGAGAAAAAAACTTTTTGACACAAAAATGATATTAAAAAGAATTGTATTGTAATTAAGGTAATAAAAGGATAAAATTACATTAAAAAAGAATTAACCTTCGGTAAAAAATACATATTACCATTTGGAATTCTGTGATTCTATGCATCACTCTTCTAAAGATGCACAGGTAGGACACCTAGTTAAACCATTCTCATTGCAACTAAAACAAGTTTTAAACCCTCCACCTTTCTCAAGATAAATCTTACGGCTACCATTACATTGATCACACAGATGAAATCGATACCCACCACAATCTTCACATACACCTGGTTCTACCTTAGGAAAACCTTCAATCAATTTCTTTAATTCTCCTGTTTCATGCAGTTGTCTAATTTCTTCAGCACCACCATAATATCTGCCTCCAATGAATACCCTAGGCAATGTCACTTGCACCTTAGATCCTAATATCTTCTGCAACTCTTCTAAGAATCCAGAATCCATTGATAAGTCTCGTTCATCGACGAAAACGCGAAACCCACGAAGAATCGAACGAACCGTACGACAATCTTCGAACGTTTTACGAACCACACGTAGACTTGTGAAATAAACGCCTATACGTTTCTCGGAACCGAGGAGTGATGTGTTTAATGGTTCTAAGAATGGAGAATTGGGTTGTTGTGAGAATGACTTCCATGAATTCCAACTACGTAATACGGATGTCGCGATACGAACACGATGAAATACTTTCTTCGGGTCTTTGCTGGTGCCCTTTTCTTGTGATGATGATGGGTCTTCTTCTTTACATAGATTTTGTATGTCTTTGAATGATGAACATAAGAAGTCTGGTGAAGTATTGTGAATTCTTGTTGGGTTGTTTTTCTTCCATGGTGTGATCGTGAATTCGTGATGGGGTATCAAGAAAACAAACCTGCAAAATTATGGATTTGGTTTGGGGGTTGCAGAGAAGAGAGATTGAATGAGAGACAAGACAGAAATGAGGGTTGGGAAGTTTGGTTGTTAAAACTGGGATTGTTTATTTAGAAAATGATTTGATGACTTGGTCAAACCTAGTCACACCTTTTTCTGTCTTCGTTTTCTTCTCATTTTATTTTCTTATATTAGAGCAACCACAGTTATAAGAGTATACCAAACGACCAAAGAGTAAAACTTTTATTCTTTGATCCGCCTCAAGCGCAACGGGTGCAGAAATAAATTTGATCGGGCGGTTGTCTAAAGTAGCATCTGGAGTTGGGCGCACGACTAGGTAAACATCTGTTGCAACGGGCGTACGTCTATGAATACGTTTGGGTGGGGCGGACATTTGGTAAATGCTCGATGAGAGGCGTACCCAAAAGAACGCCTGATGATAGACGCACCCTAGATACATGCCCAGAGACAGGCGCTCTCTTAGCCGAACACCTGATAGGACAGAATCATAGCCAAACACTCGGTAAATTTAGTAAGTTTTTTAAATAAAGTGTTACTCTATGAGCACGCTTTAGTTTACTCTTAAGTTTTTTGATTTTACGCTGGTGAGTATCCAGTTCCTTGCTTTTATGATCTAGTGTTTGTTGCATTTATAGTGCGCATTAGCTTTAGTCTCAATCTAGGTTGTCATTGATTTTCTAATCCTTCATTTTGATTCTTAGAAGCTGGGGGGATCAGCCTCAGCAAGAATTGCTTTCCCTTTAATTGCTGCTTGCTACAACAGCCGATAACATCTGATTTGAAGCGCACCATTCTTTCCTTCTTTGTGAAATTATTATCATTTGATCAGCAGTATAACAAGCGCTGATCTAACCTTACGCTTAGAAGTAGGCGTCATCTTAGATGCACGTCCAGAACACAGACACTCTCTTAGAATCACGCCCCACACAGGCGCTCGTTTAGAATAACACCCCACAACCAGGTGCGCACGCCCGTAGTGGCGTAACTCCAGCTGAACGCCAAATACATGCGTTATTCCAGCTTAACACTTGATTTTAGGCGTGCGTCTGTCGTTACGCCTGATGGGAGTCCTCTTGGGTGAATGCCTGATGGGCGGAGTTTTGGTTCACGCCCGTCTAGATAAACGCCTGTCATCAAACCGAGACCAGCATAACGCCTGGCACGGGCGCAGGTCTAGGTGAATGCTCCACTATATTTGAATTTGAGTTTTGTTCTGGGATCTTTTGATCCCGAACAGTAAAAATTCCGGACTATAACTCATTTATACTCGCACCACTGCGCTTCGTTTTGGACGGACCAAAGATCAAATTTGGGTTTGGTCCGTCTTTTAGTCCAACGACTGTGGTTGCTCTTAGGTTGATTTTGTACCTTTTATTGTGTCTCATTCAATTCCGCTCCCTTTTTTACCTCTCTTTTTAACTACTTAGCTAGCTTAGCTATTTATCTGATTCAGGGTTCAGAATTCAGAATTCAGATATGTAATAAAGAAAATAAATGGTTTAGGATTCAAATATTTAATAAAGCAGATAAGTGATACTCCCTCAGTTTCAGGAAAAGAGTTACTATCACTTTTTTGTTTTAGCTTATTTTTAGACTAAAATGAAAAAGTGATAGTAACTCTTTTCCTGAAACGGAGGTAGTATTATGCAATATGGCTTTATGTACACGTATATTTAATAAGCTTTTTCATGAGGTAGGCACATCACAAACTTATTACCACGACAATGTTCGGGCTTTGCTTCCACGTGGTTGAGCTTGAATATCATGGGTGCACAATTATCATGGAAAGGACAATTATCATTGTGGATACCAAATCCCCAGCGTATAGTATCAAAGTCTCAACTTAGAACCACCAGATCACAACAGCTCGAGATGTACAAAATCAAGATCTTAAAGATCCCTTCTTATTATTATCTCGAAGTAAATTTAAAATTAATGGTTAAAATGTGTCCAATTGGCAGTTGATTTGACATGACAGAGAGAAGACAGATGGCGCACAAATCTGACAGCATTAAATGCATTAAAAACACGTGTCAATCCTGCAGGTGTGGAAGGAAAATATAAAGCTCACACAAAAAGAGTCAAAACATGACATATTTTACCCGCAGGGTATGTGCCGAACATACAGTAATTTGGAAAAAACTAACGGTCCAAAATCTACTTTATCCGCACCATGTCTACGGGAACACCTGTGTGGAAGGATTTGATTAGATAAACCAGGAGGTGAGACCGTAAGGAGAATACAATCCAGAATACAATCCATCCCACATACAGTCAAATAAACAAATAAAAGCCCGTATCCTGTACGAGGAAAAGTGGTTAAGGTGTGAACCGATCAATCAAATAAATGAATATATAAAATTTGGTGAGACCCTTTAAAGTCCTATAAATACACAACTAAAAGTAAAGAAAAGGTCGTCAGAAAATAATCAAGGAAAAAAGGTTTAATAGCAGACAAAGAGACTTAAGTGAGAATACATAATGTTTTGTTTTAATTTCAACTCATACAATCAAATACTATTAATTTTTTCAAATCCTAATGAAATAACTATTAAATATCTTCGTGGATTAAACAGAGCCGAACCATATAAACCATGGTATCATTTAATTTTATGCATTTTGTTTTATATAATTGTTCTATGTTCATATGTTTTTCACAATTTTTGATATCTTATATCAGTGATAAAAGTGATTGTAAAATCACGCTCGATGATCTTTGCTCTAAAGATAAGTGCATAAATCTGTTTGGAAATTTCCGTACTTGGGGTTGTCTTACAGAGCTTTGAGTTGCAAAAAAGCAAAGCCTGGTTTATTGATAAAAAATAGAAATCGATGCGGTGAGCGTGGATCGAACACGCGACCTTCAGATCTTCAGTCTGACGCTCTCCCAACTGAGCTATCCCCGCAAATGTTTGTGAACTGAAATTCACTGATATCATAAATATATAAGAGTAGATCAGTTGTTTCTAACTATTAGAAGCCGTAGGTGGCATTGACCAATACCAAAACGCAGAGCTGTTTCGTAGTTATAGAGCTGCACATGGGCTAGCAAACAACTCGGTACAAGCCATCTGCAATATGCATAATATCTAGAGACAATTTTGTAGTTTTAATTAGAGAAGGAGGCCGAAGACTTGTAACTCAATCATGCACATCTCTAATTAGTTCGTATTTAGTGTAGATCGAGTCTGTGTTGAATCCCCGTAGCACACACCTATTCACTCTCTAATCTTCTCCGGCAACCTCCATAACATGTTGTTGATATGCCTTGAATCATTTGTTTGCCGGAATACTACGGGGAGTCCGAGGGGCAGAGCCCCCGGCTGGGGGCTAGGGGGGCAGCGCCCCCGCCTAAACGGTATACGTAATGTATTATGACTGGGATTGTTTTCCGCTTTCTAGTCGAATTAGGGTTTATTTCTTTGCCCTATATATAGGCATACGTTGTACCTAGAGTAAGTATCTTTGGTATTCTGCTCAGCAATAAAATTCTGGTTTCTCTGCCGTGGAGGTAGCTAACGTAACAGTTAGTGAACCACGTTAAATCCCTGTGTTCTTTATCTGTTTATCGTTCTCGTTTGATCTCTCGTTATAACACATGTCTACTGGAGAACTAGCTAGCTAGGAGAAGCTGCAGGGGCTCATCATGGATCTCAGCTGCAACCAATATAATGACCTACTTATCATCATGAGGTATATATATTTTTATCTTGAGATGCTACCTCGAGTTCATTTTTATTCGAATTACAATCCTATTTATTTTATATGTGATTTTTTGTGAGTGCTTTACAATCGAAGGACACCGTACCGTACATAACTTCAGCTGATTTCGAACTTCTAGTAGGGTATCAATAGTCTTATGTCAGGATTTATATTTTAACTTTGGACTGATTCTTATTCCCAGTGCCTCGTATCAAGCAACTACACAACAAAAAGGTGATGCATGCAACAGCTGTTGAGCTGATGAGCCATATTTTTTTGGCATTCGCTGACACAACTGAAGAGAAATTGGAGTTAATAGGTTTCTTGAACAGAAATCCGAACATCATAAAGGCAGCTATAAAGCATGGAACCTTAGAATTTGTTCATAGATGTTTCTTGCTGTTTAATGAGTGTATATATGAACAAAACATGCTAGAAATGACTATTACATAACGTGATCAATAGTGTTTCACTTAATATGATCTATTGTTTGTAGTTCTTATATTCTTGTACCTCTTTAGTACTTTGTACATTAAACATTAATTTCGTTCTTGGAGGAAGGTAATACGACTAGCTAGACAGACGTCATCCTAAGATTCCTAGCAGTATGCTCGAATAATATCGCAGTTTCTAGCACCATCTCGTTCATTGAAAGAATACTCTGGTATATGTTGTTTGGCCTCTACATGCCAAAAATCATCTTCGCGTTTTGTCAGGCCTTCCGAGGAAAGTGGATCCATGAACGCAAGGGATAGTTGAAACCTATCAGTCAAGGTTTACTTTCGAGTTGGCAGTATCCATAACAACACTGTTGATCATGTTATATGTAAGTGTCAGTTAGGGAGTCATTGTGGTACTTATTGCCAATACTTGCAAGTTTAACCACTCTTAATACCATAGATGATAGTATAACTTTCAAATATGTCTTGAAGTGGATCCAGGGCAACTAACTTAACACTAACCAACACCCCATGAAAAGTTAACTGCTAAGTTAATTCCTGGAATGCAATCTTAAATAACAATTCAGGCTAGGCTACGTACCGTTGATAATTGCTGTTCAACCAGCCAACTTAAGAAGACTTACTGTAACCAGTTCTTTTGCTGGCGTGAACTTCAATAAAGGTTAGCTCATAAGGGACAGACCTCGTCTCGAGACAAAAGATTTAGCGCATCCATTAGACTAATTAAAGAGGTAAAATCAGAAGAAACCTAAAACAAGTGACCACTTGGACAAATTTCAGTTCAAAATTCATCTACTGTATTATGCATATTGAGAAAATATTTAGTACAAAGTTTTTCTTTTTTCTATCATTTGTACAAAAGTATCAACATTAAAATCAAAAAAAAATATTTTAATTTTAATTTTTTGGGACTAACCGCTAGCGGCTCTTCCCATGTTAGCGGCTGCCTACGTACTCAAGAGAGATCAAACCCCTCATGGTAGTTCTAATTACATTTTACTATTTCAGCAAACAAATAATTTTCTACATCAATGTCTTCGGGATGCTGCAGCAGTCATCTTGGGCCTTTGCGTACTGTGAAACTTGCGTACTGTGAAACTTCTTCAATTGTCGAAACGTACATTCTATTCTTGATTTAACAGTTGCCCCGCGGTTTTTCTCCATAACACTTGTGAGTATCAAAAAGTTGCTTGACACGTGGCAGCAAAGTGCGGAGCACAAGATATCCCGAACCAGGGATCGTACCAAGGGTCGAACCAGGGATCGTACCAGGGATCGTACCAGGGATCGAACCAAGGTTCGACGCAGGGATCGTACCGAGGTCAAGTTGGTTCGACTCATCGACCTAAGTTGGGTGACTCATCGAGCCAAGTTGGGTGACTCATCGACTCAAGCTGGTGACTCATCGACCCATGGGAACACTAGAAAGGGAGAGAGTAGACAGGTGGGCGCACAAGGAGGTGCCACGTCACCAACCTCTTGACACGTGGAGGCACACATCGCTTGACACGTCAAATAAAACTTAGGTATAAAAGAAAGGGGAAAAAGAAAGAGAAAGGATGGGCTTCTTCTGGAGGGGAAAAAAAAATCCCTCTGCATCTGCATTCTCACCAGAGCTCCCATGGAGCTTTTTGTATCTGTAATCACAATTCTTAATCAATAAAACCTTCAAATTCACGACCCGTGGATGTAAGCCATTAAGGGCTGAACCACGTTAAATCTTGTGTCCAATTTTTATTTTGCTTTGGTTAATTTTTCTGATGATTCTGGTTGTTTGGGTTGATTCAATTTTCTGCCCAAACAATTTGGCGCTAGAAACAGGGATGAGTAATGGATTTATCCAACCTGCTACACAAAAATTGAAGAATTGAAGATTTAGGGATTTCTGGGTTCAACCGAAATTTGGAATTTTGAGAATCAAATTAAAGATATCATACAATTGGTAGTGAAATTATGTTACTGAGGAGAGAAAGAAGGTTGGTTATGATTAAATTGATGTTATCACGCCAATTGAATGAAGAAAACAGAACAGCAAAAATTGTTTACAACAACCAAAAATTGCGATCCTCCATCTTTTCTCTTTCACCGAGCCTAAGAAGAAGTTTTGCTTCATTTTTTCCTCACCTGAACTCTGTTGCAAGCGAAGATTTGGAGCTTGCAAAATCCACTCAGTACTTACTCATAAGCTTTCCCTCACAGTAAAGGGTTCGAAATATCACGCTGCATACATGCTATGAACAGGTTTTATGATCTAATTTCATTTTCTATTTCAATCTCTATGTTTACAATAAAATTAGGGTTCTTGTTAAATTAGGATTTTTAACGGCTGAAGTGTTCAAACTTTAATTCAGAAGCATATGAAAGTTTGGGTTAGTTATAATTTGTGTGAATTTTAGGTTTACATTTCAATTTTGGGAAATAAGTAAATTAGGGTTCTTGATTGAAATGTGGTAGATCTCCTGATCCTTTATTTTAATTGAAAACCCAACTTCAGATTTGTTATCAGACCATTTTAATCTCTACTACCCATCTAATGATCTGAGTTAGATATACTTCCAATTGATGAATCTATGAATCTTTCGGTGAACTGATTTGTTCATCAATTTCATGTTTATGGATCCATGGGTGAATTGTTTTATGAGCATGTTACATACTAATTTGCTATGGTAATGATTTGATTGTAGAAGTTCATCACATTATTGAATCCTGTTTGAAAATCTTATATGCCTTGTATACTATAACCTCAGTTCTTGTTTTACTGATATCCATCTATCCAACTGTTAGACTTTTCTGAAATTTTATCATGTTGTTACTTGCTAAGAAATGGAGGTATCCTCCAAATTTCATTATGATCAGGTTAGGAAAGGCAGTGGAAATTGTTGCAATACAGAGAACTATTCCTGTAGGATGTGATTGGGTTGATGGGTTTAAATGAAGTACTTATAATGCATGCATGACTCTCATTTTTGTATATCTTGAACCCATTTCTGTTATGAGTAATGAGTAAAAATTTCAAAACAAATGGATCATGATAAGCACCTTAAATAGAGGACTTTATACAATTGTGTCTGCCTGAATTCAACAATTTTGGGGGATATGATGTCTGTCATATCTCATAATCTAACCGTCACTTTTAACTCAAATTTTTATAACATGATACTTTCATTAAGAGTAAAAGGATGTTTATTGTACTTTACCCTGTTTGGATGTTTACTGAAGCTTCCATTAGTTCTTAACTGGTTGGTATAGCTCTAATCAAACCATTGCATCTAGTTGTTCCTGTAATTTCAAGGAGGAAATGAGTTCTCAATATATGATGAACTTTCTTTTTATTCTTCTAATGTTAGTCGAGCTCAAAGATGTTTCAGGTAAAGAATACAGATTGTAGTTCAAATAATTTTGAGCAGAACTCAATAAGCAAGATGAATTTGGGATGTTTGAGAGTTTCTCTGAACGACTCCAACTTCTCGAACTAGCATTGCCGACAGTTGGACCAAGGTGCTGTAAATCATAATACTGTACACCATTCCACGTTTCGCGATTTCATTCCTGCGCAGCAAGCTCTAGTCCAACAGCTTCAGCAATTCTGCAACCTTCTGAAGCAAAGCTTCGCAAGCTTCTGAGGAGAAATTCCACAAGCATCAGGAGCATGAAATCCGCAAATCTCGCTTCTGATGCCACAATTCCGCAACACCAGGTTTCCATCCCGCAACATGATTCAATTTCAGTTTTGCAAGCATCCTTTCTCTTTGCGCAAAAACGCTAACAAAATTCAGGGGGGCAGGTAAGTAATTCCTATGCCTTCCAATTCAAACTCAAAAGAGATAAGTATAAGTTATTTTTCCTCAACTATTTGATTGCAACACTCATTCTATATTGTGAATAATGGTTTCATCTTATCCATGATTCTTAATAATCATATATGAATGATTGAATCATGAACTTTATTTATTCTCTAAGAACATAAGCGTATCATTTCATGTTTACAGTGAAATCCTGCTTGAATGATAGGGAAAATTCAAGTTGTTAAAATATGTGAAAAGTATGATTTAACATGTTTAAACTTAAATTTATATAAATTGAGTTGAGCTTATTCAACTCAGGTTGTCCTGCAACTCAGTTGAACTGTATTTAAACATTTTCCATGTTGTATAACTAATAATAACATGATGTCAGTTAACTTGAAGTACAAAATTCAATTCTATATCTCAAAACATACAATTGTCTTTCACATGTATTTAAATTGTGCATCTTAACCACAGTTCCAATTGTACTTCATTAATCTACATTGAAGATACTTTTTGTTTATCTTCAAGTTATTTTGTTTTACTTGATTTGCAATCCATGAATCAAAATTGATTTGCGTAGTCACTTATACAGGAAATAAATTGATAGAGTCACTGTTTTGTAGCACTTTCAACTGCTATTAAGTTCTGTCATTTAAACTTAGATTACAATACTAATATATGAATAGAACTTATAAAACCTCAACATTTGAAGCTTAATATGCAACTTTAATTTGCAAATGAATTTAATTCTATTTGATATCTTTTTATGCTTGAGTTGTGAATGACTTCAAGGTTGCTAACAGCACACAAAGCTTAGTGCACATCTATCTCGCTCTTGAATCATCTTTCAATGTTTGCTTATAAATGGAAAATTGGTGAGATGTAAATGTAGCATGATAAAATTATCATTCAGACTTAGAATTGATCTCTGTCCTATAGATAAAATTATAAGCCTATATCTTTTATGTTCAGAAAATGAAACATATGACACTATAAGTTGTTCTTAAGAGCATGTACAAACTATTCTCATTTTGAATTCACTTTTCAAGTGCATACTTTGTTGATTAGTTCATGATTAAACTATTTTGGATGCTAGCTCGCTGAGCCCTTACGGAATTGAACTAATATAAACTTGTGAAACGAGTGCAGAATTGTACTAATATGCACTTTTGAACTGATGCAATTGCCTTTAAGCCCAAGACTACAAGGAGATTTTGCCATCTGATTTCTTTCATTTCAATCGACGACCTCCATATGAAGATTGTCTTTGCATCTAACTGGAAAACAGCACCTGACATACAGCATGAAAGTCTTATTTACAAGCTCTTATGCCGAAAGACAGAAGTTAACGTTAAAAGCTTGTGGCAGACGAGATAGTTTGTACAGCAATCAATGGAAGTAACTCTTGCTTGAGGACAACCTTTTACACAGTTGAATGTTGCCATTCTCACCGCAAATCTCTTCACAGAGTTAAGTATTTGTGTCATTATTTTGTTGATTTGGTATATAAGTATAAGAAATCAGATTTTACCCCAAAACACATACAATTTCAATTTTGTCCACTTATATGCATCAGATGATAAACTGGTTGACTCCCATAGTTTTGTGACTTGTAATGCGAGCATCACATATGAATTCATAACTCATGATGTTAAGTTTTAATTTTAACTCATAGTTCCATCTTTCTGTTTCTTCAGTAGCTCTCAAATAGCATTGTATTATCTCGATTGAATGTCTACTTTTAGTCAATTGATTTCTTGAGATTCATATGATGTTTCTTATTTATCAAAGAATGGATAAATTGTAGCGTGAACTTGATATGTTCTTATCATAGAATGAATGCTTGAATTGCAGGGAAGAACTGATTGAAATAGCCTGAATTAGGCTGGAATAGCTAGAAAACAGATAAGACTCTGCTGGATTTTTTTTCCAGTGAGTTGGCTCACTGAGTTTTATCCAACTCAGTTGAACAAGACCAATTAGACCGAGTCAGATTGGATGATTCAGTTGACCCATCTTTCTCTCTTAACCAGTTGATCATTAATTTGATTCCGATCTATTTTCTTTTAATTTTGCATGGTGCATAAAAAAAAAAAAAAAAAAAAAAAAAAATGATAAATGAAATGATGAATGATGATATAGCTAGATAAAAGACATATACCGATCCGCAAGCATTTCGGAAAAGGTAATTATGCATTATCTTTTTAAAATTTTTGATTATAAAGTTTATAATATTAATTGTGTATTAGAGGTAGCAATTTTAAATTTAATAATGATTATTGATTACCATCTTTAAATGATTCAATCATGATTTTTCGTAATTGCTATATTCAATTAAAAGCATGAAAATCAATTTTTAGCTTGTACCCATTTAATGTCATGAAATGTTTAAGACATTTTTATGAGATGTGAAGATACCTATGAAGGACACTTCGAAGATGCGGCAGCTATGCAATAATAATGCACTGGGGGCATGCTAAAAATAAATCAAAGTTTTAGCTGTATGAGCTAAATACTGCGCGCCAAATAGGTATTTCATTTCAATATTTATTTAATACAAAATAAATAATATTCTTCGCCAGTTATATGCCTTGTACTTCTTAGCAAAGGCGACAATTGATAGATACTTCAAATGGCCCATACTTCATGAAGAATATTCAGTAAATACTTCAATTTATTCTGAATTTCTTCGAAGGGTGATACTTCATATACTTCGTAAGATACGGATTTTCATTCGATATCTCTTATACTTCTTGCGGCAATCTGAATGCTCCAACATGAATTATCATTTAAAAATGAGGATCTCTTTCAACCTACCATCAAAAATTTCTGGAAGGTGAATACTTCTACATTCGTATACTTCTGATCTCTCAAACAACAATTACTTCGGAATATTCATCTGGATAATTTTCATGTCTTATTTAAAAATATATGTCATATTTTATTTCTATATATGCTTCTCATGTATATAGAAGAATATGGGATATATCTTAAATGAGAAATGGGAAATGAGAAATATCTAGATGATTTTTCAAGTATACTTCTCATCTACATTTCAGGTATATTTCTTACCGATATTTCTCCATTCAGGAGACAAAAAAAGACTGGTGGGTGCATCCCCAATGAGGGAACTCATATGATAGTCTTGAAATAAGGCTGATGGGCGCATCCCCAAAGGGGGAACCCATGTAAGAGTCTTAATAAAATGATGGACCACACATAATTTACTCCATGCCAGGGATAAATTAGGCGTGTGATCCTACAATGCTCAGTGGCTAGAGCAAATTTATGGGACACATTAATTTACTCCATGCCCGAGATAAATTAATCGTGTGTTCCTACTGAGCTCCGTGGCGGGAGACATGATAAGACTATTAGGTCGCAGAACCTATGTAAGAGTCTTGATGCAAATTACTCATTTTTCAGAGTCTGGTTATCATTTTTCAGAGTACGGTTCGGGACCAACCCTGTATCTTACTCCTGGCTCGGGTTTGTTTTGTATGCGTGGGATCTCGATTCATTGTACTCATGAAAAAATGTTTAACCCAACGATCAGTATATATATATATATATAATTTTGTTTTGTAGGGACAAAAATATAATGAAGCCATGAAAATACACAAGTCTGAAGTGTTACCGTTGCACAAATTTGAAGTATTGTTGATCCGAAGCATGGATCGCACCAAGGTTCAGATGGAAGCGTGAAATTATTTTCTTAAGAGATTTTTCTTCAAATAACTCTCAAGAAAAGGGGGCAAGTTGTGAGTATCAAAAAGTTGCTTGACACGTGGCAGCAAAGTGCGGAGCACAAGATGTCCCAAACCAGGGATCGTACCAAGGATCGAACCAGGGATCGTGCCAGGGATCGTACCAGGGATCGTACCAGGGATCGAACCAAGGTTCGACGCAGGGATCGTACCGAGGTCAAGTTGGTTCGACTCATCGACCTAAGTTGGGTGACTCATCGACCCAAGTTGGGTGACTCATCGACTCAAGCTGGTGACTCATCGACCCATGGGAACACTAGAAAGGGAGAGAGTAGACAGGTGGGCGCACAAGGAGGTGCCACGTCACCAACCTCTTGACACGTGGAGGCACACATCGCTTGACACGTCAAATAAAACTTAGGTATAAAAGAAAGGGGAAAAAGAAAGAGAAAGGATGGGCTTCTTCTGGAGGGGAAAAAAAATCCCTCTGCATCTGCATTCTCACCAGAGCTCCCATGGAGCTTTTTGTATCTGTAATCACAATTCTTAATCAATAAAACCTTCAAATTCACGACCCGTGGATGTAAGCCATTAAGGGCTGAACCACGTTAAATCTTGTGTCCAATTTTTATTTTGCTTTGGTTAATTCTTCTGATGATTCTGGTTGTTTGGGTTGATTCAATTTTCTGCCCAAACAACACTTGTGCTGCTCCCTTGCTTTCTTTGATGTTGAACTTCTATAATTTGGATCTTCTTTTGTCTTTTTTCTGCACATAAATTCGCAAGCTACAAGCAGCAGCCTATCTTGTCCTGAAGACCAGCAAAGGCTTGTTCAAGCCCGTAACTTAAACCCAAGCCCGCAGCAAGAAGCTCTTCATTTCCACAGCAAATCAAGTTTGGGCTTGGATGAAGAGTATGTTGTGAAAATAGACAACAGAAAGAATCAATTTCCCGCACAAGATTGAGTTTGAACGATCCAATCATATCGTCCGCAAGTGCTAAGATAAGACTATTTGAAAGTTTATTCCCGCTCCAATCAATTGGACCGCACCCCACATCAATTGGACCGCACCCCACACAAGTTGGTTCGTAAGCCTTCCCGCACCAAGCTTGCCCGTACCAACTCATGTCCGCACCAAGCCTTCCCGCACCAAACTTGTCCGCATCAACATTTATCCGTATTAAAATTGGATTGAGACCATTTGAAGATAAGATCAATAGGGACGCGTGGCGGACTCTGTTGACACATGGCGAAGTGTGATGAATCTTCTTCGACACATGAAGGACTTAGACGAATTTCCATCGACACGTGGAGGACCTTCATGACATGTGACAAAGGGACAATTTAATAAATATCATTTTCTTCTATCCCTTTAAAGGGAAGATTAAGGTGTGAAGAGGAGGGACGGGGGGATGCAATACATTTTCTTCTGCTACATTTCTATTGTAATAAAAAAGAGATCAATAAGAACCCCAATTTCATTATCTGTGGATATAGGTAAATCATTGCCGAACCACGTTAATTCTTGTGTCGATCTTACATTTATTTTGATTTCATTTCCATTTTAATTTGGTTTCTCTGTATCATTTCAAAACTTCATTTCTATGGTATCATTTTGTCCATCAAAAATATCATTTCTAATCCAATTAAATTTTGGTTGTGGGCGATCATGAAAATGATCGCTACAATTATAAGAACCCCAATTTCATTACCCGTGAATGTATGCAAATCATTGTCGAACCACGTTAATTCTTGTGTAGATATTACATTTATCTTGATTTTATTTCCATTTTAATTTGGTTTCTCTGTATCATTTCAAAACTTCATTTCTATGATATCATTTTGTCCATCAAAAATATCATTTCTAATCCAATTAAATTTTGGTTGTGGGCGATCATGAAAATGGTCGCTATATTTATCAGACGAAATCTTCTTTTCTTCTTCTTTGTGATCAGCTGGTATGAGCGCTTCTTTCAACACCTTCAACTGCTTTCCGCGTCCAGTATTGTAAATCTTTGTTTGTTCTTTATTATCAAATGTTGGTATAATCACTTCTTTTAGAATCTTGTCCATAAATTTAATCTTCATAATATCCTTTTGACTTTGTTTGTTCAGCAAAAACGTCTTCTTTGTCAAAAAAAAGTTTCCGAGATACAAAAAATCTCCGTCTTCCATTGGAGGAATCGGAAGTCCTTCTTCTTCATATAATCGAATAAACTTTCTGAATAATCCTCACATGCCATGATTAATATATATTTAATATGAACTGTTGATAATTCCTGTAAGATTCAGTCAGCAATTACTGCACTGTTTTCCCAAATACAGTTCTAGAAGATGATAAAAAGCAAGACAAAAAAAAGATGAAAACCAAACCAAAGGGAGAAAAAGGGGAGATTGAAGAATTATTGATCACACAGAACATAACGCCTGGTTGAGAGATAGAACTTGTGATTGAGAGAGACAGAGTTTATAATAAGATGTGTAGTTTGGATTAGTATATATACATGATCTGTCAGGGTTTCTAAACCTGCATTTAAAGTAATTCTGGTTTGTGAATTTCTAAAATTAAGACCTACCTGAATTTGTTTCTAGCCGACTTACTAATGAGTATTTTAGGAAAGTAAACGCGTTATAGAAACAGGGCAAAATATATTTGAATAAACAGAGGAAACCAGATATTTGAAGGGCGCCTGGAAATTGTTAAAGGCAATCAATTATGGCGGTATGTCTCAAACCATGCTTCATCAAATGAATACATTGCACTCGAAAACATTATACGAAATTGTATTACTAAATTATGCAGAAGCACTTGACAATAAAGAAGAAAAAAAATCAACAAAACGCATTGAAACAAATATACTGATACTTAAACAAGTGTGCTTAAAATTGGTCTAATTGCATGCCCTCATGGTAATCTGGGTTCTCTCTGAGGATGACAAATCCTTCAATAATGGGTGAAAGGGGAATGTACTTGTCAGTAGCGAGCTCCGCTCTATCACCAGCAGCTAAAAGAACAGGAGTTGAGTGTGTCTGGAATCCGGTGATTGTCTTGGGCCGACCAGCCTGACCAACCACATCAACAGCTTGCCCAACTCTTACAGGTACTGATAAAGGTTTTTGATTCTCATCTAAAGTCATCAACATTCTCGGCTTCATGGCTAGAGCGAGAAAGTAAAGGACATAATGGTACTTGCCGAGAATAAAAGATTTCATGTCAAGACAAGTATGGAGCATTATGATTAAACCAGCAAGCGACGTCGGTGAAAGTAAGAACCGTTCTGAATGGTGAGGTGAAAGTGTGAGTAAACCCTTTCCCATATGTACGAGACCTTGAGCAATCCGAACGCAAAATAAGAGGCTGGCGTCTTGAGAATAATAGCTTGAAAGATTGCGAAGCATACCAGCTATTCGAGCATTGTTGGTACCAGCACCTATCAACCCCAAGGATATAGTGGCTGCCATTGCAACTTCTGAGTCCGCGTCATGGCTAAGCCTGCTTAATGTGTCCATAACATTCACCTTTGGGTTTGAGATGCAGAAGAGACCAAGAGCCAGAGCGACTGCCCGACGGGTATTCTGATGTCCATATTGTAGCATGTGTTCAAGTGATCGAATTGCCATATCAAGACCCAGTTCTTCTGCCATTGCTACCATAGCTATTCCAAGCACAGCAGGTCCTAGATGGGTCTCACCCTTCTCGAGATGTTGACCGCATTCCCCCAGAAGATCCTGAATCTTGAGGACATTCCCGGTTCCAGCATAGGCACAAGATAATAAGGTCATATCACAGTACTTCCTTATCTTTTCATGAAATGTCTTGGAAACTTCTGCAGTAGCCTCCACACTTTCCTGCTTTCCGAGATACAGAAGACCAAGACCAAGCGGTAGAAGCCGGGTGAGAGGCTCCCCAAGCTCAGCTTCATTACGCTCCATCAACGAAAAAATAATGGACTCAGCAACATCTGCGTTACACGAACCCACAAAGACCAAGCCCAATGAGATTGAAGTAAATGCAACCACATCCAATGGTGCATTTGATTCACAGAGAATCGGAGATAATTGCTGACGAATCTGTTCATTTTGGGTACCTGCATATGCTAAACCTAGCCCCATAATTGCTCCAATGCGGACTGTTGAATCTTTTTTATTTATATAGTCAGAAAGAAGCGCCATTGCAGGATCACAATCGTGTTTGACACTGGAATTGACAATCCCAACACCTAATAATGCACCAGAAATGACATGGGGGTCATCGCTGTGGAAGTACCTATCAAGTTGCGAAAGCCCATTGTCGACATCCCATGACAAAATCATACCCAGACTTGCTGCCGCACTAGCCTTGCCATGTTCCTTATTCTTAAAAAGCCAGCTTCCTGTAGTGCCACTGCCACCACTTGAAGCGTCTGAAGGAATCATCAACTTATCCTGACCAAAACCGGCATTGACAAATGCATTCACAAATGTCGCAGCTAAATTCTGCCTGGCCGAATCAACACTTGCACCAGCAGTAGCCTCGCCGCCGCCAATTAAATGAGTCTTGTAAATATCTTCAGGAGACTTAGGTTCCATAACCTCAATGTCGCGAGCAAGGTTAAGATAGCCTTCACTTAATTTCATATTGTTGATTATTTCCTGACATGACTCCCTTTCATCATCATCGGAGACCATAGACTCATCCAGCACGAAATGAACACCATGTCGTGCGAGTATATAACATAACTGCTTTTTTTGTTGAATATCATCACAGATTGTAAACACCTGCACCACGTACCTCAAATTATCCAGGCGGATTGCAACCCAAACTGCCAATAAGTACTCGCCGAACTTGAGATAAATAGCATAGGCTATATCTAGAACCAATCGGTCATCTGGTCCAGGTAGCTGAATGGCCAGACTAGTAAGGTACATGCAAGTCCTTTTGTAATTTGCAGCATCAACATACTCACCTAACTGATAAATGTCCTCAACCTCCATTAAAAGATCAACAGCTTCCGGTTCGGCATTGTGCTTCATGTGGAATGCAACAATTTGTTGCACAAGCTCCATCAAATCTTCAATCTGCGCATCTTCACTCTCCAGTCGCATCGAATATTCTTGCGAGATTTCTCCTGCAAGGTTACGAACATATGCATGACCCCACGAACAAATATCTCCCTCTGAACCCAACAATCTATATCTAAGGCTCTCCCGTTCTCCTTCTGCAGACATAGTCATAGCCAAAACTGACAGTATGTCAGCAAGATATCTCTTCGATTCTGAATCACCTCCCATTGTTGCAAAATAAGTCTTCAGATTTCCATAATGTGGCCTGAGAAACTTAAGTGGTTTCGGCACAGAAGTCACTGAGCTAGTTGAGTTTCGAATCTCATGCCTCATACTTTCTAACGCTAATTTCTGCACCCCGGGTAATGGATCCTGAACCCTCTCAACATACAGCTCCAATTGTTGCTTAAGAGCCAAATCTTCATCTGACAATAATAATTCTTCAACTTTCATCTTCTTAGGTATAGTCATCTTCAGAACCTCTCTATCCTCCTCAACAGAACAACAAAACGAAGTGAGTTATCAAAGCCTTTTTGGTGCAGTATTTATATGTATGCTTTGCCTTCCGGGGCAAGAAAGAGGTAGTCGATCCAATTTGGCAATCAGTTTCCTAAAATCAGTCGGTCTCCCAAACCTAGTAAAACCCGGTTTCTCTCCTTATTTTCCATATTTTTGGGTATAGCTGCATATTTTTGTACTGCAATGTCGATGAAGAGTTGTTGTTTAAGGTCTTTAGTCGTTCTCGTAGGGTTATTTTTTGTATTCTTTACACCTGCTGTAGGTTATAATTCCCGGAGTGTACTATAGAAGCCTTCTATATTCCTGCTCTCAATAAAGCCTTTAATGATGCAACCAACCAGACTATCAATACGACCATATCGTTCGACCTCAGACTCAAGATAAAAAATAATTATATTCTCCGATATCGTATATTGAAAGTTTACTATGATACATTTCACATCACTCTTTATTACTACCACAATGGTAATAGTAGTACTAATGGTGATCATCGCGACACCAGTCTAATACGTTTGCCCATTGGGAATATATCTATTCCGAAATTTACACAATCTAAGTTTGTGTCTGAGAAACCACAGCATCATCTTGTGACGATTCAGACTTTTGGGGTTCCTTGGGAGGAAGCTAAAATGGCAGTTTCTAATGGCGGCAATACGACGTTCGGAGTTGAATTATTTTCACGAGTTAGGTACCTGAGAAGGAAAGCCTTGTGGCCTACTTGGAGACATACGGTAAAGTTGGGTGCCAATGTTACTGCCAATGATCAAGGGAATAAATCGGTACCTAAAGGTTGTAAGCTCACTTCGGCTTCTAGGCGTGTTATTAATAACCGATGTAGCTTTTTTGTTCTCGTTTTATCGGTTTTGGGTTTAATTTTGTGAAACATCGATCTGAATCTAATGTTAATTTTGTGCATTCATCGCGTGTTCGCTTAACGTTTTTAGATTATGTAATTCATGGGGTTCATTGAAACAGTAAATAATTGTGGTGTGCTATTTTCTTATGTTTTGCTATCAGCAATAGCCATAGCCAGAGGAATATGCATCCTTTTCTTGTCCCATGGGACTAATTTATGACTATATGGTTAGAAAGTTCCGGCTAAGAGTTTACTCTCCATTTCAGGTGTATATGCAATTGGGTAATCCATTATTTAGTGCACTCACTTGTATCAGTGTAACTCCGTCACTGAATAGGAGGAAAATCTTTTGTCGCTTGACCTCATTTTTATTTTTATCATATTTTTTAAGATATATTTTTAATGTTTTTTAGTTCAAGAGGCATATCTTTTGCCGCTTTCCTTTTACCCTATAGTCTTCACTTTTGCGCAGGGACGGAGCTAGTCCATAGCAGGGTAGGCAACCGTCTACCTTGCTGGGCTGGCTCCCAAATCTAATTTTACTTACACATTTGTTCATCCTAAAAAAAATTTATTACCTTTTTGTCTATTCTTAAAATATTTTGTCTCCCCATAAAAGAATTCCTGGATTTGCCTCTGATTTCGCGATCCTTTGTATGGAAAAGTGTTTGGTTGAGTTTGGAGGAAAGGGGCTTTCCGTACTCCAACAATAACACCAAATATGTCCAACTTTGCAAGACTCTTTTAATTTGAATGAGAACTCTTGTTTAAGAGAAGTTAAAATTGATTTCAGGTGGCAAGGAGGTGCAAAAAAAAAAAAAAACTGACACTTAGCCAGTAGAGGTGCCAAAGTAAGAACCCGGCAGTGGAAAAGTCACATATAAATCTTTGCCTTCCAAGTGTGTACCAAATAATTAAAATTCAAACCTTTAAAAACTTGATAAGGAAATTCCCATTGAAACAAAAGAGAATTTAATTTACAACGATAATTGCGTATTATTTGGTTCCTGTTCCTTGTTGTGGAAAGTTTTATTTCTCTCGATCCATAACCCCCATCAGATCGCGTAAGGAAGGTTGTTCAAGATGAGTTATGAATTATATTTGGGGTTTTGTTTTTCCAGGACTTAATGCAGCTTTCCATTGTCTTGCTCATTGCTAAATCACCTAACACCTCTTCGTGCTAAGTTATCTAAGGACATAACATTAGCAAATCAATTTTGGATCAGTGAAACTATAAGTATCATTGGTAACTATTTTTATTTTAGTCGGATGTAGGTACTTCAGGCTCATTGAGATTAAAAAAAAACATATATTCTCTGTTTTAAAATATTTGTTCTCTAATCTATTTTCGTCAGTTTTAAAATTGTGTTCAAACTCTGTTTATAGTCGTATTATCTCGATAAATTCTCAAATATACCCTTTGATCTTTTATATGCATAAACTTATTTTAATGAGATCCAGTTTAAAATCTTAAATAATATTTGTATACTTAGGAAACAAATGAGTTAATATCTTTATTGCTTATACTTCATTCCTTTTAAAAATAAAATGATATTTATAATTTTAGTAATAATAAAGCATTTAGTATGGATAATTTTAGATATTCCTCCGGTCTCTTCAATATTTTGATTTAGTCAAAGCGGACATATATTTTGAAATGGAGGGAGTAATAAGGAGTAAAACACCAAGGTGACCAAACTTGGTATACAAGAAACCCACTCATAAGTTGGGATCCATAAAAACTCCATATTCAACAAAAATGATATAAAAGCCCCAAAAAATTTAAAACAATTAAATTAGATCATATTCATTTTCAAATAATACCACAACTACCCCTTCATATAAAACATATTTTTCATCTATTTTCTTTTTTTCTTCTTTCTTCCATGGCCTCCTCCTCCTCCTCTCCACCACCACCACTACCATCAATAACACCTCCGCCACTACCAAACCCACTACCACGTTCAGATCCACCACCAACAACACCTTCTCCTCTTCTTCCTACTCTCCTACCAACACCTCCTTCTCTTTTCTCATACTTCTATGCTCAGTTCCACCACCGACAGCACCTCCGCCAACACCAAACCAACCACCATGTCCAGATCCTCCACCAACAGCACCTTCGCCTCCTCCTTCCCCACCATCATCACCAGTATCTCCTTCTCTTTCTCCTACACCACCACCAAATTCACTACATATTCTGATTTTCGATCAACAACACCTCCGACTTCACCGCCTCCTCCTTATATCCTCTACAAACACCACCAACACCTCCAGATCATCATCTTCGAAAATCATCCTCAAAAAATAATGATACATCATCATTATCGAAATTAACGTTTGTGTTGGTGAAATGTAAGAAAAATGATGAAACAAAATTTGGTTTCATTAAATTTTATAAAAACTAAACAACGTTGAAACCAATGTTTGTGTTGGTGAAATGTCAAAAAAATGATGAACAAAATTTGGTTTCATCAAATTTTACAAAAACTAAACAACGTTAAAACCAATGTTTGTTTTGGTGAAATGTCAAAAAAATGATGAAACAAAATTTGGTTTCATCAAATTTTACGAAAACTAAACAACGTTGAAACCAATGTTTGTTTAGGTGAAATGTCAGAAAAATGATGAAACCCAATTTGGTTTCATCAAATTTACAAGAAACTAAACAACGTTGAAACCAATTTGTGTATTGGTGAAAACAATAAGTTTCTGTTGAAACCAAATTTGGTTTCATCTGATTTTTGCCTATTTTCTTTATCGTGAAACCAAAGTTTTAGTGGTGAAACAATACGTTTATGTTGAAACCAAATTTGGTTTCAACTAATTTTTTCCTAGTTTATTCAGTTAGGTGCATTTGGTTTCTTCGTTGAAGTTGTGTTGGTGAAATAAAAATTTTATGTTGAAACCAAATTTGGTTTCATCATTTTTCTGCCTATTTTTTATCGTTGAAAGAAATGTTCAAGTAATATGGTAAGTTTTTATGGTGGTGTTGCTGGTTTGTTGTGGTGGTGTTTATGATAGTGCTGGTCGGTGGTGGTGTTTGCTGGTTGGTGTTGGAGTTGGTGGTGGCAATGGTGTTGGTTGTGGTGCTAGTTGGTGTTGGTTCTGGTTTTCATTGTTGTTGGTGGTGGTTGGTGGTGGACCTGGTGGTTGTTAGTGGTGCTCGTTGGTGATGGTGCTTGGTGGCGGTACTTGGTACTGTTGTTATTTGGTGGTTGGTGGTGGTGGTGTCGTTGGATGGTGGTGGTTGGTGGTGGTGAGTTGGTGCTGGTAGTGGTGAAGTGAGAATCGTGAAATTTGTAATTTCTGGAGAGAATCGAAGACAGATCTGGGATGGGGAAAAGAGAATCGAAAGAAAAAAAATTCCCCAAGTTTTTGTTACTGAATAGTAAAATATCAGAAACTCATTAATTAAGATGGGTTTATTTTACGTGTTACTGTTGGATGAAATTAAATTGTGGGGGTAGTTTAGACAGTTAGGTTTAAATGGGGTTTTTGCTTATTTTTATAACTAGTGGAGTTTTGATGGTACGAGATATAGGTTAGTGGGATTATAACCCGTGCGTTATTTAAAAAATATTATAATATTATACTGTGTGTTTCAAAAACAATGTCGATGCCATGGAGGTGAGCTTAAAATGAGTATATAAATAAAAAATAAAGCAAAAACAAAAAATGTTATTAGACAATTTAATTACCTGAATTAATTTCAGGGTTATTGCAAAAGAAAATAAAGATCATTTTTAATAGATTTCTTCCATGGATCGATTACATTCGTAGTAGTACTCTTTTTAACATCTTCTGTTATAATTACTATATGCATCTCTTTAATTATTTACCACGGTGTTGATTTTATCTGCAAACAACAAAAATCAAATTCGGATTACGTACAATGGAAAAACAGAAGAAAAAAAATAAGATGAAGTATATATATTAATGCAACTTACGTAGCTTTTCCATAGATGCGCACTCGTTATCGCATTTGATTTCACAGCGTGTGTTTTGACCACTTTGAGCAGCCAGGCATTCGTCTTTGCAAGTATTAAAACAAGAACGAAATTTTTCATTAGCATCATCAGTGGCCATGGTTTCGTGCACGTAAAAGGTTGCAACAAGAACAATGCACATCACAAAGAAAGCAGTGATTTTCCTTGCCATGGTGATTCGTTTCTTTTTTTACTCTTGAATAATTAGGTTTATTCGTGTAGGCGATGACAAAATGATGGAAATCACAAAAGCAAATAAATTAACTTTTTTCATGGTGAGTAAAATTTATATTTTTTTGGAACAACCTTAATTTAGAGTCTTGCCAGAAAAATAGTCAGATAATACCGGGTAAACTTTGCTAGAAATAGTGTATGGTCGATCTTTTTTCATGGCTTTCGATCCTTGTCTGGTTAAAATTATACCCACATAAAACTTCGAAAAGGAAATCGGTTATGGTACAGTCAAGTAAAAAAAAAGATAGACATATGGGTGGATTCGAGTAAAAAACGAAATCTCAAATAAGCATTTGAAACGCCGATACAAATTTATATAACTGAACTTGAGGTCATATGTTTTACTTACACCTCGTTTGGTTTGAAAAATTGAAATTCTAAGAGTTTAGTTACGGAAAAATTCAATTCTTAGGATTGGATTCCAAAATATTAAATTCGAATAAAAAAAAATACTTGGTTGAAGTAATTTAATTAATTATCTTTTTTTATACCGGAATCCAATTCCATTGCACTATTGATGAAGTGCAATGAAAATATGTTATTTTAGAGGGAGTCAGATTCATATAAATCAAAAATCTTAATTATACAAAATTGATTTGCCATGTTTGGTTCAAAGAATTGGGCTCATCCCCTTGGAATTGGATTACCTAGACTTCAATTTCTTAAACAAAACTTGCTACTATTAGGGATTTTAATTAAAGGTTATTTTGGGCATACAAAATTTTTATTAGGCATACAACATTGTAAATTTATCTAGGATGGGTATATAAGGGGTGTCATTGGATAGATAATTTACTTAGTTACCTTTGATTAGTTTATTTATTTACTTATTTTTATTATTTTTTTTAAAAGAAATATTTGAATTTTTTTTTATTTACTTATTTAAAAAAAAAAAACTTTTGTTTTTCTTCTTTACAAGGAAATGTATAATAAAAAGTATTTCCTACAAACCCGTATCTTATTTTGATAGATATATTTAAATCGAAAAAACTAGGGTTTTACGACAGTTACAAAGGGAAGTTCAACTGACAATTGAAACGAACTATCAACCGAACTGCTCATTTTTCTTCATTATGAAGGTGTTGATGAACAGTTCGGCTAATAATTAAACATGAAAATGATAGCCGAACTTCACTTTGTGAAGAACAATAGTAAATTCGGTTGTCTAATTTTTTGTTTGAATCAGCCGAACCTAAATTCAATAGTTACATAGAGAAGTTCGGCTGATAACTTGTCAGCCGAACCTAGGTATGTTTTCATAAAAATCTAGGTTCGGCAAATAACTTTTCAGTCGAACCTAGTTGTTGTAAATAAAAAAAATTATATCTTTTTTAAAAAAAATCAATAAAAATTAAGTAAAAAATATAAAGGATAAAGACAGTTTTTCCATTAACAAAATATAAGGATAATGGTTTATTTGTTTTACTACCAAATGACCCTATTTTGGCACTATTTAATAGGCCCAGTAAATTTTGGGTATGCCCAAAAACATGGTTTGATGGAATTATTTAATTATACCGCAAGAGCACGGCTGTTGATGAGACAATACGCAAGTACGGTTTGTTCCACGGGGATTTTGAAATTGCAATTTCTAGTTTTTAGTCAATTAATGTGTTGATAACAAATTGATTGGTTGATTATATTCTAAAATTCTAAAACACAGAAAATAAAGCTAAAATTAATTTACAAGTGAAATAAAACCTAGGATGTTGAGATTCCATCACAATCATGCTTACTAGATGTTTACAACCATTCTCTATAATTTTCTCAAACTAATACTCAAGACGACTACAGACTAATTGATTGCGTCTTGGAATTTTTACTTTAACTATTTTTCTCATAGGATTAATAATCGTCTTCGCTATAAGATAATATTCTCTAAAAGAATATTTAAAACGATTAATCTAAGCATCATAGGACATATGAACAAATTATTATCATATTTAATCAAGAAATAGGATCATGAGAAATTGATAAAGAAAATAATTATAACATGCTAGCAATTACAACACTAACTATAATCTAGTTTTAATCACCATCTAATTTAACTAATATTTTAATTAATTAGCACTAATCGAGAATATTAGTTAATAACATATATAGTTGGATAAGGGGTTTTTCTTTTTTCATAATGATCCTATTTTAACTTTTAATGGTAGGCTCAAAATAATTCCCGTAGGCCGCAATATAACCAGGTTAATTAAAGTTAAAATCCAATAGTACTATCGAGATTTACAAGGCTCCTCTTGTCGCCAAAGAAGTTACACAATAAGAGGGTGCGCAGCTACTATATGTTTCTCATAAGTGCCAGTTTTTTCAAATTGGAATTTCGACCGTTACATTGTTACTGCTCATGGGCTTGCAGTGACATTGTTCATTTTTTTCCTCTTCCCCTTTCCTTTTAAGTTGCATATTTTTATTTATTTTTTCATTTTATTTTTAATTCCTTATAAGGCAACATAGAGTTTGCAGTCGAGTGAGCTTGAATCCAATAAGGTTTGGTTAAAAACAAAATTGTTTCGAGGACCACGCAATGTAATGCTCAAACACGAAATTTCATTGAAAGAACTCACCATCTAACCACCAAAATTGAATTATACTATTGTTGTTAGTAGGAGTAATTAACTACATTACATATTTCATCTCTTGTAACTTTTGTTGTTTTTGTACTTTTTATGATCTCTCAGCACTCTTGGAAAATACAGTACATACTTGTGCATTAGTGGTTGGTGTATATAGGAAAGTTGTAAGAACTTTCGTACTAAATATCTCCTATGTATCTGTATATAAATAGGAATCTGAGATCACTGAAACAGTTCAAACCAATTCAGTTCATGAGAAAATCTTTAGAAGAAGCAATGGATGAGCGAATTTGATTTAGCATGGAACAAGAAGTCCAGGTTTACGATCAATTTGCTGTAAAGCGTCAGTATTATCAGGTCAACTTTAACATTATCAACTTGTTGAAGCTTTTGAAGGTTAACCTGATAATACTATCTCTTACGACAAGCTGGTTGGAAAAATAGCTCAAAGTGCCGAAACCATGACTACAACAAAAACATCAATAGCTCACACATATTATATCACATTTAAAAAAAAAAAACTGTGGTCATTGGAGGCCTTGTACAAAAAGATCACTAATTAGATACTGTGTGATCTAATTACGTAACTCATCTTATAGATCACTCATTTTGGAAAAAATGTGATCTTAATGCATTCAGTAGATCAGCGTTTATGTTATTGTAGTGGTCTAAGAAAATATTTTAGTTCTTCAAACAATTTCACAAGTTATTGTTGCAAATTATAATGTTTTGTTGCTTGAAGAAATAGGTATTTGCTAAATTGAAATGATATTCGTTGCTAAATAGTTTTATGTACTGCAGCTTTAATGAGCATTTGTGATTTGAAGCGTAAACTATGATAAGTTACTAGGAGTGGGAGAACAGAGTCGATTGTGTTAATGGATGAAGAAGAGCCTAAGGAGTGGGTTGCGCAGGTCGAGCAAGGTCTTCTCGTTACCTTTGTTTCTATGCCTGAGGGAGCATCTCAAGCTAATACGCTTCAGGTACTTGTCTCTCTGAAATATAAGTCTGTATTCATTCCCCTTATCATTAGCTAGCTCATACAATTATTGTAGAGGCATCCACATCATATATGTCAAATTCACCTTAGTTCCAAATTTCACAGTAAGGATGAGGTAATTATTCAAACAAAGTTCCAGTCTCTAGCTATACGGTTCCATATAAACATTGTTTTCATTCCGATAACTAATAGATGAGTTGACGCAATACTGGACTAGTCCTTGATCGAGAGCATCGTCAAATGTTAGGAAATGTATGCCTATGTCCTGTATTTGATTTACTTATATTTTTGATGGATGACGCGTATTTCTACTGTTTGTCATGCTTGTTTGATTCAGAGAGCCTTTACCTCCTCTTGATTCTTTCTGTTTTGCTTTACAGTGTAGTGTCATTCTCTGCAGCTATAAAAGACAGGTTTCTTTGTGTCCAAATCTCTTAGAAGAATGAAGGTCTCACGCAAGGAGGTTGTATGCTCAAGCTAAATGATTAATTAGATTTGGTACGCATGGATCGACTTTAAGTATAATTAGACGACATATCATCGGCTATGTTCGATCAACTTCAGACCAATATTGAGTAATGCAATGCTAGACCCGTGGTCACGCGCATTAACGGGACTTATGGGGAGCACTTGTTTGCTTGTCTTCCATTAAATTCACACCTAGTGCTTCTGTTTAATCTTCTTATATGCTAACAAATTCAAATTATGTACCTTCCTAGCCTAGAGGCTGCCAGGACTGCCTACCCTTGCCTTGGGCTGCCTACCCTTCCATTTTGATACTGGTGTATCAATGCTCATCATTGGCTCTGCAGCTGGGCTCGCTTTTATGGGCATGGAGAAAGTGGCTTGGTACTCAGCGCGCGGAAGGTGAAGTTAAGCGCTCCATTGGTGTTATTTGTTAATCGTTGACCATGTCATGTTAACAGAAAAAAAGGAAATTGAAACCAGTGGACTGATCGAGCTTTTCTCTTTTGTGCAGGTAAGAGGATTTGGTTTTGCGGGTTATACGGCTGGTATTGTTGCTCATCATGCTCTGAATTCTGTAAAAGACAGAGCCAAAGACGCAATATAGCCAGTTAACACGAACCGAGCAGAAGTGGATATAGTAGGCGATTCGGAAAACACAAACCATTTAGTGATACTGTCTTGCTCCCAAGAGCCTGTGTAACAAATTCCACGCATCATTTTACCTCTATGGCTTGTTTACAATAATAATATGGTTGCGGATGAGTGTGCCAAGATTCCGAGATTAGACCTATATAGCTGAACATATGCCTATCAAGAAGTTGGTTTCTAAGAAGGGGAAATTCAGTCAATGTTAAAAGAACATGAAGTTAAGTTTCTGAAAAGGGGTTCCACCAAATAAATCTCAGAAGGGTGTGTCTGATGTAGTAGGCTCATAATTTATTTCTGCTTTGGACCAACCCATTTTACACTAAGGATGAGATTGTCATAACCATACCCATTAAGCTTCTCAACAGCTCTCTCACCATCGTCCTTGTCCACAAAATTCACGAAAAATCATCCAAAAAAGTAGAATTTTCAGGCCATTTAGATGTCTTACCTTCATCTGATAAAAGAGATGATCTGGAGGAAAATCATGGGATAAAATTGGTTCAAGGTAAGAGGTTCTCAAAGCAAGAAGATCAAATGGTGAAGGATGCTGTTCACAATTATATAGAGGTACGCTTATGAAGTAGAATAGAACTAGCTGTCATTAAATGTAGAGATTGGTAACCTTATTATGCCTGTATGGGGCTGTTTATTGTTTGGTCATTTCCTCGTCTTACTTTAAATAGCCATGTTTTATTCTTTGAATACTTATTTTGTCGCATGCACCATCCATTGTTCTTAGGCATAGCAGTGTGTTCTCGTTATAATTTATTTGAGTACTAACTCTTTTGCACTTCTGTGATCCCTTGTTGTGTTGATGCACGTTGAACACATATTGCCTTACTAGCACTCATTGTGGTATGTCCTTCCAAAAGATAATAAGCCATATTCATGCACTATCACAATTGCATTAAACTTCGATAGAGGAATTCATTCTTGGCTTAATCTATGCTTCAATACGTTTCTTATAAGTAGTTATTTTGTATGAACATATTGCATCATGCATGTACACATTGTTCTGTCAAATGCAAATATGCATTATTTATTTATTTTTCATTCTCTATTCTTCTTATTTTTTAAGCTAAAAGTTAATGGTGTGTTTTGATGCATCTTAGATATCCTGAAGGATTCATGAATCTGAGAAAATATGAATTTCAAGGAAACTTGAGTTAAAGAATCTAAGGGTTATAAATCCCCTCTTCCTGATATCTCCTAATATGTATTGTTTGAGATCTCTAATGAATCTTGGTACGTAGAATGCGACTTCGTTTAGATTATTTGCTAGAAATCGTGCTTCCATTTGAAACACGTTATAGGGACTCATGGTAGCTAAGCACACCAGGGAAACATGGTCAAACTCTCAAAAAATCATGTTTGCCATCTCCCATATCCATCATCTAAAAACACACTTATTCTTCACTTGATTGACAATGATTATCCATTTCATTTAGTCTTTTTATTTCCCCTAAAGGGGCGAGCGTTAATTTGTAAAAGTAAGTTAACGGCTTACATTATTTGACCTTTTCCAAAGCTGTCAAAGACAACAAGCACTATCTCTTGATCTATGTTACAATGTTCTTTCTGATCAGAAGATCACCAGATTAATTGCCATTACTCATTAATGTTCTTAGGCACGTAATTTGGGTGAGAAACGCTTGGATATGATTCTGAACTGCAAGAAAAATTCAAATGTAAAAAACTATTGGAGGGAAATAGGTGAGTGTACTCTTTCCATAGTTATCTTCACGTTAAAGTTAGCTTATTCACATGGGTTTCTTCTGATTATATTGATATTGCGTTCCTTGCTTCAAATGAAATTTGTAATAGGTTTAAAAGGTGTAAGATGATGACTTTTATTTCAGCCGCTGCACTCCCGTGGAGGCCTTATCTTTCAGTATATAAACGAGCACATCTTTTGTTTGAGAGGGCAGAGTCACGCAATTGGACTGAGGATGAAAAAGCATGTATCTTAAAGTTTCATGAAAAGCATGGACCAGATTACAAAACTATGGCTGTTGTCTAGCAAATAATCGAAATAATGTGAGGGATACATGGCGTCGGATAAAGCTTTCTAGTCGTAGAACGGGCATGTCTCATAGCTTTCTCCCTCTCTTTTTTTTTTTCTTATAAATTTTATAACTCTTTGTTTATTCATTAGATTTTTTTTTTCGGCTCCCTTGATGGCTATAACGATAAGAATAATTGCATCTTCAAATTTTGAATTTCTGAGACCCCAATAAGATAACAAGCACATTCTCCCTTTAAGATGAAACTCTAGTTTATGAATTTAACTTAGTTTATGAGTATTCTTTCATTCCCCTTTCATTTATATAGATAACTAGAATCAGGCGGAGTATCAGATTTTGTTTGATTTAGTAAACAAGGATTTGCGTATGTGTGCATATGAGGAAAGGAAATCAAAGTATGGCTTGGTTAGTATGAGACGAGTTTGAAAGCTTGAGATGTAACTTTGTGGCCAGTCATCTAGCTTAAGTTTTATCCAAGGTACATGTTCTCTGTTCCTAAGTTCTATAACTATCATGTGCAGTTACGTGACAATATTGGTTGGCAAGCGATTAGTCACACGCTGGCTACACGAACAGATGTGAGCTGCTGTTATAAATGGTTCGTTTCTCAATTCTGATTTTTTTGTGTCACCTTGTGACTTTCTAAACATGATTATCATTGTTTGCCAACTCAGAATTCTATGTGAAGTGATGTCAATTTTTTCTTTTCCAGGTATACAAAATTATCATCCTCTATGGTCAAAGAAGGTATATGGGCTGATGTAGACGATTATCAATTGCTGAATGAGTACGTGACTGCTTAGTGTCTGCTTTAATCCTTTATGCTTCAATGGGATATTGCTCACCTGCATGAATGTTGATAGTGTTGCTGGCAAACCAAATTTTAGCAACTGATTCAAATGATTGGAGCTCATGTAAGTCCTCTAATCAAATATCTGATAACTATTATTGCAGACTTTTTAAGTTGGATGCTTGCTGTGTCGGGGATGTGGACTGAGATACTCTTCTTGAGCATAGGTGAGCAACTCAACTACTCTAGTGAACAGTTGTGTCAAACACGTTATTGCGGTACTTGGTTTCGTATTCAATCTATATTTATTTATTTTTTTGATACTTTTCTATTTTGGACACGCTAGAGTATATTCACATAACCCAAAGGAGAAATGTTTGCCTTCTTTTGTACTACTCTATCACCTAATACATATAATGCGTTGTTTTAGTTAAATTGGAAAGTAAATACTCGAGGAGTTGGGGTGTCTTAACCCCCTTTCACCTTTCAAGTTGAAAGTTAATATCCAAAGTTTGTTCATATATGGTTTTAGAAGTCCTCACATTTTATGAAAATGTAATTTGTTTGTATATTATTTGTTGCATGTTGCAGGTCTGGAGATATATGTCTGAAGCGTTGGAGACAAATGGTAAATCACATTGGTGAGCATGGGATTAAATCCTTTACGCAACAAGTAGAAGTGCTGGCCAAACGATATTGCCCCGAGCTACTTGAAACCAGAGAAGCTTTTGACAGCATGCCTTGACCTTCTAAGATATTGAGATAGTTCGTATCATTCAGAGTCCCATTGGAATATACAAAACCGAAAAATTGCGCATTAAGGCCTAATCTTAAAGACAATACAAAAGGAAGAAAAATAACCAACCATCCTTAGAAAATTGAAAATCTATTTAGAACAAAATGCAAGAGATTGTCATAACCAAATCGGAAAAATACCTGCCTAACAAAATAAACATTTCACAATTGAAGCAGCATAGTACTCAAATTGATGAGCTCATGATTTATTTCTGCTCTGGATCAGCCCATTCTACGTGAAGGATGAGATTAGCATAACCATACCCATTCAGCTTCTTAATAGCTCTCTCACCATCTTCCTTGTCCACAAAATTCACGAAACCGAATCCTCTGCTTTCACCTGTTTGACGATTAAAAAGTACACGAGCTCGTGAAACAGGCCCGAAATTACGGAAAAGTTCAAGCAAATCTTCATCTTTAGTCTCCTCTGAGAGATTTGAAACCCTGATAGAATTTTGATGGTCATCCCTTCGCTTAGTATCTGGTCTAGGCGCAACGTACTTCTTACCCAGCTTGTTGTCAGATTCTTTAATGGTTTGTTCTGAAGTAGTATTATCTGCAGGATTTGGTGCAAGATCCTTGTAAGGGCACTTTGCTGTCCAGTGATCACCTTTCTTGCCACAAGTCCTACATATCATAAGATGGCCACCACCTGTTGCTTGCTGGATCACCTCAATCTCCCTGTCATTCACTTTTTCACCAGGAGCAGTAGGCCTCTCTAGCAAAATATTTTCTGCTGACACGGTTTTATATCCACTGTCCTCCTTAGCAACAGCTTCACCAAACTTTGGCAATGAACGACGCTCCATAACGCCTCTACGTGTATTAATAACTTTCCGGGTAACTCGAATTGTAGTTGTGACTTTTACCTTCAATCCTTCTTCGTTATACTTGTTCGAAATCACCTTCTTGATGCCATTCTTATCTGGACCTATCACTTCTGGAGGAGGAAGAAGAAAATCAAGATTATTACCATCCTCTACCTCCAAATCACCCCAATTTGGTTTTTTTGTTGTTGTCGCCATGACCTCTATAATAACTAGTTTTTGAATGCAAGAGAAAGATTTAAATTTGCAGCAGAGAAATAACAAGAATTTTGTATGTGATTGCAGTTATGAATGAGGGAAGGTATTGGCTCTGTTTATAAGAGTTTTAAGCTTATATTAAAACTTGGTTCCCAAGTAATACCCACTTTCTATATTTTAAACGGACTAGGAGTTCTAGAGTATTTTGGCACTGCATAAGGCAGTTTGTTTTATTTATAGAAAATGTAGGTCAAGTTCTATAAACAGTACCAAATTCTGACTTTCCAAGTTGGAAATCTCGCCTCAACGGAGAGTTCCTTAACTTTTGTGAGTTATAGTGAGCTTATTTTTAGCTGATTTAACTGACTCTGATATATCTGAATCTGACTTATTAACTCACTTTTGAGCCGGATGGAAATCGCATCCGGCTAAAAAAATAACCAAGGTGCTAGTCCATTGTGACCCACTATCAAGACTTGACTTGCAAGCATACAAGTTCATAGGCCCTTTTCAGATAGATTATAGATTAGAGCAACTGCAACGTGCGAGTAGAGTAAAGAGAGAAGAGAAAATTTCTCTTTACTCGCCAGTTTGCAGCCGCAACGGGAGAGCATATTTGTGTTTTACTCCAGATTTGCTACAGTATCAGAGTGAATTCTCTCCGAATTCTAAGTATACTCGCACGGCCATGTGAGATAGCGTATGCCGAATACGTTCAGCTAGAGAAGCGTCTGTGTATTACGCTCAGCTAATTATACGCCTCATAATACGGTTAGCTGCAACAACGCCCCTTGAAGATACGAAACATTACAGTAGCGCTTCACTACACGGTGTTCTGGCTCGACGCTTCATACTTCCGCGCTTCTATAGAATGTCGTCCAAAACATACGGTGTGATAGAAGAACTCCTACCCATATACGTTCTTCCTGGAAACCGTATGGGATGTATACGTTTATTTAGGGAGCCGCCTGATTCATACGGCCTTACCAGAAACCGCAATACAACCATACGGTCTCTTAGGAAGCCGCCTTGTATCCATACGGTCTCCTAACTTGTTGCATACGGTCTCCTAACTTGTTGCATGCACAATAGTAGTAGTATTGAGAAAAACTGTTCAGTTTCTTTAGTTTTAAATTTAGTTTACAAGAAAAACTGTCCATAATGTAGTAGTGTTGCGTACGGTCTCCTAACTTAATGTCGTCCTTCCTATTGGTGCAAAAGAAATTTAGTTTACAAGTAAAAACCTTTTAGTTTTAAATTGCACCGACGAGTTTTTTGCAAACTGTTCCCAGTAAAGTTGCACCGCCGCTAACCCTCTCTCGCTCTCTCTGCAATCTGTTCCCTGCAAAACAAATTACTTTGTTTCTTTATCCTTCTTTGTCAGCAGCAGCAGATTTAATAAACTAATCGTTAGGTGCAACTGCTGATAGACACATTTTAGTGTCTAATTTGCACCTTAATTTCTAGTGAGTTAGTATTCGATTTTGTGTCTATTACGTGTTTTATTGCTTTTGTAGGTACATTAGAAGAATAAAGATTTGTGGAAAAATTGGCTCAAAAAGTGTTCAAAGCACCCGGGAAAATGGATCAAGGCACCCACACTTTGGATTGGGGCACCCTTGGATCGGGCTGAGCTGGATCGGGTCAACCCAGCGAGCCAGCGGGTCAACCCAGCGAGCCAGCGAGTTAACCCAGGATCGGCCGATCCAACTCATCGGGAAAGTCCTGTTTCAAACAGGAATGGATTTGGTTGCGATTTTTGGGTTGTTTTCGGCAATTGAAGATGACCCGTTGCAATTAGAGTTGGAAGAAATCGAAAGACATCAAGAAATCCCGTGAAATCAGCTCGAGAAACCCATTTCTGGCCGGAATCAGGACTCGGTTCCTGTTTGGATTGGGATTGAAGAATTGGAGTGATTCGAGAGAGTTCTATTAGGTTTAGAACTCTCTCTAGGGTTTGTGAAGTCTATAAATACCAAAAGAATCGAAGAAAAACATATAGAGAAGCCTAGGGAGCAATTCAGAGAAAATCCGGTGAAGTTCCGGTGCCGCCGGTAACCTGCTGGTGCTCCGGCCGGCGTGTTCTTCATCCACCATCACCGAAGAAGACGACTCAGTAACATTTATAAGTGTTGCTGTTCCACTGTTGCAGCTCTGCTCCTGTTGCGTTAAGTTTTGAACGTTTTGTTGCTTAAAGCTCTTTGTAACAGCTGAACCCTGTTCTGTGACACTTATATACGTATCTGTTCAGCTGTTGCACTATTCTTAAACCTTGTAATCAATATTTTGAGCAATGAAATCAACTTTTGAGCAAGTTTTCTTCACCATGGGGTAAGGTTATTTACTGGGATGATGGATAAGGTATTTTTCTCAATTTTATGTGATTTAATTATTTTCTAATAATTATCTATAATTCTTTTATCATTATTTGCATGGATTTAAATTAGAAAAAAATGGTTTTTATTAAATAGTTGTGTTCTCTTTTGATGGGTCATGCTTAGTTAATTACTCTTGATGTCCCATGCTTAGGATTTACAATTATTCTTTTAGGAAACATATTTTTGGCAAACTTGAATTAAATTGTTAAAAAGAATTACATGATTAATCACATAGATTGTTAGAATTACCTGATTCCTGATTCCTGGTATTTTCCATATTTTCTAAAAATCATCTCTAGTGTATTTTCCTGATTTTTATTAGTTTAGGTTAAGTCTAATATTTTCTAAAATCATTACCTTCACAAGTTCGAGAATCGAATCTCTATTTACCACTTTCTAAAATCACAACAACTGCCAAAACATTAAAACGGTCAACTAGGTGGTCGTTTCATAGATAAGCGTCTTTCATCGACAACGTATCTCGTGATACTACCACCCAACTAGACGCAACAATTATTACGACCTTCTATGAAGCCGTCTCTCGTAATACGGCCACCCAACTAGACGCTCAATCATACGTATTGTTAACTGAGCGCATTATATTTGGCGCTCATTCGGATGAACGTATAGTTTCGCGCTCTTCTAAGTGAACGACAATACAACATACGTTAGGATAGCTAACCGTCCGTTTTATATTCGGCCCACTAAGAGAACGCCCTGTATCATACGGCTACCAAGAAGAGCGTGCGAGTAAAATTTTCTCCCCTACTGCTGTGGTTTTTCAGCCAAAGACCAAACAAAATTTAGTTTTTAGTCGATAGAGTAGTCGCACCGTTACAGTTGCCCTTAGTGGTTAAGTCTAAAGAGTATATGCCATTAAGGAATAAAGAAGAAAGAGAAAATAGACCGCCTCAGTATGAAAGTAGCATGGACAAAAAAAATCATGGTAATGCTCCTATGCATCTTCTTTATAGCTATCCAAGAAACACGATTTTATAACTCATCACCATCAATATTTAATAATTAATATTAATAAATAGAGGCGGAGCCAGGATTTTAAAAAAGGAGGTAAAAAAACTCCAAATAATTTAAGTATTCAAAGTTTATCAATATTTTATGCTTTCATAGAAATAATTCAGCTTCATCAAAAGTTCATAGGATGTAATTCCCATTTATTTTCGTTACTTTCGTTAAGTCAATGCTGCGAAGGAGGAATAAGTTATAAGAAGTTGAGTTTATGGGCTTTTTAAGGTAGGCAACTTTCTTTTTTATTTGGGCTTGAAAATATATAACTTAGCGGAGGAATAGGGCACCCCAGGGTAGGCAATTGCCTACCCTTGTCGTGGGTTGCCTCCGCCTATGTTAATAAACGGGATAGATTTTTTAACTTAAATTTACTGACTTAATTTTTTATTTAATTTTTCTATCAAATGTATATTGATGGATGGTTGATAATAACTTTCTTATTTTTAAAAATCTTATCTTGAGCTTTACCGTCCATACACTTGTATTGATAGTGGAGAAATTAAGTAAAAAATTAAGTTAAAAAATTTAAGTCAATGGATCTGCTCCCTAAGACTCACTGACTAATTCATTTAAGAAGGTGTTTGTTACTTGGCCAATGCCATCAAAATTACTTCATTGGTACATGCCTGGAAATCCGGTGGATACAATATAAGATGGGTTCAGGTTGGTGACATAACATCTCAATTATAAGCTTGGAAATTTAGAAGAGGAAGGAACAGAGGTACGAAGATTTGTCCCACTCTTATATGCTTATATGCTGGGAAATTTGAGGTGAACGAAACATAAGGATAATGGAATAAGACCCTAGAGCTGTATCAGTTTTGATCAACAAAGTTAAAGCATCCATATTTTTACAGGGTTCCACTGGACAATGGTTCAGGATATCATTATTTAGAGATCTGATTATTCATTGGAAAGTTATTATTGATTGTAATCATTGAGTAAATCATTCAAATATGGGAGCATTGTAGCTCTTGTAAATATTTTTTTTATTTTATGTATATGTTAACCTTCCTAAACCCGAGGTGATTGTGCCTGATCTAAACGGTGAAAATGGCTCGTTTACGATCATGGACAATCTTTTTTCTTTTTTTCTTGAAGCATAAAAGTTATTTATTAAATTAGAAAGCATTTATATGAGGGTATGTCATATCCATTGAGCCATTTAATACAATTTGATTTTAGAAAGTTGGGATCATATGGTCCCAAATTGTAATAGAGAGAGTTCCCAATTGACTTTCAACATCCGCCTGCTTCGCCATATCATCCATTGTCTGGTTTCTTTCCCCTGTAGTTTTATAACCATTCCAGTTATATGCCATGGTGGTTCAATATCAGAGTTCATGAATCGAAAAAGATTTTCAAGTCTGTTCTGAGTTGTAATTGCCTCTTCGTTGGCTCCATTAGTATTGCGCATGTTTCAGCTATGAGCACGGTGATAATGCCTAAAGGTTGTGCCATTGCTACCACATTTCTTGCTGCGGAATCCTTGCATATGAAACCTGCACTAGCAAATCCAGGGTGTCCTCTAGCCGCCCTATACGTATTGATCTTAATGTATTCTAGATTAGGGGCGACCCAACCTACTGAGATGATTGTTGTTGATTGTGTGGTGATGCTTGGATTTACAGAAGGTGGCATACCAGGTAACACATAAGGCAGGGTTTGTTTTTCCCAAGTGAGTTCATGTTGAAGTTTGAGTGTCATCTGCGTAATTCTTTTATAATTTTTTATTTTTTTTATTTTTTTTGTGACGATATATGAGTTCATTCCAGGTTATCCACAACGACCAAAACATTAGAATCAAATTGATAGGGCTTTTTGTTTGTAATATCTGTTGGATTGCTGTCTAAGGGTTAAAGATGTTAGAAGGAATATGGGTGGTATTGGCTGATTTGTTAGGCGAGCGAGAAGGGTTCCCCAAGTTGTTACATCAACTTGGCACTGAAGGAGGACGTGTCTAGCAGTTTCTGGATCAGTATTGCAGTCGGGGCAAAGGTTGGTGTTAGAGAGATGAATACGGTTTAAATGGTGAAGGTTGGTAGTCCTTCATTAATTGCTTTTCACGAGAAAAACTGTATTTTCATAGTTATGGTAATACCCACAGAAAATTGGTGCCTGATAGAGTATTTTTGATGCAATTGGTCAGATATCCGGGATAGGCATTTATATCCCGAAGATATATTGTATCCCAAAGATATATTTTTGGAGGCCATCTCAAAATAGGTAGATATTCGTGATTTTTTGGGCTGCGAGTGGAGGGAGGTGCGTTACCTTATTACGTAAATAAATTGTGCTAAAAAAATTAAAAATAAATAAAAATAAAAAATCATCGATTTCCGATTTTGATTTGCATAACCGTTTTTTCTTTTTTTCCATTTTTTTCAAAAACCAGAGAATAATCTTTCTTTGCATAATCTTTATTTCAGTTTCTGCCTAGATCTTTATTAAATCTATGTAAAGATCTGGGCAGAATTTAGGGTTTGTAAATATAGTAATAATTATTATTTAGAATAAAACTTAGTCCCATTTTGGTGATTATTCAGTTTCATATAGCCTCCAAGGCGTTTTTATCGATTGATACAATAATTTCAAGCATCTATTCGAGGGCGATTTCACTAGAGTGACGTAGATCTGCATTCACATAAAGATCCATGACTACTAGATGTAATTGCAATTTTGATTTTATGTGCAAATTAGTCCTTTATAGAGAATCTCTTCAAGAAGAAGAAAAAATTATTCTTACTGAAGAACTAAAATTCAAATGGTGGAATCAGAAGTTTCACACCATCTCTCTAATATCATCGATTTCCTCATTGGAATACATGTATTTAATACTTTGTTTCTATATCTGTATTTTTTCATGTATTTCTATTATGATATATTTAATTGATGTAACTCTTCCACAAAATATACGAAATTTGGAGTTCTTACTCCAACTCCTTCAAAAAAATAAAAATTAATTAATTGTGCTTAGAATTTATTAGCAAAAATGTTAATTTCACAAATGGTAATGAACTTGGGACTCATGCCCCCCTTGTTGATGGACTCATGCCCACCTTGCTGCCGGCTTTGTCCAAAGCTGTTTTTATCAATAAATCCCTTGTTTCTCAGCCCACGTCCTCCTCTCTCCTCTCTCCTCTCTCCTCAGGTAGAGTAGACACACTACAAAGAGGATGAGATGATACAACAGTAATGCAGCAAACTCCAATGCCCTAAATTCCCATTTTCATTCTTCAAAACCCTAAACACCGCCATACTTAGATTTTCTCCATCAAAAACTTCCAGATTCCTCGATCTTTACTTTCTTTTCTTCTCAAGAGAATTTCATTCTTTGCTGCTCACCAAAGTTCCAATCGGTAATGTTTTAACCCTTCTCTTTACTCAATCAATCAATCAATCCTTTTCTTTCTTTACTTTACTTTATATTCTTTGCTTTTCTTTTTTTATAATCAAAAATCCCCTAATCGAAATGAGTCTGAAATTACTATTTGGGTTGTTGTTGTTAGGGTTTTCGATTTTGTCTTCTTCACTCGTCCTTAGATTATTTAATGATGATGATTATACGAATCTAAGTTTCTTGAATGTTTTGATTGTGGTGATAATCTTATTGATGGGGTGTGGTTGGGTTTTCAACAGTTTGTTAAACTATATGCTTCCTAAAAAGAGAGCTACTACTGTGTTAGTAGACAACACCAACAACATCAACACGGGGGAAGGAGAATCGTTGCTTAAGAAGTCGAGAATCGATTGTATGATTTCTTCAACTACTGAGAATACTACCAACCGCAGTAGTGGTAACGGGAATAGTAGTGGGAATTTTAATAGTGGAGATATTGTGGTGACTAATCTAGATACACCAATGGCGATGGGTGATGGAAGTTCAAATGATATTGATGAGGATCTTCATAGTCGCCAACTTGCGGTTTATGGACGTGAGACGATGAGGAGGCTGTTTGGGGCTAATGTGCTTATATCTGGAATGAACGGATTGGGTGCAGAAATTGGTATACATTTCGACCTCCTGTTTTTTTTTCCTTATAATTTAAATTTGTAGATATTATTATTGTTAATGTTTTATTGAATTTTTTGTTATGAGAAAAATGAAGTTTTATTGTACTTAGATAGTAATCTTATAAAATGGGAATGCATTTGATCTGATTTGTTCTTGTCTTCTTGAGCTTGTTCAGCTCGTTTTGTCGTTGAATTTGTTTTGCTTAACTGAGTTTTCTGGTTCTAACAATGGTCTAATGTTCAAACTTCTTGGTTCATGGTCTTCTTCAGCTTATTTAATCACTGCATTTTCTTATGTGAAACTAAATTGTTAAATTTAACATTAAGTTTAGGTATTAGTTTGTGCTCTAAGATTTTGAGGAAAGATTGTTAATACTTGTCGCTCAATGCTTAATACATGTGCATCAACTAATTTTGGTTTAGAAAAAAAAAGTGCACCAACTAATTTTGTGATATGATGTATTAAAGGTGCATTTATGCTTCTTGATCGTCATCTCTTATTCTTAGCCCTGTCGTGTGTGATTTTATGTTTGCAGCAAAGAATCTTATTCTCGCTGGTGTCAAATCCGTAACACTTCACGATGAAGGGATAGTGGAGCTGTGGGACTTGTCTGGCAACTTTCTTTTCGCGGAGACTGATGTGGGAAAGAATAGGGCCCTTGCTTCTGTGCAAAAGCTGCAAGAGTTGAACAATGCGGTAGCTGTTTCAACCTTAACAGAGAAACTGTCCAAGGAGCAGCTTTCCAACTACCAGGTATCTTTATTAATGGTTAATTCTTTTCATTAATTTCCTCTGCTTTAGGAAGCAGTTTATTAACCATGAGGAAAATGCTGTGGATTGTTTTATTATTGAATACCATAAACTGGTGCTGTAGGACACAGTTATTTCACCACGAGGATACACTTTATTTAAAACATTACCCTTTAGTAAACCTGGTAGACATTATTCTAGACATCTGAATTTACCATGATCATTTTGTTGAATCGATGAAGTTCATATCTGTACTTATAACTTTGAACACGGTATAATATGGACTGTTTTATTATTAACTGCTCTTACCCTGTGCTTTAGGACATAATCTATTTACCACGAGGTTATGCTTTACTTTTTCAAATACTATAGATCTTTTCAATTTTTGAACACTAGTAACCCTGTAGTAAGTCTTGTAGACATTATTCTGGACATATGAATTCATGATGATCAGGTTGAAGGTTACTCTGTATTAGTTCGCATGTGCATTTGTAACTTCAACTTGAAATAGATTGGTGTGATACTGAGTACTGACTGTAGAACACTTCTTTATAATAAATTTTGGCTACTTGAGTTTCTTCCTAAGGTTTTGTGTTGTAGAATAGTGATTTTCATGATTCTGCTAAATGGTCAATTATAGGTAATGCTATCTCAAATCTGAAGACTTTGTCTGATTACATTTGAAACTCTTGACGTGATTTTATATCACACACTAATGATGTTCTGCCTGTGCAGGCTGTGGTATTTACTGATATCGGCTTTGAGGCTGCCATTGAGTTTGATGAATACTGTCATAATCACAAGCCTGCGATATCTTTTATCAAAACCGAAATTCGGGGCCTTTTCGGCTCTGTGTTCTGCGATTTTGGTCCAGAATTTACAGTTGTGGATGTTGATGGGGAGGAGCCACATACGGGCATAGTTGCATCCATCAGCAATGACAATCCTGCACTCGTATCTTGCGTTGATGATGAGCGACTGGAGTTTCAAGATGGAGACCTAGTTGTATTCTCGGAAGTTCATGGGATGACAGAACTAAATGATGGAAAGCCAAGGAAGGTCAAAAATGCCAGACCTTACTCCTTTGAACTTGACGTGGACACTACAAATTATGGGGGGTATGTGAGAGGTGGTATAGTCACACAGGTGAAACAACCAAAGGTGTTGAAGTTTAGGACACTGAGAGAAGCGCTGGATGATCCTGGTGATTATCTTCTGAGTGATTTTTCTAAGTTTGATCGTCCACCTCTGCTGCACTTGGCTTTTCAAGCATTGGATAAGTTTATAGGAGAATTGGGACGCTTCCCTGCTGCTGGGTCAGAAGAGGATGCACAGAAGCTGATTTCTGTATCTAAATCCATCAATGAAACCTCAGGTGATGTAAGGGTAGAGGAGATTGATGAGAAGCTTTTGCGTCATTTTTCCTTTGGCTCCAAAGCTGTTTTGAATCCCATGGCGGCCATGTTTGGTGGTATTGTGGGCCAAGAGGTTGTGAAAGCATGCTCTGGAAAGTTTCATCCTCTTTATCAGGTGAGGGATTTGAAAGCTCCATCCTCTTTGTGATTATTCCTTTCCAATAGCCTTGAAATATCCTGAAAGTTGTTTCTCTGGCGTTTCCCATCTTTAAATTGTTTTTTCAGTTATATTGTTTTTTTGTATTCTCATACATGTTTTACTTGGTACTTTGAATCAGTTTTTTTACTTTGACTCTGTTGAATCTCTTCCTGCCGAGCCATTGGATCCTAACGATTTGAAACCAGTGAATAGCCGGTATGATGCCCAAATATCAGTGTTCGGATCCAAGCTTCAGAAGAAACTTGAGGAATCTAAAGTGTTTATGGTTGGATCTGGTGCTCTTGGTTGTGAATTCCTGAAGAACCTAGCTCTGATGGGAGTTTCTTGCAATAACCAAGGGAAGCTAACGATTACTGATGATGATGTCATTGAGAAGAGTAATCTTAGCAGACAGTTTCTTTTCAGAGATTGGAACATTGGCCAGGCTAAGTCTACAGTTGCTGCCTCTGCTGCCTCATCGATAAATCCACACTTGCACATTGAAGCTCTTCAAAATCGTGCGTCTCCTGAAACAGAAAGTGTGTTTAATGATGCATTCTGGGAGAACCTGAATGTTGTTGTCAATGCACTTGATAACGTGAACGCTAGGATATACATGGATCAGAAGTGCTTGTATTTCCAGAAACCGCTTCTGGAGTCTGGAACTTTAGGTGCTAAATGCAACACTCAGATGGTTATTCCCCATTTGACGGAGAACTACGGTGCCTCAAGAGACCCTCCAGAAAAGCAGGCGCCAATGTGCACCGTTCACTCATTCCCACACAACATTGATCACTGCTTAACGTGGGCTCGCTCTGAGTTTGAGGGTTTACTCGAGAAGACACCAACAGAAGTGAACTCCTACTTGTCTAATCCTACTGAATATATCAATGCCATGAAGAAAGCAGGTGATGCACAGGCGAGGGAGAATTTGGAACGTGTTATTGAGTGTCTCGACAGGGACAAATGTGAAGCTTTCCAGGACTGCCTCACCTGGGCCCGTTTAAAGTAAATGCCTATAACTGTGATCTATATTTTCTCCGTGACTTTAAAAATACCCCTTGATATTTTGTGATTGGCTTCATACTGATTTTGTTTTGTGGCAACCAGATTTGAAGACTACTTTGTCAACCGTGTCAAGCAGTTGACCTTTACATTCCCGGAGGATGCTTCAACCAGCTCAGGGGCCAGATTCTGGTCTGCGCCTAAGCGCTTCCCTCGTCCTCTTGAGTTCTCAGTAGATGACCTTAGTCACCTGCAATTCATCATGGCTGCATCCATCCTGCGTGCTGAGACATTTGGCATCCCAATTCCTGACTGGGTTAAGAACCCTAGTAAATGTGCAACCGCTGTTAATAAAGTTATAGTCCCGGATTTCCAACCAAAGGAGGGAGTTAATATCGTAACCGATGAGAAAGCAACAAACCTCTCCTCTGCGTCTATAGATGATGCATCAGTTATCAACGATCTGACTAGAAAGGTGGAGGACTGCAGTAGTAAGTTGCCTTCTGGATTTCGAATGAACCCAATACAATTCGAGAAGGTATGTCTATATTCTTGCAAGTTAACCAGTGGAATGATGCTCTATTGCTGTTTCAATAGGCTTAGGATTTTGGACCAGTAGTCTGCAATGTGCATATACTTATGAGGCCCTGATGGTTGTGTAGCTCTTCCTTACGAGTCTCTTGACCTGTGAGACATCTTGTGGTACCCACTTCTATCTAGTGTTTGTGCAAGCATTGATAAGGACTGACCTTTGCCACCTTAACATGAAACGATTTTAATATTTCTTTTGTTGCCTTATTTTAGTGAACCTTTTAGTTAAGTGGCTCTTGATTTTTATGCAGGACGATGACACAAATTACCACATGGACTTGATAGCTGGATTCGCTAACATGCGAGCAAGGAACTACAGTATTCCTGAAGTTGACAAGTTGAAGGCTAAGTTTATCGCTGGGAGAATCATACCTGCAATTGCAACCTCCACAGCAATGGCAACTGGTCTTGTTTGCCTGGAGCTATACAAGGTGATAGATGGAGGACACAAGGTTGAGGATTACAGGAACACTTTTGCAAACTTGGCACTCCCACTATTTTCTATGGCAGAGCCAGTCCCACCAAAGGTTTTCAAGCACAGAGATATGACGTGGACCGTGTGGGATAGGTGGGTTCTCAGGGACAATCCTACCTTGAGGGAGCTGATGCAGTGGTTGACGGACAAGGGCCTGAATGCATACAGCATATCGTGTGGAACCAGCTTGCTCTTCAACAGTCTGTTCCCTAGGCACAAGGACAGGATGGATAGAAAGGTGGTTGACCTAGCCAAGGAAGTTGCTAAAGTGGAAGTGCCTCCATACCGCCGCCATATTGACGTGGTGGTTGCATGTGAGGATGATGAGGATAACGACATTGATATCCCCCTGGTTTCTGTTTACTTCCGGTAGACATTTTTCTTCCCACTTTTACAGGGTGAGGCAGTATCTCAATCGAAGAGTGTAGGTATATGACGGTCTAGTTGAGAATTTGGTATGTGTTTGCATGGTCATTGGATTCTGTCAGGTGGTTTAATTCCTTTTTAATTCTGTCACACTATTATTATTAGGCTCTACTATTAGCAGAAGAAACTATTATATATATAACCGAAAAAAGGATATCCAAATCTTTGAATATATAAACTTTTCCTTATCAATTTGAATCTTTCTGTTCTGTTTTGATAAGAGGATTATACATATAGTTTCTGTGTCTTTTTACAGGGTCTTGTTGTAGTTTATTGCTTATTTTTTCACTGCATTGTTGGGTTTGACAGCTCCTGAATGCAAGAATTGCTTCTTTTTTGTTGCAGTCATTGCATGTTGGTTATGAGATATAATGAAATCTCCTACTGTCCTACAAGTAAAAATTTCAGTTGCCATCCATTTTAATGGATGTTTGCTGACCCAGTGATCAAAATGTGTAGCTGCCTTCACTTTTACCTTTTACTATTATATTTTTATTACAGTTATAGCAGTTACAAGAAAACAGAATTTTACAGTTAGAACAGAAATCATCAGAGCCGTTGATCACGTCCTTATCCCACTTGATTTTTTTTTCTTCCATCCCGGTTTTAGCATATGGGGTCCACTACAAATTACACTCTCCTCGGTTAACAATTAACTTTCGTTATCAACCTGCTTCATCTTTACTTGACTCTATCATGATGACAAATCATTTTGAACCGTCGATTTACATCAAAGAGAACACTGTGCGGGGTCCCTTGGTTTCACTACCCAACTTCTCTTCCTCTAATCAAACCGTTAGATAGACCAACACGTGTATTCAGTTCAGTTTTCTTAACACGCTTCAACAGATAAGGAGTCTATAGATCATCAAACGAAATAGCTTAACTTACATCGAAACTTTCCTTTTTACATTTTCTGTTATACAGATTCTTAATCACAGCACGTATTATGTGATGATTATCACTCTGTTTTGTTTTGGCGCGCTCTCCATTATAGTAATTCCCATCTACTCTATATATATATATACCGCTAGACTAGACTGAGCCAGAGCGAGTAGAGGGGTACTAGGATAATTCCAGAGAGAAAGTGAATGAGGGTAGAGTTTTAGAGGGAGAGAGACAGATTTCTGAGTTCTTCAATGTTCTTCATCTGATATTATTCTGTTGCTTCTACTAACTTATTTTTCATCAGTTCATTCGAGTTTTTCATTATTTTATTAAGTTTTTATCTGAGAATTGAAAGGTAGAAGAAGAAGATGTTTTACTCTCATCAACTACTCGCTAGAAAAGCACCGTTAGGCCAGATCTGGTAATTTCTCTAATTATTTTTGAGTATTTTGGAATTTTGTTGTATATTTTGAGTTCTTTGGATTTTTTTGGGGTGAAATTTCGGTGTTATTTTTTCATTTTAAGCTGAATAATCAAGAGATATGAAAAGTGGGTTCTATGAAGATTTTGATTGAGACTTATCTGGTTTGTTTTGTGTTGTGATTATGAAAGGATGGCAGCGACTCTGCATGCGAAAATGAACAGAAGGAAACTGAATAAGCTTGATTTAGTGAAGATCTGGTGAAAATTACATGAATCTTCTATTTTCGTTGTTCAATTTTTGTAAACATTAATGTTTCTTTCATCGATTGGTTTTATCATTTGGTTGTGCTTGTATGTTGAAATTGGTTTTTGTAGTGAAGAGATATTGAATCCTTCTGTTCCTATGGCTTTGAGACTTTCAGGAATTTTAATGGGTAAAAATTTCCGGTTCATAAATCTCTCTGTATCTGTAGAATTTCCACTCAATTTCACTCTGTTTCAGTTGTCTCTCTAATTTTAATCCAATTTTTTTTCAGGTGGAGTTGTAATTGTGTACGAGAGGAAAGTGAAGCTTCTGCTTGGTATTTACTTAACTGATAACTTAGTTTCATGAATTTTGCTCTGTAACATGAAATTGCTATACAAACGATCTGATTAATCTATTTTTCTTGTTGCTCTTATTTTCTCTAACAGATGATGTTTCTCGGTTACTGGTAAACAATACTTCAAGAATTCTAATTTACTTTGAATTTTTATTTTAAAATCTATTTGAATTTTTGATTTACGGTGAATCTTTGATTGCAAAACTAGGTCGAGATTAATGAAGCCTGGAAGGTAAAAGCAGTTCGAGATTCAACTGTACTTCCAAAAGGGAAGAATCAAGCTAAGTCAGTAATCATCATCTCTTTCCTCTGCTTCTTCTTCTTCAAGAAAAAATAATGCGCATGTTAGCAACATTACCGTCAGGGTTTAATGGCTAATGCGCATGTTAGCAATATTACAGTTAGGGTTTAATGGCTAACGTGCACAGTTGTACGGAGCTATTACCCTTTTTCTGAAGTTCTTTTTTAGTTTTGTTTTTCTGATATTAATAATTGAGGTTAATTTTCGAAATATTATTTTTGATGAAGGTATGAAAAAGTAACAATGGCGAAAAACGATCCAGCAACGATGGATACAGCTGAGATTGAACAATCCGTAAACTTCTCCAACCATTACAACGCTGACAATGAAGCTGGTTATTTCACGATGGTACAATAATGACCTAAATACCCTTGTTTGTTTTTCCTTTTCGCTTGTTCTTCTGGAATGATAGAGTCATTTTGGATATTTCTTCAGGGTTAAACTTGGTATATACAATATTTGCACTAAACAGTTTAACAGCCTAGGCCATAGGGTCATCAGGTTCTATTTGTGCCTGTCACGTGATTTCAGAAAGTGGTTACAGTTGTTATTATTACAGATTTGCCACAAATCTTTTTTTTGTCTTCTTGTTTAATTTGATGGAAAGGAGTTTTTCTGCAACTCACTGTATTGGTAGGGGGCATTTGGAGATGAAATGAAGCCATTAATAAGTAGATAGTTTTTCAAGTCTCCTGCTTATAATCTTGTGGTGGTCACTTTATTGTATATTTCTGTAATCGAGGATAGAGACTAGAGAGGTGAGTACTAGTCCCAATGTTTGGTTGATGGTTGTTCAGTGTTTAGCTGATAATAGAAATGGCCCAAATGGGAAAGAATGGAGGGAGATACTCTCATTTCTTTTGAGTGTGCTTTTAGAAATTTGAATTTCCGTCTTTGCTATTTGGATTTCTCTGGGGAAATTTACCTTTCAAGTTGATAAAATATACTGCCACTTAAAGACTGTTTTACTTATTGCAGCGACTGGACTGTATTGATGAGCCTTTTACTGAGGAGGAGAATGCAAGAGACCCGGAAGATCAAAAACATCACCAAGGTTGCCACCCTGCCTTGAAAATTCCCTTCAATTTTTAAGTATGAGCAATACACTCAAAGATATGAGCATCTCATAGAAAGAGTGATGTAAACTAATTGTGTCCCTCATATTTCTTATTCAGCTGATAGAGACAACATCATCTTATTTGATCCTTTTGAAACAAACCAGCCAGAGCTACATCTATTTAATCGCTTCGAGAGGTAAGATTTACTTGTAAAATCTACTATCGCATTGATTCCTGAAGAAAAATCACTTTATAGATGCTTGATTTCAGTTAAATTTTGTTAGGCTCTATCTTAGCTGTGTTACTTGGGTTCTGAAAGAAAAATATGATTAACAACTTCCTTTGTTTGGTATGTAAACAGTGTTGCATTGCTACTAGTACTCATTCAATGACTCGACCATCTTTACTCTCATATAGGTTTGATATTGAAGGAGATGAGGAAGACATGAATGCAAATTTCACTTCTCATGAGCACTCACAGATACACACTACTCTTATACCTTCCCCACCACCAGAAATTCCTCAACCAGGTTAACTATTTAAACAACTGCCAGTTTCCTTTTAGTCATCCATTGTTTTGAATGTCTGGCTAACAACTTCTCCTCAACTTATTTCTAGGCCCTATGGAAGCTGATGACATGAAAGAAGAACACCCAGAACCACATAACAACCAGCAGGCTGTTGAACGTGGAGATGACGTTCAACAGGTAATTAAGTATTAAGCACTCTAAAAATATCTAATTACTTGGGTTATTTGTGAAATGAATTTTTAAGTGCATATGTAGCTCTATAACAGGTACAGGAGGACGAGGTTAAGCCAGTGATAATAAAGGGAAATACGAGAAGAAAAAGAATGGTCCAGCTTGCTATGGATTTCAAACCTATCATCGGTGGCGCTGTTTACCTATGCTGGCTTCAGAACCCCTCCAACCTTGTAGGAAGAAAGAAGGTTCTAATATTATGCCATCTTCTATACAAAATCTATGACTGAGAATGAAACTTGGTGACTCTGAGGTCTTTTCTTTGTAGCTGAAAATCCAGTTGTACTCGATGTTTTTGCAGAGAGCCAAATCTATCACTAGAATGAAGATAACACAGCTCATGGACCTCCCTCCTGTGGCGCTTGTAATGGGGTTGGCAGGAAAGCATAGCACAGAGATCTATTACCCGAAGCCTCTGCTTGACCTATACATGAGAAGCATCCAGATACGTCCACCTCGTGATTCCCCTTCTGGTCAGTCTACAGTCATTTGGTTTCTCTAAATGCTTGAAAAGAAGATGAAAGTAGCTTATATTCTATTTCTCTGCAGGAAGTACTTCAGCACCCCAACCACCTGAACCACCATTTGCGAACGAAAGAGTTGATGGAAATCCAGAAGAACTGGTAAGCTAACTCCACCCATTTCTATGCTTGTTTCATAGTCAAAACATACTCTGTGCATGACATGTGAGTTTTCTGGATATGAAGCCTTTTGAAGATCTGCAGATTGGTGTTAGGACTCGTTCAAAGCAACCATCCGCTGAGAAGCAAATGCCCAACCATCCTGTTGTAAGTTAATTCCACCCATTTCTACGCTTGTTTTGTTTTTCGTAGTCAAAACATTTATCTGTGCATTGACACGCAAACTATCTGGATATGAAGCATGCTGAAGATGTCCAGAGCGGTGTAGGGTCTCATTCCAAGCAACCATCCATTGAGAAGCAAATGCAAATGCCCAACTTAGACAACTTTGAATTTCCTGTAAATGAGGCCAACATGATGTTCACTCCTGGGCATTCTGGTATATTCTTCATCCTTTCTCTAAATCAGAGTAACCACTAAAATTTCATACTTCTAAGATATATAGCTGCAATAAATTGTTTGTGGAATTAACAGGGGACAATGAGAGATCCGCTCCAAGCTCTGGATCTGGAAATGACTTCCTGAACTTGGAACCAGAAGTCCAATTACCTTCAGGAAGGTTAGAGGAAAACCAAAATTATCATGAGCAAAGTTCTATAACATTATCTAATCACAAATTGTACTTTAATGATCGTAGACTATGCAAGAACATATGTCACCATTATCCTTTTCATTAGAAAGCATCTGTTAATGATTAATTTTTGAATCCAGCAGAAAAAGGCATTCATCAAGGCACAGTGGAGGAAACCTTGCTTCAGTAGCAGAGGATAAACTATGGGATATACCTGAACCTGATTTCAAGTTCAGAAGATTCTCAGAAAATGGGTTCTTACATGAGAATGGTATACCTCATCAAACTTTTCTGTCACCTTTCAGAATTTGGTCATTATTAAATATTACTATTCGTGACTTTTTTTTTAGAAGCGCTGGTTGAAACTGGACCAACTCCAACCCAACATCCACCTGCAGACCACGACCAACCTATGGACAAGATCACTGATACAATCCGAATGTAATTTACATCTCAGTTTTTCCGAACTTACTGTTTAGTAACTTTAGTTTGATGTCTAACATATACTGGAATCCTTGAACATGTATGTAGGCACCTCAAGATGCATTTTGAAACACCAGGAGCTTCTCAAGTAGAGTCCCTAGATCAGCTAGCTAGCGGAGCAACCCGGAAGAAAGCTGCCCAGCTCTTCTACCAAACCTTAGGTAACTATAACATCCCTTTTCTTCATTGTCTCAAATAGTACAGTATAGTATTATCGTGAGCAGTGTGTATGGCTTCTGTTTCTCTAATTGATTGTCATATGCAGTTCTAGCTACCCACGCTCACCTGAAGGTTCAGCAAACAGTGGCGTTTGGGGAAATATTGATTTCTAAAGGACCAAAGATGTGAAGCTGATCTCTACCAACTAATTGTCATGTATCTATAGTTTCTATACAAAAAGTTTTACACGAGAGAGATATTTAACCTCTGATGTATAGAATAGGTTTTTACTAATAAAAAATAGATAAGGGAGCCTCCTCTCTTACAGAGGGGTGCTCAAGAAGTTTTCAGTTATGTTATCTATTCTCTTCATAGACAGCTGCTTTAGATGGTTATGGGAGCCTACCTACTCAGTTTCAGCTTATATTAAAAAAATTTACTTCCTAAACTGCTCTGATTCAAGATAATCAATTTACAATTTCAACTCTTTGAATGATTATCCAACTTTATATATTGTTTTCATTTCATATTGTTATGCCCACATGATGGTGTACAGAGAGTGATCACTATCCTGATTTTGCTTGTATAGATGAAGGCTTTTCAAAGCATTACACAAAGTGTAATTGCTTGTAGGGGGTTTTCAATTTATCAAACAAAATCCTGTAGAGCAATGGAAACTTGCATGATCGTTCTTCTGCATCTAACTATGGATGAGCTCAGAGATATAGAGTGTTGAATCATTGTCTACTCTAAGACGGAAGGTTTGCTAAGAATACTCTCTATCAGTTATAACATACGAAATCTGATCTCTGAAACTGGAAATACAAGTTTGCTAAAGCCTAAATTTACGCACAGCTTCACTTGTAGAGTCCTCGAATGTAGATTCACTAATGAAAATCTTAGACCTCACCTAAGCACCACAGCTATACCGAAGCTACTTCCCTCAGTGTTCCATTATTCCCTTAAAGCCCTAACATATTTAAGGTGTAGTCTTAAATTTTAGAATTGACACTGTTACATATATGGAAGTTGGAACATACGGCTATCTCTTTTGTTTTAGTGCAAAATAATCGGTTAGTGTTTCCACTAATCAATTTGTTAAAAAAACATCGGAGGAATAAGTACTGAAAGCAAAAAATTGACTTCAGATTGATGTTTCACCGAACTAAACTCAGAAAAGATTACAAAAAAAAGGGGGGGGAAAGGCTACAAGGTTTGACATCCATCAAGAAGCTAAAGTGATCCTAAAATCTTCAGGTACTGATTTAATCTCGTGGTCATTGACACCCAACTTCACCTTATCTGTTTCAGTGAAAGTAAATTCTAATATCAAGGAACCTTAGTAAGGTAGGTCAGTATTGAAAGAATAGAAAGGAGCCTTCACTCTAATAGAAGGTGGTGCTAAAGAAGTTTCTAGTTATGCAATCTCTTCCTATAGGGCTGCTTTAGATTGCTGTTGGAACCTACCTACTCGACTTCAGCAAATTTCAAATGGCTTCCATAAAACTGGTCTGACTCGATCTAATAAATCTGTACAGTGAATATAGAAACCTTCAACTTTTTTCAACAAAAGTATACTGTAATTACAAAAAAAACATAAAAAAAAAAAACTACTATGTAAAAGCATTCAAGCATAAGTTATTTTTGATTAATAATCTGAATATGACCACAGACAACAAAATTTATCTTCTTCAAGCAGATTGAAGCTTAGATAGTTCATAACTTTATTCAGATAGCTAATGTACATAGGACTGCATTCATATACCGATAATTTGCATTATGCGACTTGAGAGAGTACCTTTTCAATTTTTATCAGCACCTTCGTCAAATACACCAGAGCTCCCAACTCTGAAATCCAGTTGCTTCTGATGCTTTAATCTACGGCGCTTATCAAAAGCTTCCCATCCTTCAAACTGCTTGAGACATAATACTTGGAACAATGAGACTATGATCTCTAGCACAGGATTTAGTTAAAAGAAACATAAGAAACAAAAGCCAATACCTGACGGAGAACATCAATCGTGATTTCCGTGTTATGGAGATCAAGAGTCGAGAGCTGGGTGCACAATTTAAATAGCGTCGAAGGAAGGGAATTGAGCCCACTGTTACTGAGATGCAGAGCCTACACAAACATGGGATTATTTTAGCTTAGAACCCTCGTCAAAAAAAAGTTTGTCATTGAATCTCGCTATAGCTCTGTCTCTCTTTGCTTCCCTAACAACCTTAGTAAGATCCTATCAAGTAAATGACGATACGAATTTCAGATAATAGACATTGGTAGAAAAAAGAAGGGAGTACCTTAAGATTCCGTAAACTCCCAATTGTTTCTGGCAAGTCTACCAAAAGATTGGATGCAAGATCAACCTGCACCAGCTTGGAACCATGCCAAACATATTAATCCAAGGAAAATCCTCATATCAAGAATCCAAGTGATATATTTTAAACTTGTAACAAATACGACTCTTTGGACAACAAAGTAAGATCAGAATACCACCTCGACAAGGGAGACACAGTTCCCTATGTGCGATGGAACTGAGCTTATCCTGCCATGAACAAGTTAGAGAGAGCGATTTTACTTTATCCACGGTAAAATTCACAGAATGAAAATGTTATAAACTTGAGTTTTACCTGTTGTTATTTACTTTCAAAATTTCCAGACGAGTTAGAAGTCCAATTTCAACTGGCAAACTAGTCAGCTTGTTGTTTGCAACATGAAGTTGCGTAAGAGAGACCAAAGCACCCAATCCAGAAGGTAATGAAGTTAAACTGCAAAAGATACATAGCACCACGTGATTCAATTTACGAACAAAACATGTTTTATTTTTAGACACTACAAGTAACAAGATCAAACTCATATTTAGTGAAAACTACGTAGATATTGATGGCTGCTCATGGCTGCAAAAAAACCTACCATTGTGGTTTAAATTTAGAACTGTTAAAGACTTCAATGACACAACACCTTCCCAGCTAATACATTCATCCTGAATGTCATTTTCGTTAAGTAGCAGTTTCTACAAAATACAAACACACATTACAATCTCCTTCAAATAAAACCCTGATGTACAAACAATAATATTTGCAAAAGACTAAAGAGTATACCTGTATAGAGCTTAAAGAACCAATCTTAGCAGGCACTTCATGAATAGAATTTCTACCTATATCCAACACTCTTATCGAAGACCCACAACCCCATACTTCTTCAGGTATAACCTTCAATTGAACACCTGATAAAGCTACAACTCCTGTAATCTTCCAATGTTTTGACCTACTCTTATCAACAACAACACTTGCTGCCTCAACCTTACAATCCATTAATCCTTGAGCATTACCACCATCAACGTTAGGTTTCCTCAAGCCAGAACCACTAGATACTACTTGTTTTCTAATTGGTCCATCCTGTAACCAAAATATGCAAAATTTATAACTTGGGTCTCTCTAAAATTCAACCAAACTGATAAAAATCCAATCTTTTTCAAATTTACTTACTCCTTGATGTAAACCCTGAGAAGCCATGAGCATAAGCTTAGATCCATTTGTAATATCTGTTGATTTCAATTTCATGTTGTCCTCCAAAACTTTCCCTGTTTAAAACCCATGAATGAATTTATGATTAGATAACGTTATTTAAACTTACAGAGAAATAGGGAATGAAAGAGATACCTTTGAAGATGAGTTTTTGACCTCTAGGGAGGACATTAGTGAGAGATTGAAGAAGAGATTTAAGGTCTTTAACAGTTGATTCTATAGAAAGCGATACTGGTATTGATCTTCCACTGAACTTCACTTGGATGTTAACAAGTGGTGCATTCACATTCTCTTCTTCTCCTCCTCCTCCTCCTCTTCCTTCCATCTTCTTCTTTACTGTGCTTCTCGATAACAATCACTTTTAGTTTTGGTATTACAATATCCTAGCCGTAGGGAGTGTTTACGGCCAGGAATTCAGCTGTTCTCGACCGTGAATAGTTCCTTGAAATTGTTTTTCTTTTAATTTCAATCAAGAATTATAAAGGAGAAAGAAGGATAGAAATAATAGATTTAAAATTCTTTTAATAAATAATTTAGATTTATTTATAAAAAAATATATTTTTAATTTTGGCTATAAATTAGATTGTACATATCCATATCTAAAATATTAAAATTTTATATAGTCCATAAACCTAAAAAAATACATCCCAATAATAGGGTTCTAAAATAAAATAAACGAAGGACGTACATGTCTGTTACATTAGTTTTCATGTGCGTATTGTAAACCCTTATTACTAAGACACCCATATAAAGTGAGGCACACCCATATATGGACGGTGCACATATTGTATGTATGTTCTTTATCAAATATTTGTTTTTTACGATGATTTTTGAAATTAGAATCCATAAATAATATTATTATTGTTTCAGTAAAAGTATTATTATCATTTTTTTTATTTTAATTAATTTAAAATTAAAATAAAAAAAATGATAGTAACTTTTTTTAGAAACGAAAAGAACAACTTAAACAATAAATTGAAAATATTTGTCTGAGAGTAAATTACTGGTCTATTATTTCTTCCTTTCTTCACTAGAGCGTATGTCACTTCATTATCGGTTCTTCTAGTATGGGAGACCTTGAACGTGGTAAAGGACCTAGCCATTTCCTTTACCTCCTCTAGGATTCTCTTGCACTGTCAATCCAAGTTTACCTTTTTTCCTTTTAAAAAGTTGATTACTTCTTGGTTATCCCCTTCTAATATGATGTGTAGTAATATGTTCTGAGTTGCCTGTCTAACTGTTGCATTTGCATGGGCAGGAAAGGAAGCAAATTGAAACCCTCATGTAGTTCTAGTGACTTGCTTTTGTATGAGAAGCTTACTGTCGCCTAGTTTCAATCCAAAGTCTGAACTAGAACTATGCAACTAATAACCAGCTCATTGCTTCGTATTATCGGGTTCCAAAGAAACAGTCACTATATGATGTATTGATCATATCGGTGTAGCAACTGAAATCTTTTTTATATTACAAATACATAAAAGAAAAACCAATCTGATCGTGGAAAACCTCTAAAATGATTTAAATATTTAACCTTGGATATATAATAGTTCCGAATAAAATCCCTTTGGAAAGAAGATCTTTTGTCAGAGCAAGGTGGATGGTTAACATGGAAGCGAGCCATGATGACAACCAATTTTCCCATAGGTAACATAGCGAGTAAGGTAGTCTCAACAGTGGCCCCTCAGTACGCCGGCATTTTCTTATAGTAAAACTCTCAGTTCTTGGAAGGAGGTTCTTATATCTACAACGATCATAGTTCTTATTTGTCCTCCGCCTAGTTGCTTTAGGAAACAGAGAACGAAGCTATCTTTCCTTCGCTCAAGGGGAGAACGAAGTGGTTGTTGCTCGACCGGGTTGCAGAAATAAAGGCACTAAGGATCACAAATGCGACATATTCTAATTGCCGAGAATATATTTAATTAAAATCTAGATCTACCAAATGGTAACACTATATAATCATACCAAGTATGTGTAAACTTGTAAAAGGATGTTAGAAATCATGTCGATTTTTTTTCATATCGACAGGCAGGGGGTAGCCAAAAATCTTTCTATGGGGAAATAATATTTTGCTAGGGATAGCAATTAAGCAAAAAAAGCTTTGGAAGCCCAACTTCTAAAAAAAATTAGACTAAACTAGGCTTGGGAGCCAGTTAGATAAGGGTAGCACCTGCACATCCTTATTAAAAACTGGCTCTGCCCCTATCAGCGGGTAGAACGTGACAAATTGAAAAGGAGACGATTTAAATCAAGGAAAAAAGGTCAGAAATTAGAGGAGTTGGGCATAAAACCTACAAAAAAATCAAAAAAATAATTACGATCGAAATAACAACAACAACAATAATAAAAAATCTTATAAAAGGAATTATTGTTGTCATATGTGGGATTTGAACCCACACCCTCTCTCGAAGGCCAAAACTTGAGGATGACACCTTAGACCACTCGGTTAACCTGACTGTTTTTGTGTAGGACTTGAAAACTTGATTCAGACCGCCAGTTGTTTTTCCTTTTGGCTTCCGCAGCTGAAAAACAAGAGATGTCATCCGGGTAGAAAAGTAACAAAATCAGAAAGGTCTTTAGAGCGTCCACAATGACGCGATTAAAACACGGACTAAAGACCATATACATTCTTTGGTCCGGAAAAATGAAGCACAGCGGCGCGACCAAATACAGTATGTACTCCAGAAATTCAACTGTAGCAGACTAGATTTGGGATTTTTTCCGGACTAAACTTGGTATAGTTGGGCGGGCTCATAGTGTTCCGCCTAGCATCAAGCGGCTTCGTAGTGAACCGCCTGGCACGAAGCGTTATTCTGGGACAACGCTCAAAAACACGGGCGGTAACCTAAGAATACGCCTGATCAAGCGCTAACCTAGGACTACGCCTGATGGAACAAGATTTTAGGATCACGTCCACTAACAGGCGTAACGCTAGAATACCGCACAGTTTGAGCGTAACCCTAGGATACCGCCCATACCCGCGCGCCCCTAGGAGTCCGCCTGGCTACTATCTATGATTTACAAATTTATGTTAGTTTAAATGTTTAGTTAGTTTGGAGGGAAATGTGAAGTTTAAATGTTTAGTATGCTTAATGTTTAGTTAGTTCAAATTGGAGGGAAATGGTTTGTTTAAATGTGTTTTGGTATTCACATTTTCTAGCAACTCGCTTGGAATCCCAGGCGGGACGCTAGGACACCGTCAGTCCCTTTCACGCTCCAATTGCACAAGTGATAATCGACTAGGCATGATTCTGGGACACCGCCCCATCAGGTGATTTTCTAGTGCTCCGCCCGTCTCTTGGACGTGGTTCTAGGAGACCGTCCGCCAGCAGGCGTTATCCTTCGATTCCGTCCCACATCAAGCGTTACGCTAGGAGTCCGCCTAGCTCAAGCGTTATGCTAGGATTACGCCAATTTCAACAAGCGGTACGTTAGGACACTGCCCAACACCAGGTGTTACATTAGAACATCACCCGACCATTTATGGCTGTTTTTAGACCAGACCAACGACTAAAAAATTTAGTCTTTGGTCGTTTGGGATTTGGGGATACTCGTCCTATTGTGGACGCCCTTAAATACTAATCTGGGTCCTTTATTATATTATTGTTGGAAGAGGCTTATACCAATACATTTTATGTTAGTTATCCCATCGGTGTATGCAAATATAAAATCTTAGGAAGCATACTTTTTGATAAATGATATATATATAATGCAGAATGCGATGTAAATGTGGCATTTATAGCTAAAACCAACAATATGTCAGCAATCAAAATCACCATAGTCTCCTATGATATACAGTATAAATGCATAATATTAAATTCAAAGTCCAAATTACTAAATAATCTTGTCACAGACTTATCAAAATCTACATATCTTCTTGTCACTCTTGAATCATTTTTAGGTTAACAATATGAACATAAGATATATATATATATATAATTAATGGACTCCATTACGTTTACTTATTCCTGTGGTCGGTCCTAATTTCTTTTCACTTTCCTATTTGATTTCATCAACGTTTATATATTCCATTTTTCAAGCCTTGTGCACGTCTTATCGTTCTTTGGGCTTTTTTTTATCCTTCATGGTTGTGATTCTCCAAAACCATTACCATTAGAGAAACAATTTCCTATGAAGTTGCAGAGAGTTCGAGGCTAGGTTAGTAAGTTAAGAGGCTAAAATGAGCGTGTGTAACACACGTGTGAGAGTTAACCTAGTTTTGGACGATGAAACTAACTTTAGGGGGCCGCATGACAAATTTAGGTTGAGAGTTCGAGCCCTTGTAAAAGCGTTTACTCAGTTTGAATTAGTAATGTTTGATCTTTTGGGTTAGGAAAGGTTAAAAATTAAATTCTCTGTTTGACACTGGAAGTGGAACCACCTCCACAATCGTAGAGATAAAAGAAACTTATTCAGTTAAATAGTAATATTACTAAATCAAAGTCGAATTCTTTCTTCTGCTTATATCTATCTCCATTAAATACTTCATATTCAGTTCATCCAATCCAACTAAACAATCTAAGAAAAATGTCATCCTCAACTCTGATCTTTCTCTTTATCATTTTCTCTTCTTTCATCAACTTCTCATCATCATCATCAGCTAATCATCCTGACCATTATTTGAAATCATTAACAAATCTTCAATCATCCAACACCACAAACACAACAGAATACATAGAAATAACAAAACCACCACCACCAAATCCAATCAATCCCAATTGTTCGATCTTAGTTCTCCAAAATGATTTCGGATACACATACGGATTACCACCGGTTTCAACAATCTACTCTCCACCCTCAAATTGTACCGGTCCATGGAATCAGATTTTCCTCGAGTACAGTGTCAGTTGTGATGGAGAACAGTATGATAGAATCTCAGGTGTTTGGCTTGATGGTGTTGAGATTCTGAGAACAAGTACAGCTGAACCTAATCCTTCTGGAATCTATTGGAAGGTTCGGAAAGATGTTACTAGGTATTCATCGTTGTTTAATCAATCCAATTTAACATTATCTGTGATGCTTGAAAATCTTGTTAATGATGAATTTACTGGTATTTATCATGTTAATGTTTCATTATTGTATTATCAAGATCAAGATCTTAATCCGGTTGAGCCCATAGAACCACTCAAATTGAATAGAAAACTAGGGGCTTTATCTGAGACCAGTGTAAAGGGCACATACAAAGGAGGTTCATTTACTAATGAAACATCACCGGATTTGATAATTCCAGTTTCTGATAATGGGGATGAAGGTTTTTGGTTTCGAATTCAGAATGAGTCAGATATTCATTCCAAAACGATTCAGATTCCGCAAAATACTAAAAAAGCTGTTTTGGAAATTTATGTTTCGTTTCATGGGAATGATGAATTTTGGTATTCTAATCCACCAAATTCCTATATTTTGTCGAATAATTTGACTACTCAAAGAGGAAATGGACCTTTCCGGCAAGTTTTTGTGACTGTCGATGGGGTTGCGGTTGGTTCTGTGACTCCATTTCCTGTTATTTTTACTGGTGGGATTAATCCATTGTTTTGGGAACCTGTTGTTGCAATTGGAGCATTTAATCTGCCTACTTATGATATTGATTTGACTCCATTTCTCGGGTTTTTATTAGACGGAAAGAATCATTCTTTTGGTCTTGGTGTTACTGACAGTATTTCATTTTGGCTTGTTGATGCAAATCTACATCTTTGGTTAGATCATGGGTCAGACATTGTTCAGGCGAAGTCGGTTTCGTATCTAACTCCTGCAATTCAGTTCAAGATAAAATCTAAATCTAAAGGTCTCGACGGGAAGTTCAGCATTAAAGGTGAAAGAGAATTCGAGTACTCTGGATGGGTTAATTCATCGGCCGGTAACTTTACAACTCGAATCTTGGAAAAATTCAAGTTCAAGAATAAAATCAAGTTCAATAACTATGGACAAGACAAAGAGGTTGAACAGAAGCTTAAGGTAAAAACAAAGATTACAATTGAAAATGACATTGGCCAGGAAATTAGTAAATCGAGTATTAGTAGGAATTACCCACTTGAGATCAAGATCTCAACCTTGCCAGGAGCTGAAATTGATACACTTTTATCTATTACTAATGTGACTCATTCGTTGGAAGAGACGTATACTCGTTCTTTATCATCGAACGAGGAAGTCGAAATCTCTGTCGAGAACAGCCAAGATTCAGGTGGATGGATGCTTGTTAAGGACCATGCTGTTTTATCAGGTACCGGAAGTACAACACAGGTATTGAGTTACCAAGATCAGAATGGCTGTTACATTAGAAATGTGACTGCAGCAAATGGTAAAATTTTACAGGACAACACTACTCTTACTCCTGTGTTGTCATCAGTCTCTGCTTAGTTTGTCTTAGTGCCGTGTGGAATTTTGCGATATTTTGCCAGAATAAAAGTACTGTTTGATTGATCTAATGCTTTATCATTAACTGTGTTCTGTAGTGTGGATCCAAAACCTCTGCATATATTTGTAAGAAGAGAAACATAAATGAAATTGCCTTGATATAAGTTCAGATTTTCATTCTTTTAACACTATCAAAATTTATTGGATCCTTTGATTAGGTTCTGAAATTAAACCTAAACCAGAAACCCAATTGGTTATGGAAGTGCCTAACAGAGAAAGGTATTACAGGCATTCCATATTAGACAGAATACATATGAGTCACACGTGTAGTCCCTTGTCATCCAGTCACACGTCCAGTCACACGTGTTATCCACATGTAATCCAGCCTGTCATATGTGTCTGTATATAAACCGTATCTCAAATGAAAATAAATGTGAAGAATCATTTTCTCTCTGTCATACTCTGTTATGGTATCAGAGCTACTTTTCTTGGGAACATACACCATTAATGGCTGTCAACAGTCAATGCATTTGAAGCAGACAAATGTATCAGACGCATGGAAAACATTGACGCATGGGAATCCTCTGAACAATCAATAAATTCGTGTAAGATTTCAAGAAAGCTTTCAATTCACGCATGCTGTACCATTACTTTTCTTGATCAGTGAAATATCAACTTCCAAAGCAGCTTTAATAATCGTTCATCTTCACAATTTATACAAGAATACCAAAGAGAAACGTCAGTTTTTCTGCTGCTTCTTTCTCTCTTCTGCTGCTTGTTCTCTCTGATCAAACTACAATCAAGGTTTTTTGGTTTTCTGGTATTAAGAAATCCATATTTTCATTCTTAATATCTTTACACCAAATATTCTTTGTTTGTAATTTCTTTGATCAAATTCAGTAACAAATCTCTTTCTACAAAATTTCTAGTTTGATCTTTTCTTTATATGTTCTTGATCTTATTGCTAACTCAAGAATCAGATCTACATCTTAATGATTGAAACCTTTCCTACATCTTCATTCTCTACTGATTCATCTTCAATGGAAACTCAAACCTCTTCTTTAATCTCAAAAGTACCACTCAATCAACTAATCAGTTTTGTACCCATCAAACTGAAGGAAGAAAATTATCTAACATGGAAGAACCTCATGAATCCTGTAATAAAAAAATTCAAGATCCAAAAATATCTTGATGGATCATATCCATGTCCACCTCAATTCACCAATCCACGAAATCAACAGAATGGAGTTGAAAACTCTACCTACAGTGACTGGCTAGATGAAGATGCAACAATTACCATGTGGATAAACTCCACAATATCTGAGAATGTTATTGCATACTTCTCAAGATCCAAATCTGCGGCTGAACTTTGGAAAACTATTGAAGAACGTTTTGGTAGAGCATCCTCTACTCATTCAATACAACTAAGAACAAAACTTCTCTCAATCAGCCAAGGTAACAAATCCGTTTCTTCTTTAATTGGTGACATAAAATTTCTGACTGACCAGTTAGCTTCTGTTGGTGAAATAATCTCTGATAGAGAATTAGTGGTGATCACATTAAAGGCTCTAAATGATGAGTATATCCCATTCGCAACCTCCATGAGACACATGAATCCGCCAGTTTCCTGTATTGAGCTCCACAACAATCTAATCAGTGAAGAGTTGATTATCAAAGATCGACAGAAACTTCAACAGGAATATCAGTCCTCCAAAGTTTTTCTAGCACAATCAGGGAGAGGTTATCACAGAAATTATTCTAACTCTAGAGGTAATTTTGGTACATTCAGAGGATCTCAGAGATACAACCAAAGGTATCCAAATCCATCATTCTTTCCAAGAAACAACTATGGCAGAGGAATTAATACAGGAGATAAGACTATATGTCAGATCTGCAATCTACCAGGGCACATAGCCACTGTTTGCACACAGCGGCTTAACTTCACTTATCAAGGCAGATCTCCTCCTTCAAACTTGACTGCGATGTTAGCTGCTGCAGACATCTTCGCTGAGGAAGAGTGGATAGCAGATAGTGGTGCAAACAAACACATAGCTTCTGATGTCACACTGCTACAGGAATCAGATTCTTATGAAGGGTCAGCAACTATTGAAACAGCAAATGGTGCAGGTATGACAATCACACATACAGGTAGATCACATAAATTTGCAAATGCGCATTCATTTAATCTAACTGATATTTTGGTGGTACCAGAAGCATCTCATAACGCTATCAATTCATAAATTTACAACTGACAACAACTGTTCATTAGTTTTTGATTCTGATGGGTTCACTGTGAAGGACAAGAACTCAAGGATTACTCTTTTCCAAGGACCGCATAGGAATGGACTGTATCCAATCAACTTCAGTACAAGTACTCCAAGGCCAACTCCCATTGCTCTAGCTTCACCAACTTCCGATCCTCTATTACTTCACAGGAAATTTGGACATCCTTCATTCCAGACTATGCAAAGGATTTGTGCAAGGCTTCATATGTCCAGTACTCTCTCTAAACCCTTACACTGTGTTAATTGTAAACTTTGTAGATCTAAGAAATTACCATTTCAACTATCTCAGTCATTTGCTGTTAGACCATTAGAGCTACTTCATATGGATCTTTGGGGTCCATGCCATGTTTCTTCCATCTCTGGAAAACTCTATTATGCAAATGTTATTGATGAATATACAAAGTTTTGTTGGTTGATTCCTCTGTCTACTAAAGCTGAATTCAAGTTTGAACTTGTGTCTCTTATTACCAAATTAGAAAATCTACTATCTACTACTGTGATCAAAATTCAAACAGATAATGGAGGGGAATTCTTAAATCGATTCTTAAGAAGTTTCTGTACACAGAAAGGAATAACACATCAACTGACTTGTCCTCATACACCGGAACAAAATGGGGTAGCAGAGGTAAAACACAAACATTTACTTGAAATTACAAGAACTTTTTTGTGTCAATCTCAGTTAACTACAAAGTATTGGTTAGAGGCTTTACATACAACAAACTTTGTTATTAATAGATTACCAACTAAGTCAATTGATTACTTATCTTCATATGAATGTCTGTTTGGAAAGAAGCCATCATATGAATTATTCAGGGTATTTGGTTGTTCTTGTTTTCCATGGCTGAAACCATACACCACAAACAAATTAGAGCAGAGAAGTAGACACTGTGTTTTTCTAGGTTATAGCCCAGACCACAAAGGTTATCGATGTCTTGATCCAATAACTGGAACAGTTTTTATTTCCAGACATGTAATTTTTGAAGAAACACAGTTTCCATACAAAACACTACAATCCTCTATTAGCACTACTTTGTTGCCAGGAATACCAAAAGCTGATCAGAGACATTGGACAGATGCATTAGCAGAAAGCAGCAATTCTGTAACAGATGCACATGACACATATCTCAATATGCATCAGATGCTAACAAGAGCAAAAACAGGAAACAACAAGCCTAAAACATGTCTGTCTACAAGGTATCCATTGGGTGCAGCTTTACTAAGTCAAACAGATACAGTACCAACATGTATTACTACAGCTCATAAGAATCCTGTCTGGAAAGAGGCAACTAAAAGTGAGTATCAGGCACTAGTACATGCAAATACATGGACTCTAGTAGATCCACCAGACAAGCATGTGAATATAGTAGGATGCAAATGGGTGTTTCGTATCAAATACAACACAGATGGAAACATTGCAAGACACAAAGCCAGATTAGTTGCAAAAGGATATCATCAACAGCAGGGCCTAGACTATGAAGAGACATTCAGCCCAGTTGCTAAACCAACAACAATTCGGGTTGTTCTATCTATTGCAGTTCAATTTGAGTGGAAAATTCACCAACTAGATGTCTCAAATGCCTTTCTTCATGGTGAATTAAAGGAAGAGGTATATATGGCCCAACCACCAGGCTATGTTGATGATCAAAGACCCAAAGCAGTTTGTCTACTCAACAAAGCAATCTATGGACTTAAACAGGCACCCAGGGCCTGGTATAAGAAGTTGAGTACTAACCTAATAGACCTTAGCTTTGTTCAATCCAAAGCTGATGCATCCTTATATGTTTACAAACTGGATAACATAGTTACAATAGCCCTTGTATATGTAGATGGGACATTATCTTAACAGGAAGCTCCAGCTCACATCTTCAACATGTGATACAACAATTACAAATAAAAATTCCTATCAAAGACTTGGGCCAGCTGAGCTACTTTCTGGGCTTACAAGTACAAAGAACAGAGATCAACTTATTCCTGGGTCAATCAAAGTATGCAACTGATCTACTTCTCAAGCACAAGATGGAGGGATCCAAACCATATAAAACACCCATAGCCTCATCTACTTCCCTCAGACAGGACATGGGGACACTGCTGCCAGATCCAACCAGCTATCGATCATTAGTTGGTGCTCTCCAATACTTGACATGGACCCGTCCAGACATTGCATTTGCTGTTAATCTTGTATGTCAATATATGCATCAACCAAGAACAGTGCACATGGAGGCAGCGAAACGAATTCTGCGATACGTGAAAGGTACAATTAACTATGGGATAGTTTTTAGTTAAGGGACAACTGCGCTAACAGGATTTTCAGACGCAGACTGGGCTGGTTCAGTCGATGATCGAAGGTCAACAGGTGGTTATGCTATCTTCTTGGGTTCAAATATAGTTTCATGGTCTTCACGCAAACAAACAACCGTAGCTCGTTCTAGTACCGAAGCTGAATATCGCACTCTAACACATACAGCTGCAGAGTTGGTATGGCTGTGTACTCTCTTACATGATCTACATTTCTTCCCAACAGGAACTCCACGCTTTGGCTGCGACAACATCAGTTTAATTGCTCTTGCTTCAAATCCTGTTCTTCATTCTCGCATGAAACACGTTCACATCGATTACCACTTTGTACGTGAACTTGTCCAAGACAAAGCACTTGATGTATTCCATGTACAGACTCACCATCAGCTTGCAGACATCTTCACAAAACCACTGCCAGAAACAAGGTTCTGTCAACTTCGCAACAAGCTAAGAGTTGATACTCAACCCATACGCTTGAGGGGGGATATTAGACAGAATACATATGAGTCACACGTGTAGTCCCTTGTCATCCAGTCACACGTCCAGTCACACGTGTTATCCACCTGTAATCCAGCCTGTCATATGTGTCTGTATATAAACTGTATCTCAAATGAAAATAAATGTGAAGAATCATTTTCTCTCTGTCATACTCTGTTATTCCAAACAGCCGAGGGCAGTACCAAAAATTGGAGCATCTTACTTCACCTAATAAATTAAAACCAGCCCAGCAATTGGGACATCTAAATACAGCCGGGCCTTCTTATAAGTCTCTTAAACCCAATCATCAAGGGATAAAATGTTTTATGTGATGCTAATATGTAATCCTGTCGGTCACAATAAATGTCCGAACTTTTTGATTTTACAATCTCATAAAATTGAGATTGCATTGGAGATAACTGAAAATGGGTTTTTGTTTGCTGATAGTAAAAAGTTAAGGAAACTTGAGTGGGGAAAGGAGAAAGACACGGTTGTAGAAGGAGAAAAATTAGGGCTTACGCCGTATCTCTTATGAGCTACTCAAATTACCAAAATACCCATCATTAGTTCATAACCACGTAGAGCAAGGACACGTGGAATTAAATTTAGGCGGTGTTTCGCTTCCCAAAACAATAACATATGTCTACGTGAGTTTGATGACTCACTTATGATGAAGCTGACGTTTTTTAAGAAAATGAATGTAATTTTATTTTTAATTTTTTTATATTAACGAAAATTTATAAATATACACAAACAACGATCGAAGGGGGAAATACTTTAGTGATGAGAAATTGCATCTATTTTGTGAGGGTATTAAATTCTTAACACCACGTGTTCAAATACTATGGAAAGAATATCATATTATGATGGAACGAGAAACACTGAAACAAAACTCATTAGATAAGTACTGAAACAGACACCTTCGTTGCATGACAGACACGCAAGTTGCGGGAAAGCATGGCACACTGTACGAAAATAGACACCTTCATTGCATGACAGACACGTAAGTTGTGGGAAAGCATGACACAATGTATAGAACTGACAAACATCGATGCATGATAAACACATCTTAGTTGTGCAGGTTACGTAACAAAAAAAAACTAAAACATGACAAGTCACTTTCAATGGCCACTTGTCGGACATGCCAAATTCTGAAATAATAATAATAAGACTGCCGCATTCATCGAAATCCAAAAACAATAACTTGAATACAAATCCGCAGAAAAGGTGCGGGTCACCAAGCGGGAAACTAAGAGAAATAAAAAGTACGCATGTCAAGTCTTGCGGGAAATACAAATAAGAATACAATATAAGTTTAGTTCCAAAGTCTGGATAAGAACTAATAGGTGGAAAGAAAGAAGAGGGAGACCCATGATATTTACTATAAATATCAAGCTCCAAGACAGAAAGAGGGGACGAAAAATTTTGGAGAAGGAAAAGGATCATAGGAAAAAGTTTAGGTATGGGAGTTGTGTCAATTAAATATATTCGTAGTTCAATCATTCTTTGATGAATTTTACTTGGTGCATATAACATTTTATCTTTGTAACATACAATCATCAATAAAAACATCCAAATCTTTTATTACCCGTGGATGTTGACACTCCATTGTCGAACCACGTTAAAATTTGTTTGTATTAGTTTCTTATGTTTAACATATATCTTTTTATTGCTTTTGGTTTATTGGTTTATCAAATGATTCATGTGGTTGTGTTGCCAAGATAGATTTTTGGTAATCACAATTTGGCGCTAGAAACAAGGATATGTAAAAGAATTTATTCTACCTGTCCAAATCTTCATCTTGGAAATCTTGAATTTTGTTATCTTATAAAACCTCCTTTTTCTACATCTTTAATTAGGGTTTCTTTTCTCTTCAATTGATATTTCAAAATTTAGCATATAGTATCTCTTTGAACTTTTTAATTGTTAACTTCAGACACAACTCGGATTATCAGGGACTATGATTTAATTTTCACTTCTCTTTTAAATCAATACTCTGATTATCTCAGAGGTGATCTTAATCAAAAAATTGAGAGACTTTGTTCATAAACTTCCTCCAAAGTATTATGTTTTTAACAATTTTACAAAAGAAATTATGATTGAAATCGGGGAACTAATGTATTTGTACTTCAACCATATTTAGTTGCATATGATATTATGTCAATTGATCGTACAAGTTAAGAATGTTTTGCAGCTGCCTAGGTATGACTCTCGTCAAAACAAGAAAAATAAGTTTTGAACCGAACTTTTAAACTTGCTTTCAACTTGTTTGCAAAAATGATTTGATGAACCTTTGAAACCTGATTTAAATTGGAAATTTGTCTAACTTTTATGTGATATATCAAATTATAATTAAAGCTAGATTTCTTCTATCAATCAAATTATTTTATATATATATATATATATTTATTGCGGATGTTAAAATTTTATGAAGTACTTATCTCATTACCTGAACTTTTATTAGAACATATCTACAACAACACCAGATTGAGCAAAGAAGTCATTATAATATCCCAAGAGAAATTAAATAAATGGAGACAGCCGCAAACAAAACCTTACAAGAACAAGAAGTCGATGTAAGAAATTTGGGTAATCAAACAATGGGGACTGGAAGAAAAACTCTTCATAAACCAGAAAGAGAAATTGTAGAAAAGTCCCAAGGACCGCAACCCTTGGATAGGACAATACAAATAGAAACAAAGATACTGAAGTTGTGAATACTAATACGTTACAAATAAACGAAACAAGGAATCAATTACAAAAGGCAAACGAAGTAGATCAATTATATAGACTGCAAGATGAAATGATAGAACCAAACATCCCAATTAACCAATCAATTGATATCAACAGAACAATGCAACAACCACATGTAGAAGCACCACAAAACAGGATTGATCACATCAATCAATTATTCGAAGAATTGAATGAAATGCGTAAGGCTAAAAAGACTTATGCAGAAACAATTGTTCTTCTAACGCAAGAAAATCACATGCTCAGGCATAAAGCCCGACAGGATGCAGAAGCATCTATTACAAGGTTACAGGGGCAGGAAGTAAGTTCAAAAAGATCTGCGGAAAGCAAAACGAGGATCAATAGAGATCAAAGGGTGATGTATTTGAACCAACAGATGATACACATGTTCATAAAAAAAAACAGGTTTAATCAGCGGTATGAGCCCGATAAACCAGATTTTGATGACTCAGAACCGCAGAACAACAAGTGGAACAAATATTTCGAGGATTTGGAAGAAATGAGAGAGGAAATAAAGACCTTGGAAAACAAACAAAAGGGAGGACGTCTTGAGGAAGTATTAAAAGAGGCCAGTAGAACACCATTGACACTGCACCTTGCGCTTGCATCCATCCCGCACAAATGCACTCTCCCCATCTTTAAATGTTACGATGGAACAAAGGATCCCACAACTCATTTAAAATATTATAATCGCAATATGACCCGCTGGGAGCAAAACGATATTATCATGTGCCGATATTTTCCCTCTAGTTTGAAAGGATCTGCATTAACATGGTACGACAATCTACCAGAAAGAACAATACATTCATATACACAATTGACCCGAAAATTCTTGGAGACGTACATGTACAACAAACCCGCAAATGTTGGAATGGATAAATTATTTGCCTTTGCGTCTTGGACAGATGAAACTATCCGAGATTACACAGATCGATGGCAGGTAATTTTTCAAGCAATAGGTAATGTTAGTCCATAAATATTTATTAATGTTACAAATGGGGAATATCGAACCGCATGAGCCAGCTTTTCGTAGATATTCATGGAGAGGATCCAAAAACTGAAGGGGATCTAAGGGTAATTATCAAAAAATATACAAGGTTACAAGATATACAAAAACAGAATCCAAAAGCAGTTTCTCAACATCAGAGAGTTGTAAACATAACAAATTTTGTGGAACCGACAAAAAATTATGGAAAGCGAGTTGCGGGTGAAAATCCTTATAATGAATATAAGCGAGGCAGAGCAGATGAAGAAAGAAAGATCAACCAGCAATTTTAGGATCGAGTTTTTACTAAGCTCAACACCCCCATATTCACAAATTTTAAATACAATTAGAAACATGCAAGATTTTGAATGACCATGGTCGAAGGGAAGGCAACCACCACATAAAGAAAGTTCTAAAGATTATTGTGGATATCATTGTTTTTATGGTCATCCCACAAATAGATGCAGAAATTTAAAATTGCAATAGTTCTTTCATGCTAGGATGAAGATACTCCTTAGAAAGGACATCGAAAACACCAACATAAATATAAGAGTTAGCACATGAAGATAGGGACAAATAATCTACCATACTGACTATGAGAACCTCATGTAATAAACTTCCTCGTCTTCTCACACTTTCTTGAATAACATCTTCCACCACTTGTCCATACTTTGTCATACAACCATAGCATGTAACAATCAGAATGTGTTGCCCCAAAATTGTTTTCACATTGTAATGAACACGTGCACAATTGAAAGTCCAATGAACATATGCCGGGTCATGACTATGATATCCAATACTTTGTAAACCTCCTTGAACATTAGAATGTGATGCTTTTGTAAATTTTACTATCCAATCTTTATTAGTGGTGTTCCCACTTAGAATTGGAAACGTTAGATTCCTTGGACAGCAACACGGCGCGTGCTGTCTCATGCACTCCTCAGCCTATCTTCACTAACCTCTTCTTACTGCCTAGGTGCTGGGGACGAACAACTTTGTCGTTATTCAGTCTCATGCACTCCTCAGCCTTTAATATGTAATCTAGATGTGAATTTTCTAGGGTCCAGTTTGATGACTCAAAGTAGTCCTCATAAAATTCCACACTCCCTATTCCATTCTCAAGAATAATATCTAGAACATTCTTCAATACCTCAGTGCTCAAGTCTTTGCCAACAATTGAAAACACTTCCTTTGCCACCGTTTTCTTCTTGTTGAAGGTTGCACACTCCTCGTGATAGATATGTCTTGCGTCATCAACATAAGCTTCTCTTTCCTCACCAATCTGTTGGTCCAAAGTGAATGGTACTGGATTAACGACATACTCAGCGTGAGTACCGCTTTTGTGATAGATTGTGCTTGAGTAGCACATGTCTATTCAATATTTTCCTAATAACTGTTCTGCCATTATTTTCCTTCTGGTGTTCGAGAGAATTCTCCCCCGAATTCTACTTGTATAATTTCCTGCACAAGTCCTCTTATAACACAACTTTTTCATATACAAGTCAAAACTCATAGTATCTGCCACACGTGAAGCTTGAGTTTCATGAATAGAATTATCATAAAATAGTACTAGAATACTTATTATGTTTGGTAAATCTTCCATCATAATACTCATCCCCTTGTTAGAGAAAGTTCGCCCATGAATTTTGCTTATATAATTTTCTCCACTAGTTACTTTACGACAAGCGTTTCTCTTGGCTTATAAGAATCCGATCTCAAATTAAGATTGTCAACAGTACACAAAGTTTGTACTGTATATAAAGATTGAGATCTCAAACTAAGATTTTCTACTAGATATGTTGCTTGATTCTCACAAACAGAATGAAATAGATTTACGGGATTACCTATAATGCTTGTGTCTAACTTGATAAAAGAAGCAATATCAACAAATGTAAGCATAACTTCTTCAACTTCTGGGTAGCTGTCTTCCTGGATAAAAGGATCAATACCAGCAGAAGTAAACAAAACTTTTTTTTCGACTTCTGGGTAACTATAGTTGACCGGTGGTAAGTCCCAATCAACAACGACTTCCTCTTCACTCTCACTTACTGAGAATGGTGTTTCCTCATGAACCACAGGTCTATGAAAAAGAATTCCATCGACTACTGCGTGTTCAAAATCATATTCTTTAGAAACTCCTTCCGGTAAATCTAAAGGGTTGCGCCGGCCTTTTCGTATCTCCATTCGACCTCTTCCTCTTGCGGGGTTAGCCCTAGGATATTCTTCTCTGATTAGCCAGTTTTCTGGATTCAGAACTTCATTCGGATTCCATAAGGTGGCCAAGTTAGTTGCGAGTCGATTCAACGTCTGTTGAATCTCATCGAACCTCAATGTATGAGTGTTGATTGCATTCCAGATTGCTTCACGTATGCAACACCCGCACCGTCATTAGGGATTGGGTTTACGTTGTCTCCCCCGCCGTTTACCATTAAATCAAACCCTCGAAATCGAGGCTAGGCTCTGATACCAACTAACGCAGCAGGAAACAACTAGGAAAACAACTAAACGTTGTTTTCTAAGAACACCGATAATTGGAGAAGAAACTTTTTTTTTTTTTTTTAATTAATAATGAAAAAAAATGACTTAATAGGCAGTGCTAAGGTGCCTATTTATAGAAAAATTTAAAAATAAAATACTACTAGAACTAGGAAATCTAAACCTAAAATAGAATCCTTAAGCAACAAAAAAACCTAAAACTATTAGAAACAAAACTGGAAAATATCACTATTACTCGTGCCCTACATCACATAGGAAGGTCTTTGACTTATAAATCATCTTCTTGGTTAGACCTTCTTACCAAACATGCGACTTTCCATATTGACTAAACCAGATGCTTTACGGGTGCAGGTTTGAGAGCTATTTCCACGAAAAGAAATTTCATTTTTTTTATATATGTATTAGTGAATGAAAATATCACTACAATTTTGCTTTAAAAAATAATTAAAATATCACTACAACTTTTGGGGTGAGATTGAACATCCCATCCAGATGAGGCTGACCCAAATTGAGATTGGGCAAGTGGTATTACCACTTGGAACAGTAGTAAACCGTGCTACTTCAGTTTGAACTGGAATCTTGAGTTGTGAGACCCAGAGTTTTTTGTACTCTTACAGTTACAACTGGTTGGATTCAAATGCGATCTCCCCGAGAGGAAAGAAGTAATGCAGCGACAACTCAGGCTCATCTTCTCTTGGCTACTTTTCTTTAATGTGTTAACGAGGTCATGTTTATTTGCTTAGGGAAAGACTCATGTTATTTTTACTAGCTATCATCCAGTTCCTATTTTAATTTAGAAAAGGATCATATAGGATAGCAAACATTTTTCTAGTAAAGAGAATTCAACAATAGCGAAGAAATATGAGATTATTGTTTTCTAAAATTAAAAGAAAATATGAGATATTGGAGTACACTAAAAAAACAACTCCATATTTTAGGTGCATCACCATGTCATAATAAATCAGGATTTCCCATAGAGAAATGATGGTGTTTTCAATTGTGAAATAATGGTGCGCTGGAATATAACATTGAAGCAATTACAAAAATTTGAAGAATTTAACAGCAAACCTTTCATTTTTATTTGTTTTTGGTTGTCGCGATAAAATAAACAAAATGTCATTCGAAAAAATTCAAGTTTATATATTTTTGTTATTATTTTATGGATTTTCCGATGATTATATATTTTTGTTATTATTTTATGGATTTTCCGATGATTGACCACCAAATACAGGCTTGATTTAAGATCGTGATAAAGTATTTGGCTTTACAAAATGTTATACAATTACCAATTCGAATGGTAACTTATTTGTCAGATCTTGCTTTGCTTTATTGCTTAATCTTATTTTCGCTCCAGAATGTCTTATTCATCTTCTTCACAACAATAATTCAACAAAGTCAATGAAGCTCAAAATTCAGAACCATTATCCAGGGAAATCTTTGAAATTCAAGTTGCTAATCCTATGAGTTCAAAATTACGTTTAGTTCCAAAATGAAAAAACTTCAAGTAATACTTTCATCTCACATTTTTGGCCACAGTAGTGTGCCACCCCTCACTCTGGGGTCTAGAGGTCCTAGTACTGACCTCTGAAATACTCATGAATCAAATGCCTGGTTTCAGCACAAGCAGTAACAAGCTTTGCTTAGTTAAACAAAGAAACAACAATAGACCATGAAACGAGCGGGTTTGTACAACCAAGTCCTCGGAGTCCCCAACTCGACTAATTACATTGTTCTTGCACCAGGAAAGAATAAGAGAATTCATAATTTTATACACATCCAAATACAAGAAGAAGAAAAAAAACACTATCCCACTTCCAACAAGTTACAAACATAGGTTCAGATTGACGTCGCAGAAAGAAACGTCTAACACAAAACTGATGATATTCACAGCACCATATAATGTGGTTAGAGTTACAAACTACTACAAGCAAAACATTAGATCCATCAAACAGTTCACTTATTCAGGCAAACAATGGCAAAAGACTGAGCTCACTCGGGCACTTGCGCAAACTAGTCCTAGTCTAAGCAGAGAATGGTGACACACTAGCCAGAGTAGAATTGTCTTGTAAAATCTTACCATTTGCAGCAGAAACAACTCTAGAGTAGAAACCATCCAGATCTTTGTATGTAAATGTCTGGCTTGTGCTTCCAGAACCTGACAATACAGAACGATCTTTGACAAGCATCCATCCATTTGAATCTTGACTGTTCTCAGATTCAATTTGAATTTGCTCGTTCGATGATAAAGAACGTGTATACTTCTCTTTCGTCGAATGAGAAACATCAGTTACCGATGCAAATGTACCCGCTTCAGCTCCAGGTAATGTCGAGATTTTCATCTTAAGTGGGTACTTTCTACTTATAATCGCCTTACTAATCTCATGACCAATATCATTCTCAATCCTAATCTCAGTTTTCACCTTAATCTTTTGTTCAACCTCCTTGTCTTGCCCATATTTGCTTAATTTGATTTCATTCTGGAATTTAAACTCCTCGGAAATTCGGGTTGTGAAGTTTCCAGCCGAAGATTTAACCCATCCAGAGTACTCAGTCTTTCTTTGTCCCTCAATCTTGAATTGCCCATCCAGAGTTTCGAATTGTGTTTGGTTTTGGAGTTGCATTGGTTCAGTTCCATACGAAATCGATTGCGCCGTAACAATGTCTGACCCATGATCTAACCAAAGGTGAAGATTTGCATTAACAAGCCAAACTGAATTGCTATAAGCAACACCAAGACCAAAAGAATGATTCTTTCCGTCTAATAAAAATCCGAGAAATGGAGTCAAATCAACATCATAAGTAGGCAGATTAAATGCTCCAATTGCAACAACAGGTTCCCAGAACAATGGATTAATCCCACCTGAAAAAACAACAGGAATTGGAATCACAGATCCAACCGTAACCCCGTCTACCGTCGCAAACACTTGCCGGAAAGCTCCATTTCCTCTTTGACTACTCAAATGATTTGACACAATATAAGAATTTGGTGGATTAGAATACCAAAATTCATCATTCCCATGAGCTGAAACATAAATTTCCAAAACAGCCTTTTTAGTATTCTGTGGAATCTGAATCGTTTTGGAATGAATGTCTGATTCGTTCTGAATCCTAAACCAGAAACCTTCACCCCCATTATCAGAAACCGGAATGATCAAATCCGGTGATGTCTCATTAGTAAATGCCCCTGCGCCCAATGCACTAGTCTCAGATAAACCCCCTAGTTTTCTATTCAATTTGAGTGGCTCTATGATTTCAATTGACTGAACCTTAGTAAGATTAAGATCTTGATCTTGATAATACAATAACGAAACATTAACTTGATAAAAACCAGTAAACCAATCATCAACAAATTCACTTTCAAGCATCACAGTTAATGTTAGATTGGATTGATTAAACAACGATGAGTACCTCGAAACATCTTTCCGAACTCTCCAGAAGCTCCCAGAAGGATTAGATTGAGGTGTACTTGTTCTTAGAATCTCAACTCCATCAAGCCAAACACCTGAGATTCTATCATCCTGTTTTTCTTCTACATCAGAACTAACACTGTACTCGAGGTAGATTTTGTTCCATGGACCTGAACAATTGGATGGTGGAGAATAGAGTGTTGAAAATGGTGGTGAAGTCAAGGTGTTATTGAAATAGTTTTGTAGAATAAGGATTGAACAGTTGGGATTGATTGGATTTGATGGTGGTGCTGGTTTTGTTACTTCAATGTATTCTTTTGTTGTGTTTGATAATGATTTCAAGTAACGGTCAGGAGAATTAGGTGATGATGATGATGATGATGAGATGTTGATGATGAGAAGGAGAAGGAGAAAGATCAGAGTTAATGATGATGAAGACATTTTTGATGTGATGAAGTTATGATGATGGGGTTTGGAATTTGGATTGTGATTTATAAAGGGAAGTAGGAATTAATGTATTGGACTTGGTTTAATCAAGATAGATAATGGCAACCAAAATGTTCAAATTTTTTTTTTTTTTATTTGAAGAAAGTGAATGTGCTGACAAAATGGGTGAGGGAACAAGAAAATATCCGAGTTAGATAATAATTGAAGAAGGAGAAACGGATATGAGTTTTTAATTAGATATCATTAAAAATATTAAACTACCTTTAATTTATTAATTAATTATAATATATAAATCAGAATATATATAATTTTTTTTTTACTATTCTTTTAAAACTAACAAAATCCTAAACAAAAAAGAATCTTTTATTTTTATCAAACTTTTCAAATCCTAAAAATCATATTCTAATATTTTTTAATTTTTTTTTAGATCTTCCATATCACTCGATCTAGAAGGTAAATCTATATAAACTCATACTTCTAATAACATTTTTGATTGATCTAAGTGTTTTAATCTTACTTTTAGTGAATCAAATTCTTGAATTTTTAGCAGAATCGTTGGAAATAATACATCCACATCGAACGATTCTAATCCATATTATTTGCTGATGATTACCATATCCAGAATCGTTGGATGAGATCTGTTGTATCCAACAATTCTACCTTTTGGTTTTTTTTCTTTTCTTCATATGAGAATTGTTGGATACAATCTGTTGTATCCAACGATTATATCTTGTCACTTTTTTTTACTTCTCTGAGATGGGAATTGGTGGGTAAGAACCTAATGTATCCAACGATTTTACTTTGTCATTTTTTTTTTACTTCTTTGAGATTGGAATCGTTAGATAAGTACAATCTAATCCAATGATTCTGGAAACGATTCATTCTTACTCGGTTTCTATACACTTTTATGGTAAGAATCAGTGGATATATATTATATTAACCATCGATTATGTTGAGTTCATTTTATTTCTCTTTAACCATACTTATCTTTTTTTCTTCAATTTATTTTCCGCAGGTATGGAGAACAATGGCAAGAGTACTAGCTATTATACTGAAATCTGTGAGAGTGGTGTGAACAGAAAGTCGGAGTCATCTTTTGTCCGGAACCTATATAAGTTTGGTTTTCTGTTTGATAGAGAGACAAAGTTGGAGCAAGTCAAGAGGCTTCTTGGAGAGCTCGCTTTGGAAGAACTTGACGAGGTCATTAGAATTACAACACTCAGAACCGAAGCCATTGATATGTGGGAGGGAATTTCAAGTGGAAAATGTTGTTAATGAAGCTGCTAAAGCTGATAAAGATGATCAGTGAGAGGATGCTGAAAATGATTTAGTTTATGATGTTTATCTAAATCAATAGTTTATGTTTATTTAAAATGACTTGTTATGTTTGGATCGTAGCTACTATATTGTTTAATTGGTCTTTGAACTAAGGTTTTAATTATATCTTATGTGTCACTTTTCATTGCACAACGACTAGTTTATTGAATTTTTTTGAAAATATAGTCGTTGCCCCGTTTATGCATATAAATAGGATAACCCATTCTCCAACATACACTACTTCATTCAAATAAATACTTCTTCAACATTTACTGCTTCCTTCAAATTAGAACTCTCTTGCAATGGCAAGTCTATCATCAACTACCAATTCAACTGAAGACATACTCAGAAATTGCAAACGAACTATTCCACCATCATCATCATCATCGTCAACTACAAAATGAATAAACGCTCGCATAAAAAGTAAACCAATGACTACCATGAAAAAAGAGGAACTTAAGAAACCAGGTTATGACCAATTTGATGGGATTTTAATTATGCCGCAAGTTCACAACTATCGTTAAGATAATATACAAATACGGATTCGTTCTACGGGGATTTCAGAAGTGCAATTTCTAGTTTTAGTTCACTAATGTGCTAATAACAAAAAGAATAATTTTTAATGAAATAAATTAAAAATAAATAAAAAGATAAAATAATTATACAAATTAATCAACCATGAAGAGAAGTCTAGGGTTTGTATTCCACTACTTTTGATGTTTGTAAAAATTAATAATTACTATCTTGAAAAATTACTCTCAAATTAATCAAAACAATGTTGAACTCAATCTCATGTTTTGGAAAATAAAATGTTTATAAATATTTAAACAACTTGCGTCATTGTACAAAAGTATAATCTCCGTTGCTTATACTTAAAAACTATTCAGAACAATTATTATGAACCTATATTAGAAGAGAATTTATTAAACATTGACTAACACAAATAATTGAGTAAACTGTGTCAAAGAAACTAAAAAATAATAGTTACACATCAAAAATAGCTTCCTCCTACACCCTAGAAAAATGATTAGTTGCTCATGGAGAAGAGAAATGGAAGAAAAACAATTAAAAGAAATATTTATTGATGAAAAATCGCTTACAAAGAGTTTTTATGAATCAACGACTCATTTCAGGCGTTGTAGAATAAAGCAAACTCTTTGTGTATTAGAAACATAAACTGTCGCATGTACTATTTAGAAAACCGTCACTAAAGATATTAAATATAAAAGTAAAGATGACAAATTTTAATGACAGTTTAGAATAGCCTTCAGTTCTTCTTCTTCCTCATCTCGCCTGTATAGCAGAAACAATGGTTTTTTTCTTTCTTCTCTCGATCTGGCCTTTACCATACAACTTCATAGAGAAGACGAGATCTGGTATAAATAGAGAAGACGAGATCTGGCCTTTATACTAGAACACCCGTACAACTTCAAATCTCATCTTCAATAAGAATATATTCTCGAATCATCAAAAATATCTTCCCTTTTAAATCTCAGGAAATTTTCTCTCTATTTGTTTCCTTATCAAGCTATGATATTGGTGTATCAAGCTTCAAAAATATATCTAGGATATTGGTCGATATACACAAGAGTATCAAAACCGAGAATCATCAAAAATATCTCCTTTGTTACAACCGAGTACTATTTTCTTCCCTTTTTTTAACGGCGCAACTTGTTTTTATGGCGAGATATTTTTGGTTTATTTGAGTTGTTTAAACCGTGTACTACTCCTCTCCTCTAGGCAAGAATATATTCTTGTCATAATCCAAAGATATCTTGTCCAAATCTTGAGTATAATTCGAATAGGTGAAAGGTTTAATTGCCGCCAAACTTCTCTTTTGAATCTGGGAAGAAAGGTGGTGCCTTTATCAACTTTGTGGTTGCCTTTAACAATACTCATGGATGCCTTTATCAATTTTTAGGGTGCATTTACAACTTTTTAGCCAAATTTTACGTAGATGTTTATTCTTTGATAATACCTACAAATACAATAAAATAACATTATTAATACAAATATTGAGCTCTAACAATACAAATATGAGATCAAATAAGACACATAAATGTGTCTATCACAATTCCAACAAAGGAAAAGGTTAAATTCCATTGTGGATGAGAGGAATGGATTAAGAATTATTACGTCGTCATGGATCTTCCCGAAGAACATCAAGATGAGCGTATATTTTGGAATCTGGTAAAAACATGACCTTACGTTCCCAAGAAGGACGCGAAGTGGAAGGGTCCACGCCATGATTACACGGATGACTATATTTATTCAAGGACAAAACATGTTAAGAAGTTGTGCATCAAGTACAACGAGTTTCTCGCTAAGCACAGAGGGGATAAATTTGCGGCACAGGATGCATTTACCAAATGGAGAGGAAAGTCGTTTTATTATTTCGAAGCTGCCATGATAGTTGTGCCTCGTACCGGGAAATAAATATCTCCTAAATTTTAAATAAATATGTAATTTTAAGTTTTTATTTTATTAATGAAAAAATGTCTTACTTTAGAAAGCTTAAGGAGAGTGTCGAATAATTCGATTAACATCAATTGTGATTATGACAATCATTGTTCACTTTAGAAAGCTTATATACACCATTGACTCTATTCACTATAATCTTAACGGGCAATCATTCTTCTTTGACTTCGACTTACTCGTGTAGACCCTCGACGTCCTCTTCACATATGGTTTTTCCTTTGCTTAGTCACTTTCATGCTTGCCACTTCTCTCCTAAACAATTTCCAAATGATCATGCCTCGAAGGACGGCCTAAGACTAATGCGCATTTGATCTCCATGCACTTGTCCGCAAACCATTGCCTTGCATCCTCCTTCTTTTCCCACAGCAAATCAGTGTAGCAGTGGGCAGAAGTATCAGGCCCCATCTGAGACACGGATTCAGGTTGGTGGTCGACCACTTGAACAATCTACATATAAATCGAAAAATTAGGCCAAGAGAATCGGCGGATAGGTAACAATCGTTATGAACAATTCTATAGAATCGGTCTTTAGGTTCTCTCATATCCACCGATTCTAACTAGTCGCGATTTTGGGAAAAATCCCTAAATGATAGAATCGGCACAAGTGAAGTGATTTATGTAACGATTCTAGCATTCAACAAGGCGCAGTTCTTCTGGGCCGTTTTTTGACTAGAATCGTTACATAGATCAACACACATCGATCGATTATTTGACCCACCAATTCCCCCAAAATTGAACCATAATCGGTCGTTGTTCATGACCATAACCACCGATTCTGGTTCGTAAATTCTGAGAGGAGGTAGAATCATTGTTTGCGGTGTCATCGTAAACGACGATTCGGGGTTATACGGAGGCAAAAAATAGGTCAATTTTGCAAAAAATAATAATCACTTTTTGGAGATTGTAGACTATAAATACATGTTTGGAGATCCTAAGAACGTATACCTGACGTTTGGAAGCATTAAGATTTTTGTTTTTTCGGGTTGAATCTTCATTTTCTTGATAAAAATCCTCATTTATGGTTTGGTTCACACGTTCTTGTTCGTCCAACAAAACCCCCAAATTGATAGGATCGAAAGCACGATAATCTGATTTGCAATACATAGATGCACCCACTTCTTCTTCACCACTAAAATATACGTCGACACAATAAATTTCATCTTTGATACCAAAATCCCAAAACCCTAGTTTCCCCCAACTTCTTTTTCTTCTTCTCCTTTAAATTTTTAATAAAAACTCTACTTTAATTCTTACCATCTAACACTAACTATGATCTAGTTTTAATCACCAACTATAATTTAATTAGCATTTGAATTAATTAACACAAATCGAATATATTAGTTAATAACATAAACAGTTGGATAATTTTTTATTTTATTTTTATAATGATCATATTTTTTCTTTAGTTGTAGGATTAAACTAAATCTCGGAAGTCCAATATAACCAGGAAAAAAAGATAAAAGAAATATAAATAAAGATCAAAGAAGAAGCATAACTGTATAAGACGTGCATAAGGTCTAAAATTATAGAAAATTATCTTATAGAAGAAAATTGTTTAATTGATGTGATGAAGAATTAGAACATGGCAATTTTTATTATAGTCTGTGCTTGAAATAATTCAATGATGATGACAAGGAAATGCACATAACATGGATTCTTTTCTGGTGTAGACTTTGAATTTAACAACATAGACAATGCCGATTTTGATTCATGACATGTTCTTCATTCGAGCTGTAATGACACACATTAATTTTCATTTTTTTATTTCTCGAAGGGGTAAACCCATTGACATGTAAAGTACAAACATCCGTAATACATATACTCTGTTTTAAAATGATAGGGTATATCATTTTAAAAATAGAAAATTGATAATCATATTTATTAAGTTAATTATGAAATTAAAATATTTTAGAATTTATATTTTTCACTATAAAATTAAAAATTTCTAAATTTGAATAATATTCATAAAAATATCAGAAAAACTTATTTCTGGTAACAATAGATTTTCAGCTTCATGCCATACCTCTCCTAGTTTAGTATATTCTAGTATCTCAAATTTTTACTATGATCTAGTTCTATAAATGTATTTGTTTTCTCTATTATTATCTTTTTGTAAACGAAAGATAAATTAATGTATGTTTATTTTTAACTGGAATAATTGAGTAATTATAATATGCATCAAGATTAAGTAGCATTGAGCTTTATATATTAAAGTGTCACATATTTGTTAAATGGGTTCTCTTAAAGTAACAATTGTATGATATCTAACAAAAATATTATGAGTATACCGATCAAAAAAATTAAAATATTATGAGTATGGCACTAAGCAATTACGAATGATCATGTGAAACATATGTTAAAGTTTTTAAATTTAACAGTATTTGTTTTAGCTACTGCCCACTGATGTATTTGCCATGTTTTTTTGGCCAATAAGTTTTGGGATTTGATTCATGTACTCTATACAATTTATGGGAAATACGAAAAATACTTTAATTTGGGGGTCGTCTTGGATAAATGCTCTGGGTTTTTAGAATTTATAAAAGTGCCCAATTATGTTAGTTTTTTCTTTATCCTCACGCGTGCAAGTCCTCAGTGTGAAAAAGGACATAAGTATCTCAAATCCTTTATCTTGGAGAAATATCTCGGACAAACACTCATCTTGGAGAAATGCCCTGAACAAAAATTAAGATTTTCTTCTACAATGCCAGCCAAGATGAGTCCTCTCGGGGCATTTCTCCAAGATAAGCGTTTGTCCGGAGCATTTCTCCAAGATGAAGGATTGGGGTATTTATGTTCTTTTTTCGTACGTGAGGACTCGCACGCGCAAGATTAACAGAAAAACTAATAGAATGAGACATTTTCACAAATTCTGAAAATCCGAAACATTTGTACAAGATAACCCCCCAAATTAGGGGATTTCTCATATTTCCCCTACAATTTATGAAATTACATCCAACACCAACATTCGTCGTATACCTTCTCACAATGTTAATGTTCTCAACCGGGTTATCTATATATCGGAAATTCATTTTTCAACCCGCCAGATCCAACGATTTAATTTTCTTAAAATCTTTTTACTATTGGAATTTTTACATTTACATTATCAAATAATTACCACCATTTGAAGGAGGTGCTGAAGCGAAATGGTTGGTGCTTGAGATAAAAAAGTACCATTCGAAGAACTGCCCCTTATCTAATAAATGGATGCCCTGATGAAATGGACCTCGTCAGTGATAGGTATGGAGCAGACATAAATGAGGTAAAATAAGTACAAAAATACTTTGTAGACCTCGGATTTTGACATCAAAAAAATCCCCTGTTTATTTGTCGCATAGATACTGGTCTATGACATTTAGTCCAGGATCCACCACGGATTTTAAATGGTTTACCATTTTAGATTTAGGGCCTAGATGCATCCCTAGGGATGTAAAAAAGTGGTGTCAAAAAAATGGGGGCTCATTAACACGGTTGAAAAAAATGTATATACATGTCATCAGGAATTTATTAGTGTGAAGGATAATAATCCCACATTACTAATATTTTTATATTGAACTTAATATATAATATAGAAGGATCATTTCACTGATTATCAATTGATTTTAAGTTGGATATTCGTAGACTTTAACTGTTAGATACCCCAAATTTGGACCGTCTTAATGGCATAGTTTATTCTGAATAAGGATATGTGTACTACTTTTTGGAATAAAGTTTGTGCTTATCTCTAGTCTTTACCGATCACTATTTTGAGAGTATTACAATGTCGTAAAGAACTAGACATGACTTTTTTGGTGTAAACTTCGATTGAGCGAGATTATAATTGAGGCTCCCGATCGTCTGTCCCGGTTTTCCTCTGTGCCCCTGTTCCATCTTATCATATATTGACACCTGTCCAAACGAGCGTTAGAGATACTAAATTACCTCCGAGCATTTGGTTATTTAAATAGGGATACTAAATTAATGGGGAATTGGAAATACGTATCACCCCTTCCACAATAAAGAGAGAATTTGATGAATTCAAAAGTTTTAAGATCATTAGAATGACCAGAAGACCATTAGCACGACCAGAAAAGCGAGCGAGAACATTTTCAATGAGATGAGATTGGTTTTCTACGAATGGATGATCATTGATAAGTTTTATGATTATTTTGATTTTGTTATCCATTTTTAAAGATGGATTTATTGAATGCTAAGAAATTGAGTGAGAAAATACATCATAAGTATTAAATACTTGACTTTCATAGAGAAAAATTGATAATCATAACAACCGTTGAATCAAGTATCCTTGTTAATAAATTAAAGAAGCATGACACGTGGAAGAAGATCAAGTTA
>JAJJMC010009279.1:0-22634 GCA_023531435.1 Papaver californicum | reverse complement strand
TTCGGGTAAACATTAGATCTACTGACAAGTTGAATAACTATACCGGTGTCCTTGAGAGGACCAAGATGTAAAGCATTATAATTGAGGCATAACATTAATAGATGTTATTAAATCTAACAAAGCTTTTGTAAACCTGGTTTTACCAATTGTGCATGGAATAGTAAAGCTAGCGGGATCTTTAATTTAGGTGGAAGTTTCTTTTCAAAAAACATATCATCAAACATATAATGAGCAAAATATTTTTAATACAGTCATCATCAACAAGCGGTCCATAGAAACATATCATCATCAACAAGCGGAGCGATATCAAAATCATGAGGAAAGTTGAATACAGTCAAGGTTTACAAGCAACGGTACAAGAAAGAGCGAATTTCATTTTCAAGTAAAACAACAATATTGAGCAAAATTATATATACATGTTGAAGACTTATGTACAAGAGGAAAGGAAATCAAAAGATGAGAGTTAGTGAAGTTCATGATATCGAAACAATATAAGTTGTGAAGAATCAAGTGGTAAAGTCCTTATCCCACGACCATAGTAGTTTCAGTTTATTTTTTAGTTTGTATTTTGAGTTCTATAAAAAATTAAAAAAATATAAAAAAAAGGGAAAAAAAGGTAATAATGTTTATTATTGCTTTAGTGTATATTTGTTTTTGTGTTCATTCAATAAGGCCGTGAGGAAGAAGAAATCTATAAAGAAGTTTCAAGAATAAGAAATTGAGAAAAAAAGTTACAATTGCCAAAGTTCTATGAAGTTCAAGAGTTCATCATCAACAGTTGAAGACCGAAGACGTTTCTATTGGACGTTGTGGGATTGGTACTGATTATGAATCGGGTTAGAAGGTAAGTAAGCATTCCCATCCTCCTATAGTGGTTGATTTCCTTTCCTAGAGGTCATCAGAGAAAAAAAAAAGGGTTCTTTTCGTCCCACGTTTTTATGGAATAATTTTTCATATAATTCGGATGGTTACTTTTCCTTCCCACCATTCAAAGTGTGCAGGATTTCTATATTCACTCATGCCTGCACACATGAGAACCATAAAGTGCATCTTTTGAGTGTCAAATTCATAAGATCCTATTGGTGAGGCAGAATGCTTATTCGGTCACGCTCGAACCCGGATTCTTTTATATGGTAGTTTTCTATTAACTCAAGAGTTAAGCATGAGAATAATGTTCTTTGGCATTTCTAACTTATTATTATTAGTGTGCAAAATATTTATGTCCTCATATCTCTTTGGATGCTTGTGACTTTGAAGTTGAAGTAGGTTTTGTGGGTATACCTCTTGTAAACCCTCACGAGATAACTCGTCCACTAGGGACACCTAGGGGTTTAAAGGCTTGTTACACATGCTAAGTGTAACTGTGTCCTCAAGAATCCTAGTCAGTCAGGAAATCCTTGCCTAAAATAAGCAGGAAATAAAAACCCAAAACGGTTCGTGAAAAGTAGTTAAGCTGGGTTTGAAAACCCTTTTAGGTCACAAATTCAGGAGAATATGGTTTGCAAACCCTTTTAGTTCACGAATTCAGAAGAGTATGGTTTGCAAACCTCTACAGTCTGTGAACTAAGTCATTAATATTATCTTGTTTTGCTCGTAACTTCTTCGTTCGATGTCGGAATGACCTTATTCTTTTTGCGTTGTTGATAAGTGCATATTTTACATATTTAGAATGTCAATTTCATACACTTATTTGCTATATTTCTTGTGAATTATTGTACATTGCGTTTTTGTTTGTTTATCTGTGTTTTATTAGGTGGAATCGTCCAAAAAAAACTGAAATGGTACTTAATTGTGCAACTAAAGAAGTGCTACAAGTGAAGAAGGTCCAAATACCAATGGTAAATTGTCCAAATCCAGGATTACTTTTCATCATCATGTAGATAACGAAGAAACGAAGCCAACAGTGAAAGAATGATGTTATTCCGACTTCGTATGAGAAAGTTATAAGCAAAACAAGAACTAAGGGAAAATTGGTCATTTCCGGGAAACTTCTATCGACAACCCATTGTATGTTAAGGGCCAGATATCAAGGGAAATGCTAAACACAGACAGATCTTTTACTTGGGGGAAGCCTGAAATTCAAATAGTGTTGAAGGCAAACACTAGATTACTCGGGGTTTCCAATGACTAATGTTACTAAGAGTAACCATTTAGGGCACCACCATCTTCTTTCTCACACGACCAGTTCAGGAAGAATTGTTGATCATTGATTGATGATCATGATTCGGTGGTAGTAGTGAGGGTTCGATGATTATGGGTTGATGCTGTCATAAGAACTCGAGCTCGTGATGATGGTGGTTGTGATATGGAGAGGTCGATAGATCTGTGAGGAGCTTTAGTTGGATGGGATGATGAGATTAATGGAAGTAAAGAACTTTGTTGAAGTCACAACTGTTAGAAAGTTTGAGTCAGCCTTGAGATTTAGTTTTAAGCCAAAAATTAATTGATTCGAGATAGTGGATGCAGATGAAGATAGATGGTTGCTCGGTGCTTGATGGTGCTAACTGTGGCTCAGTGGAGATGACGGTGACTGATCATCATGGCTGTGAGGAAGAAAGAGGGAAAGCTCGAGTCAGGAAAAAAGGAAGTATGTGAGGTGGGTTTGGTCTATATCGTGGATTCGTTGTTGGGTTTTGATTGAAATTGCACACATGAGAAGACACTCTGATGGTTGGTGTTCGAGAAGTCAATAGGAGTGAATGGTTCGAACCTGATAAGAGAGGCTGGTGGTATTTGAAACAGAAAAGAGCTCGAGTTGTTGGCTAGATGGTGAGGCAGTTTTGTGGTCGAGATGTTAGAATTAAAAATGGATTCTTATTTAAAATGATTTTTGTTACTTAATATATCTTAGTGGGATCAAGGGTCACTAGTCCAAACTTGGGGTGGAAAAATAGAGCCATCCATTTTCACTTCTTAGTGAATGAGAAACCTTTGGTTTGTCCCATATTGGGCAAACCAAGGAGGAAGTTTATCCTCTTTACCACAAACGTTCTATATAAGGAAAAAAAACTAGTGGATTGGACCGCGGGCTTGCGGAGCTTGCGGTGCTTTTGCGCGAGCCTTGGCGCGTGTCTTGCGAGTGCCTGCGAGTGTCCTGCTTGTGCCCATCTGAGATCCAACGGTTTATATTTTGATTTTGTACATTAAGTATTTTACCGTTTTGAATTTATAAATTTAAATCAGGTTTAATAACAAAATCTTTTAATTAAATATCTCGAATTAAATATGTTTAATTAATTGATTTTTACCGTTTGATAATCAAAAATCTTCTTCTTCTTTAAAAGAAAAACAAAAGTCAGATTTTTTCTGACCTCAGTCGCAGCCACTGACCTGACGATTTTTCCCCTCTTCTTGCTTTGATTTGCGCAGTAGTTTATTTCTTCATTTTCTTCTACTGTTAAGTTCACAACGGGCCAACGAGTTTTGCTAACTGGGTTGGTATCAGGTGGTTTTATCCTGGATTCAAATTTATCATCTCTAAAGGTATAGCAACATCTTTCTAAAGGTGTACCTGACAAATATTGAGTTAAGAATGTTGGAGAATATTCCTGTAACAGTAAGCAAACCAAACAGAAACTTGAAAGAGATTAATCGTTAGAACAAAACATCACAGTTCAGACAACCACACAAGCACAGAGAGATGGAGTCGCCTGTTCAACAGACTGCCCTTAACTCAATATTTGTATTATTTGAAAAAATTTCTTCTGTAACAATGGTGAAGACTGATGTTGACAGACCTCAGAAATTTTCTGGAAAGGACTTCAAGAGATGGCAGTCAAAAATGTTATTTTTCCTGAGTTTCCACATGCTAGATGAGATGGTTCTGAAGCCTTTTGATGAGTCTCTGGATGAACCTGAAAAATTACAGGACTTAGAAAGTTGGAAGAGAAGTAATTATATGGCCAAAAATCATATCTTAAACTGCCTAGAAGATGCTCTATATGATTTTTACAATGCTAAGGATAATTTCAAAGCTTATAATCTATGGACTGCACTACAAGATAAATATGAAGCAGAAACAGCAGGAAGTAAAAAATTCTTGGTTGCACGTTTTCTGGAATATAAAATAATGAATGATAAATCAGTGGTTGATCAGTTTCTGGAGTTGCAAAAAATTATTAATGAAATAATTGCTGAAGGAATGGTTATTGATGAAACATTTCAAGTTTCTGCTGTTATTGAAAAATTGCCAAATTTCTGGGCTGAATACAAGAGAAGACTAAGCATGAAACTGGTGAAATTTCCATGGTAGAATTGGGTAAGAAAATCCAAGTTGAAGAATTATTGTGTTCAAAGGACAAGAATGTTTCTTCTGCAAGAGACATGTCAAACAAAGCTCACGTCATCGAACACAAATTTGCTAATCTAAGTCTGGACCACAACAAGCGCAAGCCTGGCCCGCAAAGAAAAAGTACCTTTCAAAAACCAAAATATTCTATTGGTAAAATTAAGGGAGCATGTTATGTTTGTGGTGTGTCTGGCCATATGGAAATTCATTGTAGAAAACGCAAAGATGCAAACTTTAAGAAATCAAATGTAAACTTAGTTGAAAGTAGTAAAAATGAGTTTTCTGGCACAGTGTCTGAGGTTAACTTAGTTACCAATGTGAGAGACTGGTGGGTAGACTATGGAGCTACCAAACATGTCTGCGGAAGTAAAGACATGTTCACCTCCTATCAGACGGTAGGAGAAGGAGAAAAACTCTATATGGGTAATTCATCTGCAGCACAGGTTCCAGGAAAAGGAAAAGCTTCGCTGAAGCTCTCTTCCGGGAAAATCCTCACATTGAATGAAGTTTTACATGTACCAGACATCTGCAAAAATCTCGTTTCAAGTGGTGTGCTAGATGATAAGGGCTTTAAGATTGTTTTTGAGTCTGGGAAAGTGATTATCACTAAGGGAAAGGATTTTGTGGGAAAGGGCTATAAGGCTGAAGGCCTATACAAATTATCTGTAACCTCTGTTGAAGTTACTAAAATTGATTCTTCTTATGTTGTTGTCTCATTGAATATCTGGCATGGTAGACTTGGTCATGTAAATTATAAATCAATGAACAAATTGCAAACTCTGGCTGCATTCCAAAATTAAATTTGGAATATGAACATAAATGTGAAGTTTGTGTAGAATCAAAATATGCAAAGAAGCCCTTTAAGAAAAATGTCCCCATAAATTCTAATCCCTTAGAGTTAATTCACTCAGACTTAGTTGATATGAAATCAATCCAAACTAGAGGTGGTAACAAACGGTTTGTCACTTTCATAGATGACTGTACTAGATACTGTCATATTTACTTGCTTAAAAGGAAAGATGATGCTTTAGAAGCATTTAAATTATATAAATTAGAAGTAGAAAACCAATTGAACACCACAATTAAAACCATTAGATATGACCGTGGGGGTGAATATGTAATCCATATAGGAGACTTTTGTGCACAACATGGCATTATTCATGAGGTAACTCCTCCTTATCCAGCACAATCAAATAGAGTGGCTGAACGGAAAAACCGAACCCTTAAGGAGATGATGAATGCCATGTTAATCAGTTCAGGACTACCGGAGAACTTGTGGGGGGAGGCCGTCCTCTCAGCTTGTTATATCCTGAACAGAGTGCCCCTTAAAGGATCAGTCAAATCACCGTATGAATTATGGAAAGGCAAACAACCCTCTTATGGATACCTCAAAGTGTGGGGGTGTTTAGCCGAGGTCTCTATTCCTCCACCTAAGAGGACTAAAATAGGACCTAAAACGGTTGATTGTGTCTTCATAGGATATCCCGAACACACCACTGCTTATAGGTTTATGGTTGTGAGTTCTGAAAACTAAGAAATTTGTGTGAACACCATTATGGAATCTAGGGATGCTACATTTTTTGAAAATGTGTTTCCGTTGAAATCTGAATCTCGCATGATATGTGATGATCCCCTAGATGTCCCTTCTTCTAGCCATATTTTAACGATAGAAGAAGATGAATCTGTTTATGAACCTAGAAGAGGCAAAAGACTTAGAATAGAAAAATCTTTTGGGCCAGACTTCATAACCTGTTTAGTTGAAACTGATCCACAAACCTATAAAGAGGCCATGACTTCTTCTGAAGCTCCATGGTGGAAAGAATCCACTATTAGTGAGATGGATTCTATTGTTCAGAATGAAACCTGGGAGATAGTAGATTTACCTCCAGGGTGCAAACCCATAGGCTGTAAATGGATCTTCAAGAAAAAACGTAAGGTAGATGGAACTGTGGAAAAGTATAAAGCTAGACTAGTAGCTAAGGGATATAAACAAATAGAAGGTGTAGATTTCTTTGACACTTATTCACCTGTCACTAGAATTACTTCCATTAGGATGCTAATTGCAATCGCTGCAATTCATAACCTAGAAATACATCAAATGGATGTAAAAACTGTGTTCCTAAATGTTGAATTAGATGAAGAAATTTATATGGACCAACCCGAAGGCTTTGTAGTGAAGGGTTATGAAAACAAAGTGTGCAGACTTAAAAAGTCTTTATATGGCTTGAAACAAGCACCGAAACATTGGCATGAAAAATTTGATCATGTAATGTTCTCTAGTGGATTTAAAATAAATGAAGCTGACAAATGTGTGTACAATAAATCTATAAATGATGCATGTGTAATTGTATGCTTGTATGTTGATGATATGCTTATACTAGGCACAACCTTAGAAATCATTAATTCCACTAAGAACATGTTGAGTGAGAACTTTGACATGAAAGACTTAGGTCCTGCTGATGTAATCCTAGGGATGAAAATTAGAAAGGAGTCTAATAGATTCAGTCTTAGTCAATCTCATTATGTTGAATCAGTTCTTAAGAAATTTAACCAGTTTGATAGTAAACCTGCAAGTACTCCATTTGACCCTTCTTGCAAACTCAAGAAAAACAAAGGCAATGGAGTCTCGCAACTTGAATATTCACGAGTCATAGGAAGTCTGATGTATTTAATGAACTGCACAAGACCAGACATTGCCTATGTTATGAGTAGACTTAGTAGGTATACCTGTAATCCAGGACATGAACATTGGGATGCACTTTTCAGAGTGTTGAGGTATCTTAAATACACTCTAAACTACCGTTTAAGTTATGAAAGACACCCTGCTGTTCTTGAAGGATACTGTGATGCAAACTGGATAGCAGACTCAGAGGAGTCTAAGTCTACGAGTGGATACGTATTCACTCTAGGCTGTGGATCAGTGTCTTGGAAGAGTTCCAAACAGACCTGTATTGCTCGATCCACTATGGAATCCGAGTTTATTGCGTTAGATAAAGCAGGAGAGGAAGCCGCTTGGCTAAGATGTTTTTTAGAAGACATTCCTCTCTGGCATAGGCCTGTGCCAGCTATATCTATACATTGTGATAGTCAAGCTGCAATAGCTAATGCTAAAACATCAACTATAACGGAAAATCTATTCATATCAGGAGAAGACACAATTCTCTAAAACAACTAATCTCAACTGGCTCTGTTGACTTTGTGAGGTCTAAGGAGAATATCGCGGATCCTTTGACGAAAGGCTTGTCCAAGGAGATAGTTAGTAATGCATCGAGGGGGATGGGGCTTAAGCTCATAAATTAAAACTTGCCATGAAGGATACTCAATCTTGCTGACTGGAGATCCCAAGATCAAGGTTTTGAATGAGACAACTAATTTGTGGCGGGTAAAAATGAAACACTATCAGAGAATTATTTTCTCTGTCCTTTCCCTATGGTGTAGACGTGATAGTGTGACTGCATGTGAGGATGACTTATAATAAAGTCTTAATGAGTTTTATAGTTTCAATTTAAGATTGAAATGGGGTGTAGCAGTTAACACTCTTGATAGAACTCACCTATCTGAATGAGGAAGTGGGTCGCTTCCTATGAGAATTGAGCTGATTATCTAGAGCATTCTAAGAAACGGGATATGTCCAGGGCCAAAACGGACACAACGGCGTGAACTTAACAGCACTCTTGAGAGATATCTCGCGTAAGGAGCTATTGATGAATTACACCAAACCATGGCAGTTCAAGACATCGCGTTCACTGACCATCAAGTAGTTCCGGTACTTCTCACTAAGCAGAGGTTCAATTCCTTATGGACACTTATTGCTTAAGAGGTATTTCTCGTTTTTCGATTTTCTGATTTATCGCTTTCTTCATTCATGTGGGGGATTGTTAGAATTAAAAATGGATTCTTACTTAAAATGATTTTTGTTACTTAATATATCTTAGTGGGATCAAGGGTCACTAGTCCAAACTTGGGGTGGAAAAATAGAGCCATCCATTTTCACTTCTTAGTGAATGAGAAACCTTTGGTTTGTCCCATATTGGGCAAACCAAGGAGGAAGTTTATCCTGTTTACCATAAACGTTCTATATAAGGAAAAAGAACTAGTGGATTGGATATGGACTTAGGAAATGGACTAGTGGGCAAATGCACACATGTGCGGTGCTTCGTACCGAAGCACCGCGGGCCGCGGGCTTGCGGTGCTTTTGCGTGAGCCTTGGCGCGAGCCTTGGTGCGAGCATTGGTGTGACCATTGGTGTGAGCCTTGGTGTGACCTTTGGTGCGAGCCTTGGTGCGACCATTAGTGCGAGCCTTGGTGTGACCATTGGTGTGAGCCTTGTCTGACCATTGGTGCGAGCCTTGGCGTAATCATTGGCGTGAGCCTTGGCGTGTGCTTTGCGTGTGCCTTGCGTGTGCCTTGCGAGTGCCTGCGTGTGCCCATCTGAGATCCAACGGTTTATATTTTAATTTTGTACATTAAGTATTTTACCGTTATGAATTTATAAATTTAAATCAGGTTTAATAACAAAATCTTTTAATTAAATATCTCGAATTAAGTATGTTTAATTAATTGATTTTTTACCGTTTGATAATCAACAGTCTTCTTCTTCTTTAAAAGAAAAACAAAAGTCAAATTTTTTCTGACCCCATTCGCAGCCACTGACCTGACGACTTTTCCTCTCTTCTTGCTTTGATTTGCGCACTAGTTTATTTCTTCATTTTCTAAATATTCTACTGTTAAGTTCACAACGGGCCAACGAGTTTTGCTAACTGGGTTGGTATCAGGTGGTTTTATCCTGGATTCAAATTTGTCATCTCTAAAGGTATAGCAACATATTTCTAAAGGTGTACCTGACAAATATTGAGTTAAGGGCAGTCTGTTGAACAGGCGACTCCATCTCTCTGTGCTTGTGTGGTTGTCTGAACTGTGCTGTTTTGTTCTAACGATTAATCTCTTTCAAGTTTCTGTTTGGTTTTCTTACTGTTACAGGAATATTCTCCAACACGAGATACTCACGAAAATATTAACGGCAGGTTGGATTGAGATGCTGAACTACAAATAGAGTTTGAACAAAATTGGGAACTAGTTTTCTTATTGTGATTTGATGAGAAGAAAAGAGTGAGTTATCTGGGAGAGAACTTTTCTCACGCTTTAAAGGAGAAAAAGAGAATCCGATACAGTTTGGTATATTAAGTTGGATGTTTAACCCATTCCTAATGAGACACATCAACCCACTAGAATTCTTAGCCAATCAGGAGATTATACACTTAATTAAGTTACTTCGAGTTACACCGTATTATGGTCACTTGTTTTCAAAATCATGAAACTCTTCTCAACCGACCTTCAATCCTTGTCAAAAGCAAATTTAGCCGTGTGCGAGATTTGTCTTTGCCTATATATACCTATGTGTAGCCGTACCCAAAACACACCGAACACACCGAGTACACAAATAAACAGAAAGAAAAGAAGAGGAGAATTGGAAGCGCTGCGATAATATTTTCGGTTTGTGTTTTATTCTTAATTTCTTATTTTCTTTTTACTCTATTTATTTTTAAGAATACTATTATCTATGTCTAGCGAAGTTATTTTTGATTATAGATGATTTTAAAGTCCTGAATAATGAAATCTTAATTTTATAAATAAAGTTTGTTTTAAGTTTTATTTTCATTGTTGATTATCTCTATTGTTTTTATTTTCTAAGAATAATTGTTGGGTTATTTAAAGTGATCAATTAAATAATTGTACCAATATTCTTCTACTAGTTTTGAGTTGTGTGATACGTGTAATTGTCACTCAACTTTTTACAAAAGTAGTACATCGCAAGAACTGACAGAGGGATTCTGTTAAGCAATTGTGTATAGAGATAATACTAGTAAGCAGGCCGAGCCTATGCTCTAATGCTAAGATCAACCTAATTCACAAAGTGTAAAGCATCTGATTAATTTACACCTTGAGAGCTTATTCTTGGTGTGTTAGTTGAAAGAATCTGGTAGTCGAGCACTTCCGTATCAAGTGAAATATGGAATTCCAGGGGTAGCAGAGATTATTGCTATTCTATGGTTGGTAACAATATAAGTTCAACAAGAAATAAACTTGTATGATTAAGTTTCGGTTCAGTAACGACGAAGGATTCCTTAGTCATCTTTCTTCTCATTATTTGAAATAAATTCTTATTGTTCGCTTTTTATTATTTGCTTTCGTTCAAAATCTAAAAATCCCCATTTTTGGTTACTTTATAATAAATAGAAACTCACTGCTCTTCGTGGGAACGAACTCCTTGCCATATATTACCAGTTAATTTTGTGGAAAGACGTAAATTAATTTGTTGTGTGAACGACGCACATTAGTTGTCTTCATCATTCAATTTCCTTCAAGATAGAGTGAATAAATACTATATTTGAATGAGTTCCATTTGGTCCTTTCTCTAGCTCTAATTGTAGCACTTGGCTTCCTTGTTCATTTTATGTCGTAATGAACTCTTTTCTTCTTCTTTTGTTGAATGCACTTCAAAACTCCTAGAAACTCAAAAACAAACAAAACCAATGCATAATAATACAGCGTGTAACATAAAAATGAGAGGATCTGGATTCCTTTTTGAAAGGTTATGAATCATATTCGTTACTAAATCTGGTTTAAAGAAAGAGCTAACTTCTTTTTGAGAAGTCATTATTTTAGCGTTCTTCTACTTTGAGAGGACCACCATTGCTCGCTGTCTTCAACCTACTCATGGATAGATCGATCGATTTCGGGTCAAATAGGAAGAACTAGAAAATTCACCTCTGAAAAGCGCCTTCACCTAATAGCTTAAGTTGCTCTCCCCATTTTCTCGCTGACCCATCATGCAAAGGGTACGCCGTTAGATCATATAATCAAGTTCGGTTCTCATACAAAAAATCTAGTGCATGTTTCCACAAGAAAAGATAGGGTCTGTGGTGGATGACCCATTTTTTGCCCTTAACTCAAGGTTTTTTTTGCAATAAAAAGAAGGTTGTAGACGTTTTAACTAAGAATTCGAGGACTTAAAGGTCTGCCCTTACTTTTTAATAGCTTAGCTAGGTAATTAATTCCTTTCGGATTCACCAAATGGAATAGACCCAAAGGAGTGTTTTCCAGTAGTTCGAGGTGCCTCTCCCTCCCAATTCGAAGTTTTTTCCTGGAAGTTTCAACCTTGTTGACTATAGCAGGCACCTGAAGCCAGGCCGAGTCAGAAAGGTTTTGATGACGTATTGTTTTCATTGCTTAGAATGCAAGGCTCATTAGCGGACTGAGCCCTTAAAAATTTCTCTTCCCGCTAGGAAATAAGTAAGCAATACCAGAAAGACTAAAGTTTTGAAGATCCACAATGGGTGGAATCTCGAGATTACGGGGACAAGCCGACGATAAACTCGGACACAAGGTCGTCCTGGTGACTTTATAGACTAAAAATTGACAAAAAGAACCATCACTGACATAACTATAAAAAAATATCATTAAAAAAACATGAGCCGTAATCAAAACATTATAGAGTTGATGATTTCCACCCATAATTTGATCACCGGGTCGTGCTAATTCTATATACGAATCAGTACTGAGAAGCATGTACCCATCACTCCAGCATTGTTCCCTTACTAGTCTCTTAAAAGAATTTACCAATATGGTTCAGAAGGCTAGGTATCAAGAAATAATAATCAGGATAGCGACATATGAGGATTTTATCTTTTATCTACCAGTATTTATGGACTTCCGTGGTAGATGAGAGAGATTCTCCACACGAACGACCCGTCATGTTATAACTTACATTGGTGAATCGGAACAACACCTATCGTAAACCAACAAGGAGTCGTTGATGGATGAACACCTCGCGATGCTTACACCTCTCGCCTATCGAAGTTCTATTATAAAACCTTGTACGAGAACTTGTATTGAGAAGGATTTCCCGCAAGCTGCAGTTCTTTCGTACCAACTTAGCTTCCCGACGATGCTATTGATATAACAACATGTATCAATGGCGAAAGCTTAAAAATCTATGATTTCCCGGTAGAACCCCATTTAGCCCAAACGGGAAGGTAACACAGCTTGGTCATAGTGTAGGCCCCACTTGTGTTCTTCCTCTAGTCTAGTCTAAGAGCAAGCCTATTAATGTTCATTTTTTTTCTAAGTTAATTCTTTGTAGCACTCGTTTCACATGTAGACACTGCTTCATGCATTCCAATGTTGCTTAGATTCCATGTTAGGGACTAGACCTAAGATTGGAATTCCTTCTTACTTATTATAATAGGAAAAAGGGAAACACTAAGAACTAGACTACACTGCGAAGACTATTGATTTTGTGTCGTCCGACCTGACCTTGAGATTCTATCTTCCCGATCTATATGGAATCCTGCATTAGTTGGCACTATAGAATTGACATACAAAAGAAAGATACGATGTTGGCTCAAATGACGTAGAACGAGAGGATGTTTGTACATCTCTATCTTGCCTAGCTAGTTCAAGACTTTGGAATTACTAAGCTTAGTTTGGTTTATTATTCGGGAGATATTAGGTAAAGTGCACTAGCTCGATCTACTATCCCAAGATTTACGCCCAACCTTTCACTCTACGAAACCCTACTCATAGTAATAGGCAGGACATGAAATGACTACGTTAATGCGCGTTAGGCTCCTCGGCTTTCATTAAAGAAGACGAAGCCCCAATATGCATTGAACTATCCCAAGGCGAAAGGTTAGCCAGATGAAGCACTCGTATCCTGACTAGCATATTACCTAGCCTTGAAGCTAATTCATAAGTATCACCTTTTTTACTAAACCCAGTAATTTCAAGTCCAGTAACTTCACCAGAATCACCAGTGATTTTATGATCACCTAACAAGAAAGTAATGAATTAAAATATAAAATTAATGCAAATAATGCACCTATCATGTGCACAAAATTGGACACCCTCCAGTTCGGTTAACTACAGCTAAAAATTCAAGGATAACATAGTCCAGTTTAGGGCTGCACAGGAACCGACCGGAACCGAAGAACCGGACCGGAACCGACGGAACCGTACCCCAAAAGAACCGAATCGAGGATACAGGGTACAAGGTACAGTACAAAAAATAGGAACCGAATACAACCGGGTACAAGGTACAGGTACTACCCTAGAACCTACCTGTACCTGTACCCTGTACCCTTTACTATGCCTAGTAAAACCTTCACATTCGTATACATTTCGTAATGAGATAGAAAGTTTAATTATTTATGTGTTGCTACCAATCCAATCTTATTATGAAAGTTTTGTGGTTGATGATACTAAATTAGTTGATGGTCTTGGTGGTAGTGGATTAGCTATGCCTGTTGAAGTTGTAAAGTTTTATTGGAAATATAATTTGATCAAGTTATAGGAATTGTTTAAAGAAGAAGGTTGTGAAGCGAAATTGAGAATTGATGGAAGGGATGGGAAACCTTATGTTACTGATAATTCTAATTATATTGTTGATATGTATTTTAAAACACCAACTAGAGATGGATTAGGAGCAGGTAAAGAGATTTCGTCGTTCCAAGGTGTTGTTGAACATGGATTGTTTCTGGATATGGCAATTGTTGTTATTATTGTTGGTAAAGAAGGTGTTAGTGTTAAAAGCAAGTGAGAATGTGAGTGAATTCCTGTCTTTGTAGCATAACTAATGATTATTTCTTCTTTGTTCATATATGTTAAAAGTTTTTATTGTTGGAAATGTTGAACACTGAAGATTCTTTTCAGTGTAATTGAGAAAAAAAAAGAGTCAGCTAGACACTCTCTAGTCTCTAGATATCCCTGTTAAAGTCTGGAACCTAATTCGGCAACCATGCTGTTAACTCAAAACTTTAATAGAGCGGGGAGACTTGACACTGGACCCTATTTACTGTGAATTTCATTACCTTTAAGGTAAATCAGATAGTTCCTGTAACTAAAAAATTCTTCATTTTCTTGTTAGTTTCAATGTTCAATGGGTTTTGAGATTGGAATGGTAGCAATACTTAAACTTTCTATCTCTTTTACTTCAAAAATTTACATTTATATTTAAATTTTAGATGCAACTAACATAATTGTCAACCAAAAAAAACAAACAAAAGGTACAGGGTACATGACCGGAACCGAACCGAGGGTACAGGGTACATGACCAGAACCGAACCGAGGGTACAGGGTACAGGTCCAAAATTTGAGAACCGACCATAGGGAGGTACAAGTACAGGGTTCCACCAAAAACCGAGCCGAACCGACCTTTGTGCACCCCTAGTCCAGTTGGCACATACACATTTAACGGGACAACTAACGGAATAGGGAGGTTCTGAAGAATAATCTGTATATGGAGTGGCTTTTGATATATGATACTCGGTTGGGGGCTTAAAACAAAAATACGCTACTATAATCGATGAGCACTTCGATTATCTTATTTTTTTGGTACACAAAGTCATGAGCAGTTCGATTATCAACACTGGCATTTGGTCAGGCTACTTCCTCAGAAACAATAAGCCAAACCCTAATAAGTCCCTCCTCCCTTTCTTAAGAAATGCAAAAGCTTCATCATCTTTTATGAATACTATGGTGTTATCTTCTTCTTCTTCTTTTCACTCCTCTACCATTTTAGAACAACATCTCAAGTTCGCAGTACTTGGTGCTGGTTTTGCTGGATTATCTGTGGCTTGGAATCTTTTGCAGGTTTAGTTTAATCCCTTTCTCATTCGTCATCATCTGTGAAGAATTCCTTAATGAAATGTCAACTCTCATTTATTTCTGCATAAGGAAGATTTAAAATTGAAAACTGACTGTTGAATTAAATTTTCCCAATTAAGATTATGTCACAGTAGTTCCTCGATAGATAGGACGACCCATTTAGTTTTGAGGTGCGTGCAACTCGAGGCTATGTGGTACTTTCATTTTCTGGGGAACTAGCCTCAAAGCTAACATGCTTAGTCTATCAGCAAGAGGAGTAGAAATATGCATTGAATTATGTTAGTCTACCTTTTATAGGATTGAAGTGAACCTTCAGCAAAGCAATGAGATCTCTTTTGACACTCCTGTCAGCGAGGTGTATGAAATAAAGCTGTGACAGCTTCCTCAAAGAATAGTCCTCCAGTTCACATCCATCCCTCGCCAGAATGGACCCAATGATGAAACCTTTATAGTTTTTGTTTTCTATCATTCTTTATTCTTCCTTTTGTATAGATGGTTCTAGGTGAACCCCTTTAACCCAGTTGAAATGCAAATGGACCTTCTTTGGTCGTTAGTATATAATGTAGAACTCCAGATTATTGGTTAAATGATCCTAGTAGTATAGTGAGAGCAGAAATCTGGATTCATTTTTTCTTGGTCCAGTTCTGTGAAAAGTGTGCAAATCATTGAACAACCAAATTTAGAATTTGCATATGTAATTTTTTAGATGTTTTGGAGTACAAATGTTAGCTGTCGAAGTGCAAGATCAGGTTGACTTCCTAATATTTTCACACTGTTTTGCATGTTTTGCTTTAGCTATGGGGACTCACCGGTATCTTCAATTGGATTGTGTATTTTGCAGCATACTTCTAAGGACTCGCGTATATGCATTGATATCTACGATGAAATCGGCATTGGAGGCGGTGCGTCTGGGATTTCCGGAGGACTTCTTCATCCTTATTCCCCTAAAGGTTCTTGTTTCTTCCTTACGTAGCTCATGGCATAACCTAATTTGTCCACATGCTTTACTGTCTTTCCTACACTTCTAAAGATGAAATAATCTCTTTGAAAGGGGAGGTTTGGTTGTATGAAAAATACTCTTTAGTTAAGTTGGCAACTATAGTTCTTCAGTTTGTTGCAGCTAAGCTTCTATGGAAAGGCGCAGAGTGCTGGAAAGAGTCTTTAGATTTGTTAAACATTGCCGAGAGGGCTAATGCTTCGAAGGATCCTAGCATTGAAGCACAAAATTTGGTCTGGAGAAGGTTTGCTTTTATTTGTTTTCTTCTGTAGTATAGTCTATATGGATTCTAGTCCGGCTTGGCATTTTTTTGACCTATAAATGTCTGTATGCCTAGGCTAGTATGTCATTGTCTAGTAGCTCCTAGGAAATTGCCGAAGTTCATTTTGTAAGAGCTTCAAAGGCTACAGTTTATTGAAATGGGGAAATTTTATAATAAAGATGTTTACAATTATATGCCACCTGTTGGCTAAGCCACCAAAGTGTCCTTGAAGATGCCATACTTAGAGCCTCCTAACTGTAACACGGCTTTGCCTCAATTATTATTTTATTTACATTCTTTAATTTGCCCAAAAGCCTTACCAATTCTTTGTCCTTAGCACCCAATATAATGCATATGGAAGCAAAGCCCAAATGGTTGCCTTTCCTTTTCCCCATCGTGACCTCAAAGTTATCTTGAGTTGCCAAAGTGTCACTTGTTGGGTCCATGATACCCTAAAAGACTTAAACCCTTCAGAAAATACTTCCAGACTTCAGCTACCACAGTGACAGGGACAACGTTCTTTTATTAACTCTTCCTGCACCGTAAATGTATAGTGTGTGTAAACGTAAGTTAGATCCCTTCTTTTCATGTTATTACCGGTAGGCGGATCTCTCATGAGTCTGGATTAAACAAAAAGGACATGTTAGCTGAAGTTTTCTTCTCCATATCAAATTTGATGAGGACAGGGTTGCCTCTTCTCTGCACAGCCATTAACTACCATTGAGTTATTGACTAGCTTTCAGTTTCTTCTTCCCACCTACAAATGCGCTTTGTTTTTAATTGTTTTCTTCTTTTCAACTAATTTTAGTAATTATAATAAAACTAATTGCTGGTCGAAAGTACAGGGGAACATTGTTACAAGCTTCTAAGTTGATTAGTTCCTTAAGAAATCTAAAAATTGTTAGACGGGGTATTGTTGTAAAAAAGTGCTCGGATGGCAATTGAGAAATAGAAATTTGTTTCATTCAACCTTCAGGCAAAAATGATTGCAATTAACGATTATTGAGTAAGGCTCAAATTTTGAGCTCTGTATATCTTGAATCTTAGAAATGACAAACAGTTCCAAGTTTACTTATTTATTGACTTGGAGATCCTTCTACGGCATCAGTGTAATATTTAACTATTACGAGTAACTACTGTAATCTTATGTCATTTATGGATCCTAGACTCATGGTGAATTACTTTTTTTTTTTTTTTTTTTGTTAAAAATGACATAGCTGTTAAACTTGGATTGTATTTCATATGATGTACCCACAGGGGAATCTTGAGACCAGTAACAAACACAAAGAATTCGGATATATTGAAAGAGGTATATCTGTAAGAAAGAATAACTAAAATGGTTGTCATTTTGAATTTTGATGTTGCTCTGATCTTACTTTGAGTTTTCTTTCTTGCCGTGTGATTAGAATTCCCAGAACTTCCTTGAGAGTTGCAGATTATTTTCCATAGATAAATATGGTGCACAAAAACTTGTACCGGACATATGTGTGCCTTTGGATTCTGCCATCTATATGCCTCAAGCTGTTAATGTCCATCCACCGCGCTATCTTCAGGTTGGGACTAAAAAAATCAAACTGAATATTTCAACTTCTTTTATTTTCCTTCCGGTCTTTAAGAACTTACTACCATCAGCACATCTCACAAATTCTTTATATGTTTATAGGCACTTTTCACAGCTTGCAAGACCCTAGTGAATGATTTGGCTGCGTCGGGCTATGACACAAAAGGGATAAACTTGCTCCAAAAGTCTGTTCATTCACTCCTCGAACTATCAGGTGAAAGAAATAATTTGATAAACTTGCTCCAGAAGTGCAAGATATATTAGTTTTCAGGTCTTTATTGGGTGTAAAGAGTTCCGAAATTATACAAACGGTAGTGATTGTATCGCAAAATTTTACAGATGGTAATGATTGTGTCGTAAAATTTTACGCAAGGTAGTGATTGTGTGTTTCAGGCATGTTAGTTACTCTGTCTGCGAATGATAATATTAAATTTTGCTTGACCCAGCAATGGATAATAGTTTATTGATAGGGAGTGATTTCATTGTAGCAAACAGGGGAATACAATGCAGTGATTGTGTGTCTAGGTGCTAAAGCAGACATGGTTCAAGAACTTTCTGGAAGGATCCCTTTGAGGACATGCAGGGGTGTAGTCGCTCACCTTGAGTTGCCCCGTGATATCATGGGGTATGATTTTTCTTTTTATATCTATATCTCTTTTATTATATGTTTTTTTTTAATGAAGTTTCGCTTCAGAATCAATGATTTACTGTCTATGCCCTAGGAAAGAATATGGAGACCACAGCCCGTCTATCTTAGCAGATGCATGGCTAGCAATCCAAGGTCCACGAAACTTGGTTCTGGGATCAACATGGGATTGGAATTCAAGAAACTATTCTCCGCACGTCTCTGCAAGTGAAACTTCGAGCGCTCTTGAGGAACTTATACCAAAGGCATCAGCTGTATACTCAAGTGTGGTAAAGTGGGATTTCACGGGAGCAAGAGCTGGTGTGAGGTCCATGCCACCATTAACTCCTTATGGGTCTATTCCTCTTTTGGGTTGTGTGGATGATATAGTTTTCGATGATGGTGGGAATAACCTCAACAGCAAGCATAGCAGTAACACAAAATATTGGCTATATGGAGGGCTTGGAGCAAGGGGCCTTTTATACCATGGTTGGCTTGGAAAATTGATGGCTCAAGCTGTACTTTCCTGCGATGAAAGTTTACTCCCTTTTGAATTAACCAGTTGGAGAAAAACCAGACATTAAATATATATTCTATACTCCTGTATTAAAGTTTATGTTCGACATAACTTGTAGATTCACAGTTATTGAAAAGAAAGAAAAAAAAAGGTCTATTCAAGAGATAGAGAATGATGAAGCATCCAGTCTGATTTTTCTTGTTTCATTGGCTTGTCTTATTGATCGTAGTAGCTACTCATAGAATGTCTTGGGTATGCCCTAACAGTGCGCTTAGAGGTCCTGTAATAGATCGGAGAAGTTTTAGATCATATTAGCTCAAGTTTTCCGGCGGGGGCCTGGTAATGTAACCAGATTCGCTAGTTAGTCCAAAAACTCATCTAGTACTTGATCTAAAAAATGATTAATGAGAGGTCCATTGAAATGACTAATATACCCATTACCCAAAGAACAGTTCATTTTTTTTCTTCGTCGTTCTTCTTCTCTCTCTATAACCTAAAACACGACCCTCCATTAACATTTCTTTTTACAAGATTAACCTAAACTTCAAGTTTATGGTCGGTTTTATTTTATTAATGATGAAGATGATGATTTGACTCCATCAATTTTCATAATCGAAGATAATGACGGATTTCCTCTTTTCATATCGAAACTTATGTGAATCTCAGATATTCTTGAAGAAATTAATGTTAATGAAGAAGATTTTACTGATGTTGATGATGGTATGGGTTCATATGTGATTAAGGTATGTATTAAGTTTTTCAATTTAAATTTTATATCAAAACTACGGTTATATCAAAACTAAGGTTTTTTCAATTTTAAGTTTTTCTTGAAAAAATTAATGTTAATCGAAAAAACTAGTGACTTATTGATATAGAACATATCATCATTATATACTGTATGAACCCTTATCCCTAGTTTATGCTTAAATATGATCCTACAGTACATATCGATCAGTGCATATCAAATATGTTTAGTGGGATAGTACGTATCAATATTTACTGGGTAGAAAGCTAGTTTATCAATATGTACAGTTAGATAGCTTACAATACATATCAATAAGTACTGGGTAAAAAGCTAGTTTATGCTTGAATATGAATCATTTTCCATCACAAACCTAGTTTATGTATGATCCAACAATACATATTGATTTTTACTGAAGGAAATAATGATTTGTTAATGTTTGAATACCATTTTATATATATAGTATGTCAACGTCCATTTTTAAACTTTTGCAATGCTTGTCATATTTTATTTTGCAATGCTTAACTGTTAGTAATGAACATGATCCAAAGAGTATTTGAAGGATATGAAGCTGGGTACGTATAAGAGGTGGTATCAGTGGTGGTATCGGTGGTGGTATGTCAAACCATGTGCTAATTCATGACATGATTATGGATATGGTGCTACAGGATGTGAAGGACGTAGGGCTGGTGATGTTGTGGTGGGGGAGGGCCGAAGAGAAGGATCTGGATATATGAATGGTTTGGTGCTGGTGGTAGCTTTGTAGGTAACAGTTCTAGTGTGGGTGAAGACGTTAGGTGGTGGAGATGGAGCTGGCATAGTGGCCTTGCTGGTGAGAATGGATATAGTGTTGGTAAGGAATTGTGGTTGGGTATGGATCTGTAAACTGGTTCTGGGACCAATACGTGGCAGTGGAAACTGGTGATTATGGCGGTCATTTAAACCTTTATTTTCCTAAATATTTATCAATTGTAACTAGCTAATGAAGAGTTATTCTACAAGTTGCCTCTTGTTTTGTATAGTTTTGTGATTCTGCATTCTAACAACAAGAATATTAGTTTTATACAGTATGTATTGCTTTATGATCAATATTCTTTTTTAACATAAAATGTCGATAAATATTTTTTGATCTAAAATAAATTAAGACTCCAATGTTTATTAGCTTATCATTAATTCTTTGTTGTTGATAGGATATGTATAAATGTTAGTAGAAAATAGCAACACCCTAACCAGTTCAATTCTGTATTCTATATGTTATACAAGGATTTGTATCTAGTCGATATGAAGACTGAAAGAAGAGTACAAAGCCTTAAAACCAGGTAGTACATGTCTGCATGTACTGTAAAACACGGCGCACATAAGAAAACCGGAAATTAAACTAAAAAAAAAATTAGCACAAAAGGGTCTGCAAAAAATAGCTTAATATATTTAAATACTCATTATAGTCTTGCAACATACCAGTCGTATGAACTTAGTATAAAATACTAAAGAGTATGAAGCCTTAAACACTGGCAGTACATATCTGCATGTACTGTAAAACCTGTCACGCAAAGAAAATTCTGCCAAAAACATCACTTAGCTAAGTTTAGTACATATTGATATAAACTGAGTGAAAACCTAGTACATATCGATATGTCTGAGTGAAACCTTAGTACATATTGATATATACTCAGTATCAGACTCTTTAAGTTGATGACAAAATTCCTCCAGTCTCTCTCTCAGCTTTGATGCTTGCAAGTCTGCTAACCTCAATGACTCATCTGTTGCATCTCTAGCGGTCATAGCTATAACTGTCGTTCCTTATTTGAATTTGAGCTTTTTCTCAGACTCCAACATAGCTTGTTTTATTTCATCCAACTCCCGTCATAGAACTATCAAATTCCAAAGAACGTAATCAAAACTATCAAGAGTCAAGACTTAACCATTAAGGGCTTAAGGTTGTGGTTTTCAGTACATATTTTCTTATACTGCAAATACAAACACAAAATTATCTACCATTGTGATAAACGAGATTATTATTACTTACATAGTAATTTAAAGACTTATTTGGTTAAACTAGTGGTGCATGAGACACAAGTTACTATAATTCAGTAATAAGAAATTGTGATAAACAATATTATGATATTGCAGTAGTCATCAACTATATGAATCAATAACCCAATCACCACTACCATCTTATCCACACAAACAAACAGTACTAACAATGGGGAGGAGAATTAATAGAATTTGGATGATGGGATTGTACCCCACAAATTACATCCATTATTAGTCTGATCTTATCTAGTGCACGCGTTAGGTTACGTCAATGATGGACCAATTCGGGAGGGAAAATAAATAAATTTGCTAGTGATGATGAGTTATAAACATACATTAATTGTTGATGTTCCCTGTTCCGTTCCTTTCTTCCTCGCTGGTTCTCACGAGACAATTGCAAACTAAAATTTACAAAAAGAAAGTTATTCAAAAGCAAATATAAGAGTTTAGATGGATATGCCGTTCATAAAATACAGCTGGTCTTATGACCAGATGACTTTTATATTCTACAGGTGAACATATTTGTTGACTACCTAATAAACGCTATGGAGTTAAGTATCTTCACATGAGCTTCTTGATAGACACATTTTAGTGTCTAGATTGCACCTTAGTTTCTATTAAGTTAGTATTCGATTTTGCAAATATTACGTGTTTTTATGCTTTTGTAGGTACATTTGAAGAATAAAGATTTGTGGAAAAATTGGCTCAAAAAGTGATAAAGGTACCCAAGGACAAGTGTTATTGGCACCCTAAGAATGGATAAGGGACACCCTTGGATCGGGCTGAGTTGGATCGGGCCAACTCAGCGGGTCAACTCAGCTGGATCGGCGAGTCACCGATCCAACTCATCGGGAAGAACTGTGTTCAACTGTGTACAATTTTTACGAGATTTTCAAGTTGTTTTCGATTCTAATTTGTTCCAAAAGCTACAAGAGTCCAAGAC
>JAJJMC010009276.1:0-17259 GCA_023531435.1 Papaver californicum | reverse complement strand
TATTTACTGGGATGATGGAGGAGGTTTTTCTCTCAATTTTATGTGGTAAGTCTATTTTAATTAATTATTTATAATTCTTTTATTATTATTTGCATGGATTTAAATTAGAAAAAAATGGTTTTTATTAAATAGTTGTGTTCTCTTTTGATGGGTCATGCTTAGTTAATTACTCTTGATGTCTCATGCTTAGGATTTACAATTATTCTTTTAGGAAACATATTTTTGGCAAACTTGAATTAAATTGTTAAAAAGAATTACATGATTAATCACATGAATTGTTAGAAATAACTGAATCTTGATTCCTAGTTTTCTCCATATTTTCTAAAAATATTCTCTAGTTTAATTTCCTGATTTTTATTAGTTTAGATTAAGTTTAATATTTTCTAAAATCATTACCTTCACAAGTTCGAGAAACGAACCTCTTTATTTACCACTATATAAATTACATCACTACCTCTTGGTAACACAAGATCAATTACATTATCAAGGTTCAATACACATAAAAGTGGAGGTAAGAACCAATAAATAAAATATAGCCCTGAAAAATAAATATATGCTTGTTCAATCTCATTACACATCTTATAGAGATTAGAAAACTCTATTCTTGAAGTCACAAGTGGAATAAGCTTTGATCCAATGGACTCAGTGATAACCTATGAAAGTATAAATCATCATTTTATTGAATAAGACATAAAGTAATTAGCAATTTATGATCCAATGAGGAGTTCACCTCGAGATAACCCATCCTTCTGCATAACTACATCTGATCGATGATTCATTCCCAATTCCCTTCGAAAACCTGTGCACAACCCAATTCCAATTAAAAATATTAGAACATAAAGAAAAGGATAATCGAGTTCTAACATATTCAAAGTGCAACATTCAATTAGTTAAACAAAATAAACCATGCAATATGTGTGCATAAATTGAACATTTTAAATGGTACTGTGAATAACTACTTGAACCTACAAAATGTGAGTTCCAGTGGTGGTGGTAGTGGATCTTAATTCAAAAGGAATTTAATAGTGAGTTAGTACGTAACGGTGTATTTTCATGCCTTTTTTATCTATTAACTATTATTATTATCAAGTTTTACTACTGTTTTGCTCCATCAGCCTTTGAAGTTTGTCTAAAATTAGCACAAGCAGAATCTGTGATACTAGAAAAATTATTAGAAACATATCTATCCTCTCATTCTTGTGATTGTTCACTTACATACCCACCATAATGTTGTTGGCATGTATGAGAATAATCATAAGGTTTCGTAGGGTATTGGTCGTAACCAAAAGATTGGTTTTGATTATACCCCTAGTATCGTTGGTGATAAACACATTTATGTGTCTAATTTGTTCTCAACTTTTATAGTGTTGGAACTTACTTTTGTACTAATATTGTTTTTTATGTATTTATAGGTATTTCTGGAAAATAAACATTGTTGGAAAAATTGGCTCGAAAAACTACTAAAGGCACCCAGAATTGATAAAGGCACCCGAATATTGGATATGAGCTCCCCTCTTCTTCACGTTTCAAATAAACTATTTTGGCGGGAAAATCATTTCAAATACGTGAATATTCTGTATTGATTTTGATTGATATTTTCACGTGTTTTCTGGGATTAGAATCAGAGATTATTCTTGTGTGAGCTGTACATGACCGAAATATACCTAAAATCAATCAAAATAATCACGGGAAAGATTTCAGGGAAGAATATTTTTCTCTCTCTCTCGGGATTGATTGAATTATACTCTCGGGTCTGATTTTAATTGCTCAGGATTGCTATCTCATCATTATTTATTGACCAGCAGAGATGTTGGAAAGAAAATCTTGAAGACAACAAAAAAAAGATCGAAAATTGAAGAGAAATATCACACCGAGTATTATCTCCTGTTAATGAAAAATCCTTGAAGATTTCTTGGTCTGAGGTATATATATAGGTTGGGGTTAATCCAGAAAAAGATCAGAGAGTATGGGGGAGAGCTTAGGATACGCAGAGAAGGTATCCAGAGATCGACAGAAAAAATCCAGGAAAAATACTTTTTTCTACTAGTGAAAGAGAAGATGAAGAACATAAGGCGTCAAAGAAGTGTCGCTGATAGTGCTGCTGAAGCAGTCGTACTTCAACATCACCTGTAGTCCGTTCTTTCTTCCTGTTTTCTTTTCTTTCTTTTGTAACGCAGAGAACACTTCTCTGTAACGCTTATAAGCGTATCAAATCTCCCGTGTTACTATTATTTCACCATTGTAAGCACCTTTTGAGCTATAAAATATATTTTTGAGGGTTCTTCCAATACAATGAGGAGCTAAACCCCATCTCTGAGGAGACGGAGGAAGCTAATTTTTCAAAGATTATGTGGTAATATTTATTTAATTAATTTATGCAATTTAAATCTGATTAATTTCCTTGGTTAAAAATTGTTTTAATGATTTTTGTTAAGCAATTGTGATTTCGTTAGATGGTACATGCTTTGGCCTAGGTTTTAGATGTTCCATGCTTTTGTTATACAATTGTTATTTAAAAATCTATTTTTTGCTATATTTTAGAATCAATTTAAATGTTAGAATTGCATAATTATAATTACTTAATTTAATCACTTTAAGAATTGGAAAATAGTGGAACCTTAGCCTCGGTTTTTTTTCAACTTTGTTATCAATTTTATTTGAGTTTTTCTATTTTTAATCTTAGAAATTAGATTTAAAAACAAATCTTCACAAGTCTTGAACGAACCATTATTCACCACTATTAAATTAGAAATTAGTAATTAGAGTGGTGGTGATTGTAGATTGGGTAAAGAGGCAAATGAGCATTCCCATCCTCGCATAGTGGTTGATTTCCTTTCGTAGAGATCATCAGAAAACAAGTATTTTCCTTCCCACGTTTCTACGGGATATTCAGATATAATTCGGAAGGTTTTCCCTTCCCACCATTCAACGTGTGCAGGGTTTTTATCTTCATTCCTTCCTGCAGACATGAGAACCATAAAGTGCGTTTTTTGGTGAGGCAGAAGTCGAACATTCGATCGCTTTCGAACTTGGATTCTTTCATATGGTGTTTTTCTCCTAATTCAAGAGTTAAGCACGAGAATATTGTTATTTGATACATCTAACTTCTTATTATTAGTGTGCAGAAACTTTATGTCCTCTTAGCTCTTTGGATGCATGTGCTTTGGAATATTTGAAAGTTGGAAAATTAGGTTTTATGGGTAAATATCTTGTAAACCCTCACGAGACTATAACTCGTCCACAAGGGACACCTAGGGGTTTAAAGGCTTTTTAAAAATGCTAAGTGTAACCGTATCCTCAACGAAATGGAGTTGCTGTATTTTACTATAGTTTAAATTAGTTTAATTTAGTTTGTTCGAGGACTAGCAAAGTCTAAGTGTGTAGGAATTTGATAGGTGCCTAAAACACCTTAATTAGTATCAATTGATTATGCTTTCTTTGTTATTTTTCTTGTCAATTTTGTATATTACGCTAGTTTTTTTGTAGATATTCTGGAGTCATATGGAGTAAAAAGAAGAATAATGGTCAAAAAGGGCAAAATCGTCATTTCAGGGGAAAGTGTTATTCGCATCCGGCCAGTATACTAAGGGACAACCCAGCATTTAAGATTTTCTTTTATGGTTTTTTCACCCAATTGGTGGTTAAGGGCTGCCACCCTCTTTAACTTTCTTGGATGCCCATATCTCATGTAGGGTGGTTAAATTCGTCTTCTATTCTTAACCTAAAACACATTAGGTCGAGTTCCCGTATTTCTCTACCAAAGAGCTTGGTCTACATTGATGTTTCCAATTCACGCCGGTTATCTAAGTCTCAGGTGGGTTAGGAAGATGAAACAACGAGAAAAGGCTGTGAATGGGAAACAAGTGAAGAAATAAAAAGAATATTGACCGAGAATACAGAGAAGATGGTGGATCTGTGAGAAGAAACAATGAAGGAAGGAATAAGAATGATGGGTTTTGGTTAGATTTGAAATTGACAGAGAGCAGTTCGAGTTTGAAGTGAAGCAACAGAGAATTGAGAAGAAATAGACTTGGGGTTGTGTCAGTTGAGAGAATCAGCGAGAGAGAGTGAAGAGAATAGATGGTTCTGGCAGTCGATTACAAGAAAAAGACAGAGAATGGTTTCTCGAAATCGATGAATTGAATTAAACAAGGAAGATCAGAATGTTGCTCGAGTGAAGCAAGGAAACAGTTAGAGATGGTTAATCGCTGGATGTGGCTATGGGTCTGAATTTGATTGTGTTTGCTCGAGCTGAGATAGAGACGAACAGAGGTAATGAATGGAAGAAAGAAAGATGGGTTGAATTCAGATTCGTTGTTAGCAGTGAAAGAAAATGGAGATGAATAAGCGAATGGGTACTAGTGATTTTTTGTGAACTACAACAGAGATTCGGAGAAAGCTGAAATGGGTCTGTGGTTCGAGAAGAATTTAATTTCATGTCTGTATTTGAAGGTTCAGTTGAGATAGTGATAATGTTGAATGGTTTGATATGATGGGTAATGAAACAGGAAAGTAAGAAGCCTGTTGAGTTAAAGAAGTCGAATGAATGAATGGGTTGTATGAGATTTGAATTGTTACAGGGAATGAGTAATTTGTGGAGCCTTCAAAGTGAAGCAGCTACATAGTCCTCATCAGTTTGCCAGACGCATACAAAGTGTTTGTAAAAAGGCCTGCACGACCTTTTCTTAACAATTTCAAGTTCAGTTTCTTTGCTGCTGCACCAAGGGTGAACGTCCGGCTAACCATGGCTCTGGTGGGTACGATTCTGATTTGGGTAAAGATTGAAAGAGTTTGATGGCGAGAAGTTAGGTTTTAGAAGTTGGGATAAACAAGGAAACACCTCAGATGTTTTAGAGTTTGTAAACAATTAGGAAACTAGGTTGCATGGGATTCAAGTCGCAAAAGGAAATTGAAGCTGTAAAAGGGACTCAAGGCTACATCAAAATAGATCCATAAAACACCCCTCTCGACTGCGCCTCACCAACAGGGAGGAGCTTTAGTTCCTCTCCAGCCTCATCTCCAACCCAGTTTTCATATATCACCATCTTCATAACTACTATACTTGCATACACCAACAAAAGTTCACATCCATAAAAAAACAATCCATTCTCGCTATGCTACAGAGTAGTCCACATCATCAAGTCTACCACCAGTTTGTCGTGACTTCCATCAACATTCATCTGTCTGCAGTACCACTCCACCAATATCACTTCACCAACCTGGGCTTTTGGTTTACTGTTTGAATCTGCATCTGTGTTTTTAGATTTTTTCTCTTTAATTATTATGAACTCCATGGTTACTTGTAGCTAAGCATATTGATTAGGGACGAATTCGACGTCGGACATGAACTTAGATTGATGTTTAAAAACTTGTTTTCTTGTGATTTATCTGATTATTATTCATCCTTTACCGTGCTAAAAGTGTTTATGAATTATTTCTAAATCGTTTAAGTTGCAAAATGAATGGTTGATTGATAATTTTATTACTAACTACTATACTTGCATACACCAATGATAGGATTTTGGAATACCCTATTTATAAAGACCGCAATCGTACGACGTCTAACTAGTAGACAACGGCAAATACAGATCGAACCCACAGGGAGCGGGCAAATACTGCAACCAATATCTCAATTAAACTAATCACAAATAATATCTTTTGGATTTTTCAGAAATATGAATGAAATAATATAACAAGCTGAATTAATAAAACAACTAAGTAGAGAGAGTCGGTAACCAGGGTTTTTAGTATCCGCCACTATTTCTATTTAATTACTGAAGTGAAACATAACTCCTGAATATTTATCTATTGTTTGTTCTATCGACATCACCTATTATGTGCATTAGAGTCGCAAATGTCACTGGGACGCCCTAATCGTGGCGCATCAAAAACTCCCAGTCCCAGTATACATCATCAAATTGCGTTAGCGAGAAAAGTATATGAAACTAATAATAGGTTTACAAATAATACCTGACTACTCTAAGCATATCCCATTAAAGGATTTAGCCCAAGCATGAAATACCAAATAAGTAGACAAATATATTTGCAATCCTATTAATTATGCGCAAAGGTTACTGGATTGTACAAAACCGCTGAAGCAACAACTAATGTTTTCATTAAATCAATAAATCAAAATCAGGAATTAATCTATTCAAATCATAATAGTCTTTTGCTTAATAAATCAATCCAAAATAGCCTATTACTCAAAGTGGTTTCAAAGAATAAAACCCTAGCTACAAAATCTAGCTATACATGACTATGAGTTTCTCAAAACCTATGAAATAAATTAAGAACGGTAAAGGGGAAAAATTAAACCCTTTTTTGATTTCTGCTCTTGTATCTCTCTCCGTCACCGACCAGCAAAACCCTGGCAGAACTCTAACACCGGCGTCAGACGAAACCAAAAATAGCAAAGAAAATCCTCCCCTTTGTTTTCCGTTCCCTTCTGTCTTCTTCTATCCCTTGTGCATGTTCGCCTTCCAACTATCCTCTCTACATTTTTTCTTCTTTTCTCTCCTATCAGACTTCGTCCCTTCTCTCCTCCTGACCTTATCTTCCCTCATCTTCTCTCAGCCGTCACACCACCCTTCTCTCCATTGTCTCTTCTCTTCCCCTTTGTCTCTGCCAACCCTCTCTACAATCAATCTCCTCAACAAAAACCTAAAAGAAAAGTCCTCTACACCACCTACAACTCTCTCCACCTCGGTCCGCTCTCCCTCTCGGTCATCTCTCCCTCTTTTCCATAGGTATTCTCTCTCTGACAGCCGCTCCCTCCTCCCCTTCTCTTACACTTTTTTTTTCTCTTTTATATTCTCTCCATCTCTCAACAGAACCTAGTCTAGCTAGAGCCCACCTTCCTCCACTTCTTCCTCCTCTCCAGCCTACGCCTATTTCTTCCCTCTCTCCTGTCAGACCAATACCTTTTCTCTAGGCACGTGATATACTTACTCTCCCTTCTTAACTTTGGCTCCAACTCCATCCACTCCTATCAGACTTTGTATATTCTCTTTTTAAACTCAATCACTTCTCAACTCCCTTTTTATTTAGTCGAGCCACCTAACAAAAGTCCACCTTTTCTTTTCAATTTCGGTGTTGTATAAACACTAAAAGAAAACTCCCATGTGCTTTTTCCCATTTAATCTTTCTTGCTTAGCCGTACCAACTCCATGAGATAACAATGCAAACAAGGGATTAGCAAGTTAGCCCGTTTAGCCTTATTTCTTCGTAACTTCGGATTTTACGCCTACCACCTACTTAAGCAATAAAATGGTAAACTTAGGATAATTATAAATACTAGCAAATATAAATTAGGTGGTAAAAATATATAAATTAAGTGCCTATCAAATACCCCCAAACCTATATTTTGCTAGTCCTCGAGGAAAACTAATATAAAAATAAAATAAAAATTCTAACTCACTTTCGCAGGAATGGAGACTGCATTTAGTATATGTAATAATCCTTTAAACCCATAGGTGTCCCTATAGGACGAGTTATAGTCTCGTGAGGGTTTACAAGAGATATACCCATAAAACCTATACTCCAAACCCTAGCTACATGTAAACGATCGAGGGTAAACACTAAACAAGCTATTTAGTTGGCATACTAAATTCTTCAGCTATATGAATCATTACCCTGTATGAATCCAACTGTTGTACACGAGTTTGCACTGAGCATACTAAAATTCATATAAGAATGCAAACTCTACTCAAATAATCATTGAACATATAAAACTGGATAAAAATTGTCAACATTCACATTGCTTGAAATCAATCACATTCAAACACAGGGATAAATTAGAAGATGGATATGGAAGTGATGAATGGTGCATATGTTGACTAAGGTGAACGGTGTTTCCCAAAATATTAGTATAAAATATGGCTTGAATGCTCCTATTTTTATTATTATTTATATACATAATTTATCTTTTTTTACGACTACATGATTAGATCTTTTGAATCTAAGCGCATGCTCCTTTTTCAGAAGATTACATGATAGTTCCCATGGACCCTGCATTCCACGCTTGCTTAGGCGACAGAGACAGGGAGAACACACATATTGCTGTCAAAGTGTCTATACAATTTTTTTTAATAAAATTAAAAGTCTAACGCATCCGAGCTACGATCTTATGACAATACTAGGGCCCCACCAAATCACTTAGAGAAACATAAAATTGCAAAAATAAAAATAGAAAGTGATATGATTATGATGATTCTGATATATGTTTGTTCAATGATTATCATGTTATTTCTAACACCTGAGTGCATCCAGATATGAATAGACCATTTAGCTGGGCACACCAATTCCTATAGAAAAAACTATGTTTCCATCTACCTAGAATGGTTAGTGTCATCCTGAGTAGTTCACAAGTTTCTAAATTTTGGAGTTTCTTATTGGCATCAATTTTCAGAAACTCTACCCCCAAACCTAAATTTAACACTGCCATCAATGTTTCAAACCGTGCAACCTAGAATGGCATGCAATATGAATATAAATAAGAGAGACAAATATAAATCAAAGAGAAAGGATTGGAACGTCTCACCTGACTAACGCAAGAAACGTAGTATTCTCTGTAACACACATCAAAAGATAGTAATAACAAAGAAAAAAAAAAAAAAAAAAGACTAAAAAAAAAAACAAGAAAATAAAAATCTACCTACTGGAATATAAAAAAAGGATCTCCGTAAATTAATAACCTGAAAATTTGGGGATCAACCCAAAATAAAGTATATACAAATGCAGTTTCATACTTATATTATGGCAACACGGGGACACTAAAACTATCAAAAACAAGGGATTACCCCCAAAACAAGTTTTTACTACACTTGGAAGTGCGTAAAGAACAAAATATGAGGATAATATTGGGATTGGGGAAATATCAATTGGTTCATGCACGGTGTCAGGAACAGGCAAGTCCCCTGGGTATTTGGATGCAAAGTGATCCAACAAAACTTGAGAAGCACACAATTCTAACCCTAAATTAGGTAACTTTTGGAAGTCTAGGGGTAGAAACAACCTCTAAGTCGGGTGAATGATCTTGTGAGATAGATTCATCTATGGAATTAGGCAAATCATCCACATGGTCATCTATATATTTTTTTATAAAACAAAGAGTCACTAAAAGACTGATCATCATCAACAAATAATCTCTGGCATTCCAAAACTCTCAATCTTTGCTCCAAACTAAGCGACATGTGTTTATAGTACTTCTCATATATCGTTAGAGGTGATTCTTCACTTACCATAGGTGAAGAAATAACTTCCTTATGTTGTGAGTGATTCATATATTCCCTTAGTGTCATCTTAGATGACGTCTCCTGAGAAGGAGTCATCATCCTCAGAAAAGGTACCTGAAATAAAATTCTAAAATACAAAACAAGTCAAATAGAACTAAAAATACTAAAATAAAAAAAAAAAAAAAAAAAAAAAATCAAAAACACTAATTATAATATTTCACAACCGCTCCCCGGCAGCGGCGTCAAAAATTGATAGGATTTTGGAATACCCTATTTATAAAGACCGCAATCGCACGGCGTCTAACAAGTAGACAACGCCAAATACAGGTCGAACCCACAGGGAGCGGGCAAATAATGCAATCAATATCTCAATTAAACTAATCAGGAATAGTATCTTTTGGATTATTCAGAAATATGAATGAAATAATAAAACAAACTGAACTAATAAAACAACTAAGTAGAGAGAGTCGGTAACCAGGGTTTTTAGTATCCACCACTATTTCTATTTAATTACTGAAGTGAAACATAACTCCTGAATATTTATCTATTGTTCGTTCTATCGACATCACCTATTATGTGTATTAGAGTCGCTAATGTTACTGGGACGCCCTAAGCATGGCGTATCAAAAACTTCCAGTCCCAGTATACATCATCAAATTGCGTTAGCGAAAAAAGTATATGAAACTAATTATAGGTTTACAAATAATACCTGACTACTCTAAGCATATCCCATCAAAGGATTTAACCCAAGCATGAAATACTAAATAAGTAGACAAATATATTTGCAATCCTATTAATTATGAGAAAAGAAGAACCGCAGAAGCAACAACTAATGTTTTCATTAAATCAATAAATCAAAATCAGGAATTAATCTATTCAAATCATAATAGTCTTTTGCTTAATAAATCAATCCAAAATAGCATATTACTCAAAGTGGTTTCAAAGATAAAACCCTAGCTACAAAATCTAGCTATACATGACTATGAATTTCTCAAAACCCATGAAAATAAATTAAGAACGGTAAAGGGGAAAAATTAAACCCTTTTTTGATTTCTTCTCTTGTATCTCTCTCCGTCACCGACCAGCAAAACCTGGAAGAACTCTAACACCGGCGTCAGACGAAACCAAAAATATCCAAAGAAAATCCTCCCCTTTGTTTTCCGTTCCCTTCTGTCTTCTTCTATCCCTTGTGCATGTTCGTCTTCCAACTCTCCTCTCTACACTTTTTCTTCTTTTCTCTCCTGTCAGACTTCGTCCCTTCTATCCTCCTGACTTTGTCTCCCCTCATCTTCTCTCAGCCGTTACACCACCCTTCTCTCCACTGTCCCTTCTCTCCCTCTCTCTCTGCCAACCCTCTTTCCAATCAATTTCCTAAATCAAAACCTAAAAGAAAAGTCCTTTACACCACCTCCAACTCTCTCCACCTCGGTCTTCTCTCCCTATTTTCCCTTGGTATTCTTTCTGTCACATCCTCTCCCACTATTTTCCCTTGGTATTCTTTCTCTCACATCCTCTCCCCCTCTCTTACGTTTTTCTTTTTTCTCATTTATACTCTCTCCATCTCTCAAAAGAACGTAGTCTAGCTAGACCCCACCTTCCTCCACTTCTTCCTTCTCTCCAGCCTACGCCTATTTATTCCCTCTCTCCTGTCAGACCAACACATTTTCTCTAGGCACGTGATGTACTTTACTCTCCCTTCTTAACTTTGACACCAACTCCATCCACTCCTGTCAGACTTTGTCTGTTCTCTTTTTAAACTCAATCACTTCTCAACTCCCTTTTTATTTAGTCGAGCCACCCAACAAAAGTCCACCTTTTCTTCTCAGTTTCGGTGTTGTATAAACACTAAAAGAAGACTCCCATGTGCTTTTCCCCATTTAATCTTTCTTGCTTATCCGTACCAACTCCATAAGATAACAATGCAAACAACGGATTAGCAAGCTAGCCCGTTTAGCCTTATTTCTTTGTAACTTCGGGTTTTACGCCTACCACCTATTTAAGTAATAAAATGGTAAAATTAGTATAATTCTAAATACTACCAAATATAAATTACGAGGTAAAAATGTATAAATTAAGTGCCTATCAACCAACAACAGTTCACATCCATACTTAAACAAGCAATTCTCGCCAGGCTACAGAGTAGTCTACATCATTAAGTCTACCACCAGTTTGTTATGACTTCCATCAACATTCATCTGTCTGCATCACCATTCCACCAATATCACTTTACCAACTCGGGCTTTTGGTTTGCTGTTTGAATTTGCATCTGTGTTTTTAGATTTGTTTCTCTTTAATTATTATAAACTCCATGGTTACTTGTAGCTAAGCATATTGACTAAGGATGAATTCGACGTCATGACATGAACTCAAATTGATGTTTAAAAGCTTGTTTTCTTGTGATTTATCTAATTATTGTTCATCCTTTACCGTGTTAAAAGTGTTTATGAGTTATTTCTAAATCGTTTAAGTTGCAAATTGAATGGTTGAGAGATAATTTTATTACTAATTAAGAACTCTTCGACCCGTAATTGTCTTGAAATTCTTAATACAAGGAGTGTTATATGGGCATTGACGATGGGATTTTGTTAAGTATTCATTTGTATTGAATGACACTAGTAGATGAATCGAGCCTTTGTATTTGTCGCTAGGAGTAACCTATCTAACGGAACCTAATGCATTTGATTGAGTTATATCTAGAGAGTGTACTTCTAGATAGCTCGAATGAGTAGAATCTGGTAGTCAAGCACTTTCGCGTCCGGTGATATGAGGAGATTGCGGAATATTTGAGCGTACTAAATATTCCAGGGCTATTAGTAATGGGTATATAGCGGAAACATAGGTATGTTGATTTGATTCACGTTTCGTGGACGAGAAGGAGTCATTGATCATTCCCATCTCCACCGTTTGCATTAATAGTATTTATTTTCGTAGAATTGCATTATTCTTATTTTTAGAAATTCAATCGAAACCTTTTACTCAACTCTCCCTTAGGAACGAACCTGCTTATCATTATTCTACTAGTTATTGTAAGAAAGTAAGGAAAATATTTTTATGAATTTGACACCTCTTCAAAATTGGCGCCGTTGCCGGGGAGCAGTCGGTAGTTTGAGTTGTTATTTAATTTTCTTATTTTACATTTAGTTTTCATCATTAGTTTTACTAATTTATTTTTTAGAATCTTATTTTAGATACAACATTTATTTTTTTTGCGTGCTTACAATTGGTTAGCGGTATTCATCGCCTGTCTAGAACAGGAGGTAAAATCTATAAACTGATTGTGTTTTTATTTTTTTTAGTTATCGAGATATATCCTTTTGGATATAATGCATGTAATCCACAAGAACAAACATGGTGACCAATTTAATTCTCAATCTCATTCTTATAACTGCAACCCATATGTGGGATATGATTAAAACCAATATTTTGGCTATAATCATCCTGCAAGACCTTGTGATAATTCTCATATATACCAATAACCTTATGGTGGGTATGTACGTGAACAATCACAAGGATGGGAGGTTATTTGTACTTCTAATCATTACTCTTCTAGTTTGGCAGATGAAATCCGATATTTTATGGCACGTATGGATTCAATTTGTGAACAACCAAGCTTGGAGACGGTTTCATTAACTAAATCTGATTATAGTATGCCTGACCCAATTCCTGATCGTAGTTATGATAACTCACCTATTCAAAGGGAAGATATATGGCCTAGAGATACTGTAGTAAGTGAGGAGGACATATTCTAGCTTGGAATAGATTACCATTCAGGCCACCCAAAGCATACAAGATTCACATCAAGAATTTCTACGGAATATGGATAACATCAGAAAAGGCATTAATCAAATTCATGATGCGAGAAATAAGGAAGAATTTTTGTCTCAAAACCATTCTAACATTCCCATTGATAACAATATAGAGTATGGTGATTCCAAAAATGAGCAATCTTTGAAGAATATTGATAATTATGGTGATACTAACTCAACTTATGATCGTGATAATGATCATTCACCTATTCAAAAAGAAGAAGTTGAGTATAAAAACACTAAAGTTAGTGATGGTGAGAGCTATGTTGTATATGTGAGCGATGATGATTATGACTTCTTTGTGCATACTACCCCGAATTCAGAAATAATAGATACTTTGAATGAGAATTATGATACTAGTGATTGGGAATGGAAGTGTCCAGCAGTACGGAGGATCCCGTAATACAAGAGCTTTTGCAAGGTTTGTCTAATACTATACATGAATCTTTATCTAATGATGATCCTCCCATATTAGAAGTAGTTTCCCATAGAGTTTTTAATCCATCTTTTAGAAAGATACCTAATTTGGGGTTTTGTATTGTGTGCTTCTAAAGTTTTATCTGAACTCCTTGCGTCTAAGTATTCACCATATGTGTTTGAGTCTAACACAATGCAGGTTTTCCAAGAGGAACACATAGAAGTTCTTTCAACTTATGTTTTGTATACACTTCCGAGTGTAGAATGGACTAAGTGTGGGGGTAACTCTTTTGAGACGATAACTTCACTATTTATTTCATATGCTAATATTCTTATAAAGCTATTGTTACAAATGCCGATTGTTTTCTGCACAGATCCGTAAATTTTCAGATTATTGGTGTACGGGCGATCAGAGAGTCAGGATGACGACTTTAAACTAAGCGCTGCATGGGAGGCAACCTATTGGGTTAGTATTTCTTTTATTTTTTCTTGTGATTTTTGAGTTTTCATATGATTATAAAATTTCCCACCGTTTTTTACATTAGATGAGTCAAATTACATTGAGGATAATGTAAAGTTTAAGCGGGGGAGTGGTTAAGTATATATAATTCTTACGTAATCACTTTTAGGTAGAAAATTTTAACTTTTTGTAACTATTTGCATGAAACCTCCAACTTTTAAATATTTTAGAGTCACTGAGTATACTTATAGATACGTTTACATATAAATTTTTTTGCCGAAATAACTTAACTTAGAAGTATTAGAGAACTATATTCGGGTTTCTTAGTTGTTAAGAGGTAATGCCGACAAAAAGGGACTTAAACCGCCGGTGGAAAATTAGGTGCAGAAAGAATACAGTATTAGAGAAGCTGATCATTCAATACCCATGAGTGAGGCACCAAACCTTTAATTGTCCGTTTAGAGTGTTCATCTGTGCAAACTTCGGGTAGAGTGATGATCTACCTAACCTCGCACCATTTAAACACTACCTTTTGATCTCTTGAGTGCTAATTTCTGTCAATCAGGAGGGTGACATGAGAATTGTGAAAAAACTTACCTTATAGTTTGATTTGCAGTTGGCACCACTCTATCTCTCTCTCGCAAAAGCAACAAGTCTATAGAAACACCACCATCATCATCAGCATGCGGAACATTACAAATTGGAAAAAAGTTGAAGACGTTCAAGGTTTACAAGCAACACTACAAAGAAGAGCAAAAATCAGATTCAAAGTGAAGTGACACTACAATGAGCAGAATTCTATATCCTACTTGAAGACTAAGTACAAGAGCGAAGAAATCAAAAGAAGTGAGTTATTAAAGTTTATGGTACTGAAACAATACAAGTTGTGAAGAATCAAGTGGTAAAGTCCTTTCTCCACGACCATATTAGTTTCATTGTTATTCTTTTAGTTTGTATTTCATATTTCTTGTGTTATAAAAAAAAACGAAAAAAAAATCATAAAAAAGAAATGTTTTTATTGCTCTAGTGTATGTTTGTTTTTGTATTTATTCGTTAAGGCCGTGTGACAGAAGAAATCTATAAAGAAGTTTCAAGCAACAAGAATTAGAGGAAAAAAGTTACAATTTGCCGAAGTTTTACGAGGTTCAAGAGGTTATCATCTACATTTGAAGTCGAAGACGTTTCTATTGGACACTGTGAGAGTGGTGCTGATTGTAGATTGGGTGAAAAGGCGAGTAAGCATTCCCATCCTCGCATAGTGGTTGATTTTCTTTCGTAGATATCATCAGAAAACAAGTATCTCCCTTCCCACGTTTCTACGGGATATTCAGATATAATTTTCAAGGTTTTCCCTTCCCACCATTCAACGTGTGCAGGGTTTCTATCTTCATTCCTACATGCACACATGAGAACCATAAAGTCCTTCTTTTGAGTGAGAATTCATAAAACCCTTTTGGTGAGTCAGAAGTCGAACATTCGATCGCTTTCGAACCTGTATTATTTCATATGGTGGTTTTCTCCTAACTCAAGAGTTAAGAATGAGAATAATGTTATTTGATACATCTAACTTCTTATTATTAGTGTGTAGGAACTTTATATCCTCTTAGCTCTTTGGATGCATGTGCTTTGGAATATTTGAAAGTTGGAAAATTATGTTTTGTGGGTAAATCTCTTGTAAACCCTCACGAGACTATAACTCGTCCACTATGGACACCTAGGGGTTTAAAGGCTTTTTACAAATGCTAAGTGTAACCGTATCCTCAAAGAAAGGGAGTTGTTGTATTTTAGTTTAGTTCAAATTAGTTTAAATTAGTTCTTTCGAGGACTAGCAAAGTCTAAGTGTGGAGGAATTTGATAGGTGCCTGAAACACCTTGATTAGTATCAATTGATTATGTTTTCTTTGCTATTTTTCTTGTAAATTTTGTATATTACGCTTGTTTTCTATTTTGTAGATATTCTGAGTCATATGGAATAAAAAGAAGAATAATGGTCAAAAAGGGAAAAATCGTCATCTCATAGAAAAGTGATATTCGCACCTGGCCATATGCTAAGGGACAACCCATCATTAAATATTTTCTCTTATGGTTTTGGCACCCCATTGGTGGTTAAGGGCTGTGATAGACACATTTTGGTGTCTAAATTGCACCTTAATTTCTAGTGAGTTAGTATTCGATTTTGTATCTATTACGTATTTTTATGCTTTTGTAGGTACATTAGAAGAATAAAGATTTATGGAAAAATTGGCTCAAAAAGTGTTCAAGGCACCCGGGAAAATGGATCAAGGCACCCACACTTTGGATTGGGGCACCCTTGGATCGGGCTGAGCTGGATCGGGTCAACCCAGCGGGTCAACCAGGCGAGTCAACCCAGCGAGTTGGATCGGGCCGAGTCACCGAGTTGACTCATCGGGTTTTCCTTTTCCAAACAGGAAAAGAACTGGATACACTGAGTTACGGATTTCTGGGATGTTTTAGGATTTAAAGTTATCCAAAAGATAGTAGAGACCAATACAAGTTCAAATCAATCGAGAAAACAGCGAAAAATCCCGGAAGAATCACCTCAAATCCGAGTTTTGGTCGGAAAATATTTCTTTTGCTGTGGAGGATTAAAACTAGGATTTGTATAGATTTTAAAGAGTTTGAATGGGATTAGAAGACTCCCTAGGGTTCCTACACCCTATATATACGAAGAGAAGCCGAAGAAATAAAAAAAAAACCCTAGAGATCGATTCAGAGAAATTCCGGTGGAGTTCCGGCACCGCAGGTCACCTGCTGGTGCATCGCCGGCCCTGTTCTTCACCCACCATCGCTGAAGAAGACGACTAAGCAACATCTTTAACTGTTGCTGTTCCACTGTTACAGCTCTGCTCCTGTTGCCTTAGATTTTGAACATTTCTGTTGCTTAAAGCTCTCTGTAACAGCTGAACCCTGTTCTGTGACACTTATATACGTATCTGTTCAGCTGTTGCACTATTCTTTAACCTTGTAATCAATATTTTGAGCAATAAAATCAACTTTTGAGCAAGTTTTCTTCACCATGAGCTAAGTATATCTACTGGGATGATGGAGGAGGTTTTTCTCTCAATTTATTGTGGTAAGTCTATTTTTAATTAATTAACTATAATTCTTTATTTGTTAAAATTACATAGTTTCATAATAGAAAAACGGTTTTCATTCAGTAGTGGTGTTTTTGTTTGATGGGTCATGCTGGGTTAACGACCTCTGATGTCCCATGCTTATGATTTACCTCTACTTGTTTGCATAAAACCTATATTGGCAATATTTGAGCTTAATTTATTTAAAAGAATTACCCGATTAATCACATAAATTGTTAGAAATAACC
>JAJJMC010009272.1:2448275-2513275 GCA_023531435.1 Papaver californicum | reverse complement strand
TTTTTTTTAAGTTCTTTTCTTTCTAAGAGGTGGAATAGAATAACCCGGTTGAAGCGTAATGATCATACGTTTGTAATGCATTGTATGTCCCATAGGTCCCATTCTTCTACCCTTTCCCGGGAGTCGATGACTATTCATAGCTATTACCTTGACACCAAAGAAGAGTTCGACCCAATGCTTTATTTCTGTCCTAGTTGATCCTGATTCGACATTAGAAGTATATTGATTGTTCCCCAATAACCGAATACTTTTGTCTGTAAATACTGCATATTTGATTCCATCCATAAATCCATTTTCTTCCCTATGAGTTCCAGTATTGATAAGAATTCTAGTTCTTACTGTTCATATGTTATGGTATGAATATACCATACCAATTCGTTATGTATGGATGATGAGATTCCATTGATACAGAGCCAATTCCAATAGACTTATTGAACGTTCCCATTGGCGTGCATCCAGCAGGAATTGAACCTACGAATTTGCCAATTATGAGTTGGGCGCTTTAACCATTCAGCCATGGATGCTTAACAGGGATCATCGTACATCGTGAATAACCAAATTCCAATTGAAATGAAATCTTTAGGAGGAATCAATGAAACAGGAATCAATGAAACGACATCAATTCAAATCCTGGATCTTCGAATTGAGAGAGATATTGAGAGAGATCAAGAATTCTCACTATTTCTTAGATTCATGGACCAAATTCGATTCAGTGGGATCTTTCACTCACATTTTTTTCCACCAAGAACGTTTTATGAAACTCTTTGACCCCCGAATTTGGAGTATCCTCCTTTCACGCGATTCACAGGGTTCAACAAGCAATCGATATTTCACGATCAAAGGTGTAGTACTGCTTGTAGTAGCGGTCCTTATATATCGTATTAACAATCGAAATATGGTCGAAAGAAAAAATCTCTATTTGATGGGGCTTCTTCCTATACCTATGAATTCCATTGGACCCAGAAATGATACATCGGAAGAATCTTTTTGGTCTTCCAATATTAATAGGTTGATTGTTTCGCTCCTCTATCTTCCAAAAGGGAAAAAGATCTCTGAGAGTTGTTTCATGGATCCGAAAGAGAGTACTTGGGTTCTCCCAATAACGAAAAAGTGTATCATGCCTGACTCTAACTGGGGTTCGCGGTGGTGGAGGAACCGGATCGGAAAAAGGTGGAATTCTAGTTGTAAGATATCTAAGGAAACCGTAGCTGGAATTGAGATCTCATTTAAAGAGAAAGATATCAAATATCTGGAGTTTCTTTTTGTATCCTATACGGATGATCCGATCCGCAAGGACCATGATTGGGAATTGTTTGATCGTCTTTCTCTGAGGAAGAAGCGAAACATAATCAACTTGAATTCGGGCCAGCTATTCGAAATCTTAGTGAAACACTGGATTTGTTATCTCATGTCTGCTTTTCGTGAAAAAAGACCAATTGAAGTGGAGGGTTTCTTCAAACAACAAGGAGCTGAGTCAACTATTCAATCAAATGAGATTGAACATGTTTCCCATCTCTTCTCGAGAAACAAGTGGGGTATTTCTTTGCAAAATTGTGCTCAATTTCATATGTGGCAATTCCGCCAAGATATCTTCGTTAGTTGGGGGAAGAATCTGCACGAGTCGGATTTTTTGAGGAACGTATCGAGAGAGAGTTGGATTTGGTTAGACAATGTGTGGTTGGTAAGCAAGGATCGGTTTTTTAGCAAGGTACGGAATGTATCGTCAAATATTCAATATGATTCCACAAGATCTATTTTCGTTCAAGTAACGAATTCTAGCCAATTGAAAGGATCTTCTGATCAATCCAGAGACCCTTTCGATTCGATTAGTAATGAGGATTCGGAATATCACACATTGATCAATCAAAGAGAGATTCAACAACTAAAAGAAAGATCGATTCTTTGGGATCCTTCCTTTCTTCAAACGGAACGAACAGAGAGAAAATCAGACCGATTCCCGAAATGCCTTTCTGGATATTCCTCAATGTCCCGGCTATTCACGGAACGTGAGAAGCAGATGAATAATCATCTGCTTCCGGAAGAAATCGAAGCAATTCTTGGGAATTCTACAAAATCAATTCGTTCCTTTTTCTCTGACAGATGGTCAGAACTTCATCTGGGTTCGAATCCTACTGAGAGGTCCACTAGAGATCATAAATTGTTGAAGAAAGAACAAGATGTTTCTTTTGTCCCTTCCAGACGATCGGAAAATAAAGAAATGGTTGATATATTCAAGATAATTACGTATTTACAAAATACCGTCTCAATTCATCCTATTTCATCAGATCCGGGATGTGATATGGTTCCGAAGGATGAACCGGATATGGCCAGTTCCAATAAGATTTCATTCTTGAACCAAAATCCATTTTTTTCTTTCTTTCATCTATTCCATGACCGAAACAGGGGGGGGTACACGTTACACCGCGATTTTGAATCAGAAGAGAGATTTCAAGAAATGGCAGATCTATTCACTCTATCAATAACCGAGCCGGATCTGGTGTATCATAAGGGATTTTCCTTTTCTATTGATTCCTACGGGTTGGATAAAAAAAAATTATTGAATGAGGTATTCAACTCCAGGGATGAATCGAAAAAGAAATCTTTCTTGGTTCTACCTCCTATTTTTTATGAAGAGAATGAATCTTTTTATCGAAGGATCAGAAAAAAATCGGTCCGGATCTCCTGCGGGAATGACTTGGAAGATCCAAAACCAAAAAGAGTGGTATTTGCTAGCAACAACATAATGGAGGCAGTCAATCAATATAGATTGATCCGAAATCTGATTCAAATCCAATATAGCACCTATGGGTACATAAGAAATGTATCGAATCGATTCTTTTATGGAATTCAAAGGGATCAAATAGGAAATGATACTCTGAATCATAGAACTATAATGAAATATACGATCAACCAACATTTATCGAATTTGAAAAAGAGTCAGAAGAAATGGTTCGATCCTCTTATTTCTCGAACCGAGAGATCCATGAATCGGGATCCTAATGCATATAGATACAAATGGCCCAACGGGAGCAATAATTTCCAGGAACATTTGGAACATTTCGTTTCTGAGCAGAAGAGCCGTTTTCAAGTAGTGTTCGGTCGATTACGTATTAATCAATATTCGATTGATTGGTCCGAGGTTATCGACAAACAAGATTTGTCCAAGTCACTTCTCTTTTTGTCCAAGTCACTTCTCTTTTTGTCTAAGTCACTTCCTTTTTTCTTTGTGAGTATCGGGAATATCCCCATTCATAGGTCCGAGATCCACATCTATGAATTGAAAGGGCCGAATGATCAACTCTGCAATCAGTTGTTAGAATCAATAGGTGTTCAAATCGTTCATTTGAATAAATTGAAACCCTTCTTATTGGATAATCGTGATACTTCCCAAAAATCGAAATTCTTGATCAATGGAGGAACAATATCACCGTTTTTATTCAATAAGATACCAAAGTGGATGATTGACTCATTTCATACTAGAAATAATCGCAGGAAAGACTTTGATAACACCGATTCCTATTTCTCAATGATATCCCACGATCGAGACAATTGGCTGAATCCCGTGAAACCATTTCATAGAAGTTCATTGATCTCTTCTTTTTATAAAGCAAATCGACTTCGATTCTTGAATAATCCACATCACTTCTGGTTCGATTGTAACAAAAGATTCCCTTTTTATGTGGAAAAGGCCCGTATCAATAATTATGATCTTACGTATGGACAATTCCTCAATATCTTGTTCATTCGCAACAACATTTTTTCTTTGTGCGTCGGTCCAAAAAAACATGTTTTTTTGGAGAGAGATACTATTTCATCAATCGAGTCACAGGTATCTAACATATTCATACCTAACGATTTTCCACAAAGTGGTGACGAAAGGTATAACTTGTACAAATCTTTCCATTTTCCAATTCGATCCGATCCATTCGTTCGTAGAGCTATTTACTCGATCCCAGACATTTCTGGAACACCTCTAACAGAGGGACAAATAGTCAATTTTGAAAGAACTTATTGTCAACCTCTTTCAGATATGAATCTCTCTGATTCAGAAGGGAAGAACTTGCATCAGTATCTCAATTTCAATTCAAACATGGGTTTGATTCACACTCCATGTTCTGAGAAATATTTACCATCCGAAAAGAGGAAAAAACAGAGTCTTTGTCTAAAGAAATGCGTTGAGAAATGGCAGATGTATAGAACCCTTCAACGAGATAGTGCTTTTTCAAATCTCTCAAAATGGAATCTGTTACAAACATATATGCCATGGTTCCTTACTTCGGCAGGGTGCAAATATCTAAATTTCACCCTTTTAGATACTTTTTCAGACCTATTGCCGATACTAAGTAGCAGTCAAAAATTTGTATCCGTTTTTCATGATATTATGCATGGATCAGATACATCATGGCCAATTCCTCAGAAAAAATTGTGGGCGATTCTTCCACAATGGAATCCGATAAGTGAGATTTCGAGTAAGTGTTTACATAATCTTCTTCTGTCCGAAGAAATGATTCATCGAAATAATGAGTCACCCGTTCCATTGATATGGATACATCTGAGATCACCAAATGCTCGGGAGTTCCTCTATTCAATCCTTTTCCTTCTTCTTGTTACTGGATATCTCGTTCGTACATATCTTCTCTTTGTTTCTCGGGCCTCTAGTGAGTTACAGACAGTCAGGTGGTTTCGTCCTTTGGGGGTGGGATCTTGGTATCAAACCATCCTACTGCGAATAAAGGCTCGAAACGGATAAAGCAAATCTGGGTTTGGTTTCCCTTGTGACGGAACCGGAAGAGGGGGGACATGTCAAGTATCCTCCTGGGATCATGTCTTCTTAGGTCTATTCTGGATGTACAATGCAATTTCGGTAGTAATATTCTATTTCAGTTGGAAAATGCAGTAAGATGTTTGGTAAAAAGAAGAATCTTCCCAGACAACTTATTCTAATAAGAGGGTACTTGCAAATTTAATGACTCCATAAAAAGTTACACAAATCATATTCCTTTACACTTAGATCGGTTGCAAAAGTCTATCTACACAAAGGGCTCGTTCTCTTCCTTCTGTATGTTTCTTTATTAGTGAGGGACCAAGAAAACGAATGCACGTGCTAACACGCAACGGCTTTCGCGGTAGGAGCTGTTGTTTGTTGGGCTTGTCGTCTTCTCCAGATTCAAGTGAACCAAGCGTACACAAGAATCATTTTTCTTATTCTACGATAAAATATGATGAATAATCAAATATTGCACTACAAGTACATTCATCGAGTCTTTTTTTCATTCCTTCCTTTCATGAATAAAAGGAAACGGTACTCATAATCCCTAATTGATTTTAGCATGACATTCTTTCTTTGATTCCAGGCAATGACTGTAGTGTCGAAAAAAAAAAAATCTTGCCGAATCTTAGTTTGTTGTTCCAACCATTACCAAACTAATACATATTCCGTTTAGTACTCCAGGTGCTTCTGTGGCGTATAATATCAATCTTTATAGTGTTGGAACTCAATTTTGTATCAATATTGTCATTTTAATGTATTTATAGGTATTTTTGGAAAATAAACATTGTTGAAAAAATTGGCTCAAAAAAGTGTTAAAGGCACCCATGAAGAATTACTAAAGGCACCCGTACATTGGATGAGGGAACCCACTTCACTTAATTCAAATTTTGAAATAGGCGGGAAACTATGTCATCTCTTCTGCGAATCTGAATTTGAGATTTCTTACGTGATTTTTGGGTTTTAAAACAGAGAATCTATTGGCTTAATTAAGAGTGAGCTGAACATAATCAAAAGATACGCAAAATCAAAGCAAAATATCAAATCAGATCACGCGGGTTTATGAGAAAATAATACCCGAGAATATTCGTTGTTAATGATGATTTCTTGAAGATTTGGTGGCCTGAGATGTATAAATAGGATGTGTTCAAGTCATATGGGGATCAGAGAGTATGGGGGAGAGCTTAGGATACGCAGAGAAGGATTAAAAATCAAAATAGAAATTCTTGCTGCTGCTACCGTGAAAGAGAAGAAGAAGAACATAAGGCGTCAGAGAAGTGTCGCTGATAGTGTTGCTGAAGCAGTCTTATTTCAACAGCACCAGAAGTCCGTTCTTTTCTCCTGTTTTCTTTTCTTTCTTCTATAACGCAGAGAACACTTCTCTGTAACGCTTATAAGCATATCAAATCTCCTGTGTTACTATTATTTCACCATTGTAAGCACCTTTTGAGCTATGAAATATATATTTGAGGGTTTTTCCAATACAATGAGGAGCTAAACCCCATCTCTGAGGCGACGAAGGAAGCTAATTTTCCAAAGATGATTTGGTAATATTTATTTAATTAATTTATGCAATTCATTTATGATTAATTGCCTTGGTTAAAATTGATTTAATGATTTTTGTTAAGCAATTATGATTTCGTTAGATGGTACATGTTTTGGCCTAGGTTTTAGATGTTCCATGTTTTTGTTATACAATTGTTATTTTGAAAATCTACTTGTTGTTATATTTTAGAATCAAATTAAATGTTAGAACTGCATAATCATAATTATTGAATTTAATCACTTTAAAAATTGGAAAATAGTGGAATCCTAGCCTCAGTTCTCTCTCAATTTTATTATCAATTTTATTTGAGTTTTGCTATTTTTAGTCTTAGAAATTAGGTTTAAAAACAAATCTTCACAAGTCTCGAACGAACTTATTTACCACTATTTACAAAACCATCACAAACCTAGCAGGGACCCTACGTAATCATGGGATATCTACCATAGAGTTCTCCTTTATTAGGTTGAAATCCTTATCATGTCCTGGAGAACTATGGATTTATCCCCCTCCCTCCAAGAAAAGAGATGCGCGTTAGCGACAATGCTCAAACTGTGTAGTTGCTTCTTTACTTCTACTTGCCCATAGGTAGAACTGACGGGGAACGCGAAACAAACTTGTAAAGTTAGCATATAGACGGATGTCGTTTGGTCTTTGTAATGCGCCTGACACTTTTCAGAGATGTATGGTTAGTATATTCTCAGACTATGTGAAACACATCATTTAGGTATTTATGAATGATTTTAGTGTTTATGGCGATTCATTTGATATTTGCTTAGAAAATTTGAACTTGTGCTTAAAAGATGCATAGGCACTAATCCTGTTCTTAATTGGGAGAAATGTCATTTTATGGCAAACCATGGCATAGTGCTCAGTCACATTGTGTCCTCTTGAGGGCTCGAAGTAGAAAAAGTAAAGATAGAGTTAACAAGAAACTTACAATACCCCACTTCTGTGAGGGAGATTCGTTCGTTTCTTGGTCATGCAGATTTTTACAGGCGGTTTCTGTTGTTGCAAGAATTTGACATAGAAATTAGAGACAAGAAAGGTATTGAGAATACAGTTGTTGATCATCTTAGTAGACTTGTTATTTCTGAAGAGGACTTTCCCTTACAGGATCATTTCCTAGATGAACAACTTTTCTCAATAGAAGATTCAACACCTTGGTACGCTGATATAGTTAACTACTTGGTTATGAGACAGGTACCTAGTACAATGTCTAGTTCTCAAAATCTAAAGCTTAAAAAGATAGCCAAGCAGTATGTGTTGGATGAGCCCTACTTGTGGAAATATAGTGTTGATCAGATTATCCGCAGGTGCGTACTTGATTCTGAATTTCAATCCATTCTATCTTTTTTTTTTTCATTCTTATGCTTGTGGTGGCAACTTTGGTTCTAAATGTACCGCTCTCAAAGTTCTTGAGAGTGGCTTTTATTGGCCCACCATATTTGAGGATGCATATGCTTTTTGCAAATATTGTGATAGATGTCAACGAATGAGCAATCTAGGTGCTCGAAATCAAATGTCACTCACATTGATTCTTGCTGTAGAAATATTCGATGTGTTGGGAATTGATTTTATGGGCCCTTTTATTAATTCGTATGGACAATTTTATATACTTCTTGTTGTGGATTACGTTTCGAAATGGGTGGAAGCCACCCCTAGTAATGATTCTCAAGTTGTTTGTCAGTTTGTGAAGGAAAATATTTTCACTAGACATGGCACACCACGTGTGGTTATTAGCGATAAAGGATCACACTTTCATAAATCCTTCCATGTTCTTCTCAAGAAGTACACCGTTACACACAAGATTGGCACGCATTATCACTGATAGACACATTTTTGTGTCTAAATTGCGCTCGATTATCTATTTTGATAGTGTTCGATTTTGTACTTATTATGGCTTTTTATCTCTTTGTAGGTATTTTTGAGAAATAAATAATTTGGGAAAAATCGGCTCGAAAAGTGATAAAGGCACCCAACTCTTGGATTAGGGGCACCTACCTTTTGAATTTTGAAACCGAAAATGGCGGGAAGAAACCTTCTTCACGTGAGAAACTTCTGTATTGATTTGCAACCGAGTTTTAAGGGATTTTTAGGTGGTTTCAAGTTACCAGAATCAAGACACAATCTATAATAGCTTATACACACGTCACAAAACATGTTTCACCCGGAAAAAAATGGCTGCAGAAGTAAATCAAGCCGGAAAAAGGACTTCGACCCTGTTTAGGATTTATACGTAATTTGAGTTTGATTGGGAGTTGTTTTGGAGTCCTTATCGGTTCTCTAGGGTTTCTAGGGTTCACTAATACTATATATAGCCAAGAACGAGAAACAAAGAAGCCAGAGCCACCAAAAAAATTCCAGGAGAAAATACTTCTGCTGCTGGTGAAGAAGAAGGTGAAGAACATAAGTCTCCAGGGAACTATCGCTGATACTGTCGCTAACACAGTCCCTCAAGCAGTCCTATTTCTGAAGCACCTGAAGTCCGTTCTTTATTCCTGTTTCCTTTTCCTTCTTCTGTAACGCAGAGAACACTTCTCTGTAACGCTTATAAGCGTCTCTGTTCTTCTGTGTAACTCCTTTTTCATCATTGTAAGCACCTTTTGAGCAATGAAAGTCTATTTTGAGTGTGTTTCCATTACAATGAGCTAATCACCATCACTGGGGCGACGGAGGAAGCCGTTCATCCAATAATTGTGGTAACTTCTATTTTAATTATATTTATTCTACAATTCTTTTATTATTAATTGCTTGAATTAAAATTGAAAAAATGATTTTTCTCAAATAATTGTGTTTTCTTCTGATGTTCATACTTGGTTTTAAACTCTTGATGTCTCATGCTCTTGATTAACAATTATTCTTTCAAAAACCTATTTTGGCATATTTAGATTAAATTGAATATAAGAATTGTTAGATGTTATCACTTAAGTATTGATTAATGGTGGAATCTTAAGCCCTAGTTTTTCTTCATCCATTTTAAAATCAAATTGTTTTAATTCTCTTTATTTTGTGTTATTAAAAATTAGGTCTAGAAACTAAATCTTCACAAGTCCGAGAATCAAACCCTTTTTACCACTATTAAAAACTACATCAATCACCCACAAACTAGTGGGCAAGCTGAAATTTCAAATTGTGAGATTAAATCCATTCTGGAGAAAACCGTTAATACTACACAGAAAGATTGGAGCTTGAGGATCAACGATGCATTATCGGCGTATAGAACGGCATACAAGATACCGATTGAAATGTCTCTATATCGGTTGGTTTATGGAAAAACTTTTCATCTCCCGGTTGAACTTGAACATAAGGCTTTATGTGCGGTAAAGATGTGCAACATGGAGTATGATAAAGTGGGTAAACAAAGAAATTTATAACTTAATGATCTAGAGGAGATACACAATGATGCTTACGAGAGTTCCCGTATATACAAGGAGAAGACTAAGTTTTTCCATGACAAGATGATTTCCTGAAAGAATTTTATCATGGGACAAAAAGTTCTTCTATTTAATTCTCGTCTTAAACTATTTCCCGGTAAGTTAAGGTCCTGATGGAGTGGTCCGTTTGCTGTTATTAATTTTTTTCCTTATGGTGCAGTTGAGGTTACTATTTTCACGACTGGAACAATTTTTAAAGTAAACGGCCATAGGTTGAAGCCATATTATGAAAACTTTCTAACAGAGAATGTAGATATAATTGAACTTCAGGATTTGCTCCCTCTGGAGGAGTAATACGGGCGAGTAAAGAGTCGAGATGATGACTTTAAACCAAGCGTTGAATAGGAGGTAACCCATTGGTTTTGTATTTCTATCTTTATCTTTTGATTTTTCTTAGTTTTTCATATCATGTTAGGATTCCCCATCTTGATTTTACATTGGAGGAGTCAATTTACATTGAGGACAATGTAAAGTTTAAGTGTGGGGGAGTAGTTAAGCATATAGATTTTTGTAGGTAGATTTTTTTTTTTAACTTTTTGTACATATTTGCATGAAAACCTTCAGCTTTTAGAGATTTTAGAGTCACTTTGTATACTTCTAGCTAAGTTTACATACGGAGTTCTTACCGAAATAACTGAACTTAGAAGTATTAGAGAACTATATTCGGGGTGCTTAGTTGTTGAGAGGCTAGAGCTGACAAAAATGGACTTAAACCGCTGGTAGAGAATACAGTATTAGAGAAGTCCATCATTCAATACCCATGAGTGAGGCACCAAACCTACAATTCTTTGTACCTGTCCAAATTGTCCGTTTAGATTGTTTCATCTGCGCAAACTCCGGGTAGAAAGATGAGCTACCTAACTGCGCACCAATTTCAGCACCACTTTTTGATCTCTTGAGTGCTATTTCTATAAATCACGAGGGTGTCATCATAATTTCTAAATCTATCTTGTAGTCTTGTTTGCAGTTGGCACCATTCTCTCGATAACAACATGTCCATAAAAACATATCATCATCAACAAGCAGAGCATCACAAATTTGAAGAAAGTTGAAGACGTCCAAGGTTTACAAAGGTACGAGAAAGAGCAAATTTCATATTCAAGTGAAGCAACAATACAAAGAGCGGAATTATATATACATGTTGAAGACTTATGTACAAGAGCAAAGAAAATCAAAAAATGTGAATTTTATGAAGTTTATGAGAAGGAGACAATACAAGTTGTGAAGAATCAAGTGGTAAGGTCCTTATCCCACGACCATATTAGTTTTCATTTTATTTTTCAGTTTGTATCTTATTTTCTTCTTCAAAAAAAAAAACACGAAAAAACGAAGAAAAAAAAAAAGAGAAGAATAGTGTTTATTATTCCTTTAGTGTATATTTCCTTTTGTATCCATTCAATAAGGACGTAGAGAAGAATAATCTATAAAGAAGTTTCAAACAACAAGGAATTGAGGAAAAGAGTTAATATTTGTCGAAGTTCTAAGAAGTTCAAGAGTTCATCATCAACAGTTGAAAACCGAAGACCGAAGACGTTTCTATTGGATGTTGTGAGAGTGGTGCTGATTGTCGATCGGGTAAGAAGGTAAGTAAGCGTTCCCATCCTCACATAGTGGTCGATTTCCTTTCTTTGAGGTTACCAGAGAAAATAAAAAAATAGTTCTTTTTCGTCCTACGCTATGGGATAACATCTTCATATGAATCGGAAAGTTGCCTTTCCTTCCCACCATTCAACGTGTGTAGGATTTCTATATTCATTCCTGGCTGCACATATGAGAACCATAAGATGCGTCTTTTGAGTGCAAGTTCATAAAACCCTATTGGTGAGGAAGAAGTAAACATTCGATTGCTCTCGAACCTGGATTCTTTCATATGGTGGTTTTCTCCTAACTCAAGAGTTAAGCATGAGAATAATGTTCTTTGGAATTTTTAATTTCTTATTATTAGTGTGCATAAACTTTATGTCCTCATAGATTTTTGGATACTTGTGACTTTGAAGTTGGAGTAGATTTTGTGGGTATACCTCTTGTAAACATTTACGAGACTATAACACGTCCACTAGGGACACCTAGGGGTTTAAAGGGTTGTTACACATGCTAAGTTTAACCGTGTCCTCGAAGAAATGGAGTTTTTGTATTTTAGTTTAGTTTAGTTTAGGCTAGTTAAGATAGTAGTTTGCTCAAGGACTAACAAAAGCTAAATGTGGGGGAATCTGATAAGTGCATAATTCATATGGTTTTAGTGTCAAATCCATACTAATATTTTTTATAATTATTGCATATTACTTGCTAATACGTTTTTTTTCTATCTTATGTCTTATATTAGGTGAATCATCTGAAATCAAGGAAATTGCTACAAAAGTGCTAAGGAAATGGAGTCTACAAATCAAGACCACGTGGAAGTTGTTCAAACCCAGAATTCTTCACCTCTATCTTGAAGAGAATGGAAAGACAAATCCAACGCAAAAATAATGAGGTCATTCCGACATCGGACGAAGAAGTTATGGGCAAAACAAGTTTGGAGAATTTGAGTCTACAGAGAAAAGTTCGGCTAATAATCACTCGGTTCAAATAATAGCCGAACCTGGAGCTGAAAAATCAAGTTTTTCCACAAGTCTACAGAGAGATGTTCGGCTAGAAATTGATTCTATGGTAGTAGGCGAACCTAGGAATGAGTTTTGAACAAAGTGTCCAGGAGAAGGTTCGGCCAATAAGTCAAACGAGGGTAGTAGCCAAACTTTGGAGTGCATTTTCGACGAAATATTAAGAGTGTACAGAGATAGGTTCGGCCACTAATCCGAATCCAATTAATATCCGAACCTGACAGTCATATGGAGAAAATAAAGATTGTCGGGTTCGGCCAGTAATCCATACATAATAGTAGCCGAACCTGACATTGTTCTGGGACGTTTTTGATACGTTTTTTACTCTATTTTGGGGAGAACATGGATCCGGAAGGATTCTAATCCCTAAATATCAAGAGCATTATATAAGAAGACTCCTAAGATATTAAGAAGATACTTTTTACATAACTTCTGCAAGTCCTGGAGGAAAGAACGACACATGGAGAAAAAGCTAGGGTTTGGAGCGTTTTTACCATCGTAACGATTTCTTTACTCTTATGTATAACATGGATGCTTATAAATCCATGAGTAGATAAAAACCTAATTGATTGAGGATGAATTCTAAGTTCTAAACATGATTTGATTCGATATATGAATCTGTTTTAAGTTCTTCACATGATTATTGTTTGTTTATACTATGAGAAATGTTTATGATTGATTAATTGATTTTATAGGTGGCCAACTAAATCATTTTCTTGATTAATTTATTACTAGTAAGTGTTAGGATACCCATAATTATTGAAGAACTCCTACAGAAGTAGAACACGTAAGACCTTGCAGAGGGATCGCGTGTAGAAACAACACTAGAAAGTGGACCTTGCACTAAGAGTATAACTACTAGGATCAATCTATAAATTCACGAAATATAAAGCATTTGGCCAAATTACACTTAGAGAGCACTGCTTCTAGTTGGTTTAGATAAATAGAATCTGGAATTCGAGTGCTTCGGTACGCAGTGACCTAAGGACTTTCGAGGATAGCATTGTTCTAGCTGTTATCCTACGGTTGGTAATAATCAGTGATGAATGAAGAATAAATGAGTATACAAATTCAATGATTTCTAATAACGAAGAAGGATTCCTCGATCATATCTCTCTCCATTGCTTACAACCTAATTACTTTTAATTACTTTGTTTTGTTTAGAACCTAAAACAAGACACCCCCCCCCTGTGACATTTGAGAACTTAGACACCTCGTTTCTCGTGGGAACGAACTTAACTTCCATTATATTATTCTTTAATTGAGTGGAAATAAGAACACTAATTTGATTGCACCCATGACACACATCACTCTGCCGCCTTCCCAAACCTAGCACCTTCAATCTTTGCCTGATTTGCCACAACATGTTCTACTCTCCCGACAAACATTTTTCTTTGTTGGACACATATATGATTCGTCTTCTTTGTTTTCATTTAAAAAAAAAAACAAGTTACAATTCATTCTAAACCCTCTTAGCATACTATAAGAGACCATAACGCATACTAGAACATCGAGAGCTCTATTCCCGGTCCCTGATGAAGAGCCTCTCGTTTATTCATATCACACGAGTGTGACAAACGTTGTGGTACCACGACATGTAATCTGAAGATGCTTCGGCATCATAGTTCGGAGCCATACCCATTCCGCGTACGTGAGACTCCTTATTCTCCTAAATAACGGAAGATGGTGAAGGATTATAATCTGTTATGTTTATGTGGAGCCTGGTAGTGCATGACCCAGTTTCACACTTGACCCGATCCGAATGGCGGCCCAGTCCATCACCGAACAAGTCCTTCAATCGATTAGAGATAACATTCAATCATTCCCATACCAATAACCCTAGAGCATCCTATCACAGGCTTACTCCGGCAAAACTCCTTGTATCATCAAAGGCGCAAGAGCCACTCTTTGAATCCTTCTCAATGAATAACTTGGCGCAAGAGCCACTAAATTTTAACCCATGAAAGCAATGATATTTGTGAGTTGAGGTTATTCTAAGCAGTCTGGCGGCAGAGCCACAAAGATTTAACCTAAGTTAATCATCTACACATAATCGCAATGCAATATCCCGTCGTTAACAACTATGTTGTACTACTTGTGATTAGGGTTCTTCGAAAATTCTGGATCTCAAACCCTAGTCTAGCTTTAGATATGAACACATGATCATTCAATTTACAACTTAAACGAGTAAGTTTTTAATCATACATAACGGTAGAACATAAGCGATAAAATAAATAATTAATATTAAAAACTAACCGGCGAGATTGATTCCCTTGTTTGGAACTTCCGATTACATCTCTAACCAATAGAAGAATCAGCTACTCATGGGTTTACTAAAACCCATGAAAAATATATAAGAAAAGAATAACGGAGAAGAAGAATAGAAAATATCCTAGTTCCCCCCTTTAAAGGGGTAAACCAAAATTTGCTCTCTTATCTGTGGAGAAGTTGTGTAGAAAATTGTATCTAGGCTCCCCTTTATATAGGATTTGGTAACATCCTCTTAATGTCTATCCAACTAGGAAAGCTAATCTCATTAAACTCTTCCACCTCCTTTTGATCCTTATCCAACTAGAAGACTTATCCTCCTCAAAACCAACAAAAACCCTATTTTTTACGTCAAAGGCGAGCCCAAAACGCTTCCCTTATTTCTCTTCCCGCACAGGTCCAATAGGGCCCAACATATACCAAATCCAAGTTGGTTTCAAGGTTTTTCTCATAACTTCTTCATACAAACTCGGAATGACCTCATTCTTTTTACTTTGGCTTCGCCTTTCAATTCTATACAAGAAGGTGAGACGAATTCCTGGATTTAAGGGAGTTTCAATTTTTCTTTAATTTTCTTCACTTGTAGCACTTCACTTCCTTAGTACTTTTAAAGTTGTTTCCACTTCTTTTGGTTGAATCGTCCTAACATGAGAAACAAAATAGAAAACAACAGTAATACAATGTATAATTAAATAAATATAAATAAATAAAATATGGAATTGGCACTAATACCATGTAGATTATGCACCTATCAAATTCCCCCACACTTGCGTTTTGCTAGTTCTCGAGCAAACTACAAATCTAACTTAACCTAAACTACAACAACTCCCTTTCGTTGAGGATACAGTTATACTTAGCATGAGTAACAAGCCTTTAAACCCCTATATGTCCCTAGAGGACGAGTTATAGGCTTGTGAGGGTTTACAAGAGGTATACCCACAAAACCTAAGTTCCAACTTTCAAATAATCCAGAGCGCCTGCATCCAAAGAGTTAAGAGGACATAAAGCTTCCGCATACTAATAATAAGAAGTTAGATGTATTAAAGAACATTATTCTCATGCTAAACTCTTGAGTTAGGAGAAAACCACCATATGAAAGAATTCAGGTTCTAGAGCGATCGAATGTTTCGACTTCTGCCTCACCAATATGGTTTTGTGAATTTGCACTCAAAAGACGCACTTTATGGTTCTCATGTGTGCAAGAAGGAATGAAGATAGAAATCCTGCACACGTTGAATGGTGGGAAGAAAAAGGAACCTTCCGACATATATGAAGATGTTATCCCATAGAAATGTGGGACGAAAAGGAATCTTTTTTTATATTATTTTCTGATGACCTCTAAGTAAGGAAATCAACCACTATGTGAGGATAGGAATGCTTACTTACTTTATCACCCGATTTACAATCAACACCACTCCTACAACATCCAATAGAAACGTCTTCGGTCTTCAACTGTTGATGATGAACTCTTGAACTTCTTAGAACTTCGACAATTGTAACTCTTTTCCTCAATTCCTTGTTGCTTGAAACTTCTTTATAGATTTATTATTCCCACGACCTTATTGAATACAAACTAAAGTAATAACAAATTTTAACAAATTTCTCTCTTTTTTTCTGATTTTTTTTTCAATTTTTTTTCAATTTTTTTATGCTAAAATCGAAATATAAACTAATAAATGAAACTAATGTGGCCATGTGAGAAGGATTTTACCACCTGATTCTTCATAATTTTATTTTCTCGATATCATAAACCTCACTAACTCTCATCTTTTGATTTCTTTTTCTCTTGTACATAAGTCTCCAACATGTATATATATATAATTATGTTCATTGTATTGTTGCTTTGCTTGAATCTGAAATTAGCTCTTTCTTATGTTGTTTCTTGTAAACCTTGATTGTATTCAACTTTCATTCGAATTTGTGATGCTCCACTTGTTGATAATAATGTGTTTCTATTGTTGCTTTTTCGAGAAAATGGTGCCAACTGCAAACAAGACTACAATATAGAGTTAGCAATTCTGATGACACTCTCATGATTGATAGAATTAGCACTCAAGAGATCAAAGTAGTGCTGAAATTGGTGTGATGTTGGGTAACTCATCATTCTACCCGGAGTTTGCGTAGATGAAACACTCTAAACGGACAATGTAGACAAGTACAAAGAATTGAAGGTTCGGTGCCTCACTCATGGGTATTGAATGATCATCTTCTCTAATATTGTATTCTCTACCGGCGGTTCAAATCCCTTTTTGTCAGCTCTAGCATCTCAACAACTAAGCAACCCGAATGTAGTTCTATAATACTTCTAAGTTCAGTTATTTCGGTAAGAACTTTGTATGTAGACGTAGCTAGAAGTATACTAAGTGACTCTAAAATCTCTAAAAGGGAGTTTTCATGCAAATATGTAAAAAAAAAAAAAGTTTAAAAATTATACCTACAAAAGCGAAAACTCTAAGTAAAGACTAAAAACTTTATATGCTAAATACTCCCCAACACTTAAACTTTACATTGTCCTCAATGTACATTGATTTCTCCAATGTAAAATCAAGGTGGGAAATCCTTATATGATATGAAACCTAAAAATTAAAAAGCAAAAGATAGAAATACAAAAACCTATGGGTTGCCTCCCATTCAGCGTTTAGTTTAACGTCTTCAGCCTGACCTTCTGGTTATCGTCTGTAAACCAACAATCTGAAAATCTGGAGATCTGCCCAAATAAAAATCTGCAATTCTAATAACAGCTTCACACAAATATTAGCATATGATTGTACTAGTGAAACCATTATCAGAAAGAAGTTACCCCTACATTTAGTCCTTTCTACACTTGTAAGTGTATCTAAAACATATAATTCAGGAACTTCTATAGGTTTCTCATGGGTAACATGCACATCGTTAGAATCAAGCATCTTAAATGGTGGATATTATGAAGAAGAGATAAGCATTTTAATTTCATAGTTAGTGAGTTATTTCATTAGTTAAGGCCGTGGGGAAGAAGAAATTTATGAAGAAGTTTCAAGCAACAAGAATTTAAGGAAAATAGTTACAGTTGTCAAGGTTTCTAGAAGTTTAAGAGTTCATCATCAACAGTTGAAGATCGAAGACTGAAGATGTTTCTATTGGATGTTGTGAGAGTGGTGTTGATTGTGAATCGGGTGAGAAGGTAAGTAAGTGTTCCTATCCTTGCATAGTGGTTGATTTCCTTTATTAGAGGTCACTAGGAGAAAAAAAAAAGGTTCTTTTTCGTCCCACATTTCTATGGGATAACATCTTCATATAATTCAGAAGGTTTCCTTTTCCTTCCCACCATTCAACGTGTGCAGGATTTCTATCTTCACGGCTGCATGCACACATGAGAACCATAAAGTGCGTCTTCTGAGTATCAATTTCATAAAACCCTATTGGTGAGGCAGAAGTCAAAATATTCGGTCACTCTCGAACTTGAATTCTTTTATATAGTGGTTTTTTACTAACTCAAGAGTTAAGCATGAGAATAATGTTCTTTGATACATCTAACTTCTTATTATTAGTGTGCAGAAAATTTATATCCTCTTAGCTCTTTGGATGCGGATGCTCTGGAATATTTGAAAGTTGGAACTTAGGTTTTGTGGGTATACCTCTTGTAAACCCTCACGAGACTATAACTCGTCCACTAGGGACACCTAGGGGTTTAAAGGTTTGTTACACATGATAAGTGTGATTGTATCCTCAACGAAAGAGAGTTGTTGTAGTTTAGGTTGGTTTAGATTTGTAGTATTCTCGAGGACTAGCAAAAGGCAAGTGTGGGGCAATTTGATAAGTGCATAAATTATATATTTTAAGCATCATTTTGTTACACTTATTTGTTAGATTTTGTATGGATTACTTTGTATTATTATTACTTTTGTAGTTTGTGTCTTTTATTAGGTTACAGCTCTGAAAGAAGTGGAATAGAGCATTATAAGGGAAAAATTGTCAAAGAACCAGTGTAGATCACTCGAATCCAGGATTTGTACCCATCTTCTTGTAGAGGATTGAATTACGATGCCAACGGCAAAAGAACGAGGTCATTCTGAGGTCGTCTGAAGAAGTTATGAGCAAAACGAGAACTAAGGGCCAAATGGTCATTTCAAGGGAAACTGCTATTGGCACTCTGTCATACGCTAAGGGGCAGACATGTTATAAAGGAATTGCTAAAGGAGCCACCACTTCTGCTAAGGGATGCCAAATATTTGAATTTTGCTAATGGCGCCAGCATTGTGGTTAAGGGCCACCTTTGTCTTCTATATAGTTTCGAACAGAAATTAGGGGTTTTCATCCCGACTGTCAATTAATGGTGTTCATGGACTCATGGTTACTGCTTCTATTCGAGAGAGATTCTGTGGTGGCAGTAGAGAAATCAGTTGAGGAGAAGAGAGGAAATGGTGATTTGATGGTGTTAGTGGCAGAGAGGATTGTGTTGCATCCATGATTGATCATGATCATGATCGATGTGGTTATTTTGGTTTGGATTAATTCTTGATATAGAATGAATTAGTGGGTTAGTAAAGGTGTTAGAAGACATGGGTTGCGGTTGAAATATAGTTCCAGCTAAAGAGAATAATGGTGGATGTGATTGATCATGGCATCAATGATGGAGCTGTGAGTGTTTGATTCTCACTGCCATGATTGAGCACGATGATTTATGATGCTGTTCATTCTATAAGGAATAAGAATGGTGGAATCTGTGATTCTCGGTGAGGAGTGTTATGGTGGAAGAATGTAGTGATGGTTCGAGTTACTTGTGATGGTGCTGTGTTGCTCCAGTTGGTGATGAAGCTCGAACCTGGTGGTGGTTGTTCTCGGGTACGGCAGTGAGGTTGGAAGACAGTGACTCGAGTTTGATAAAGATAGGAAAATAGTGTTGATTGATGTTTCGCTGTTGAGCGAAAATCAGTGAAGAACCAGAGTTAAGATCGAGAAAGGCTGTGATAGAGTTCTCGTGTGGTAGTGTTGTGACGAGTTTGAAGAGTGATGGTTGTTATTGTTTGAGCTTGAGTTAGTTGACATGGCTCGAGTGGTGGAGTCTATGGGTGGCAGTAATGAGCTCGAGCCAGTTAGAGAAGTCAGGGAAGGTTCGAGAGAGAAGTCAGTCAGGGAAACAGAGTCTGAGTATATTCAAAAACCTGGATTTTACACGGAGAAAATAGGATTGAGCGTGTGCGAAATATTTTGAGGAAAGAAGTACGAAAGGCGGCTGTGAATCCGTGTTTGTTAAGCTGGTCGGTGGTAGACTTCATGTCTTGTACGGGAAGGTTGTGGTTGGTCGAGAATCCTATTCAAGCTAAAACACTCGAGAAGCCTCTATAAATAGGACCGTAAAAACCACTTTGAAAGATACCTTCACATACAAAATTTTTGGGAGACAGAGAAAAAAAGGTAGAGGAAAGAAAAGAGGCTTTTGGAGGCAGAGAGAAGATACGGAGGAGTTAGAGCGGCGCTCAAGCTTGGGATTGCTCCCACGTATTCGGTTTGATTTGTCTAATCTTCTCTAATAATTTTTCATAGTTTTCGGTAAAACTATGAGTTGCTAAACGTTTTTTTATTTGTTAAGGACATAAAACTTTTTTCATAATTTTCATAAGTATGTACTGAATTAGTATATTAGTTTTGTTTTCTTAATCAAATCATTATCGTCTTGTTCTACTAATTATTATCGTCATGTACGATTGTGTAAATGTTTATTTAGGAGCGCTACTAAATAACCATGAATGCATATCTATTGTTAGACTAGGATTTTAAGATATGGAATTGTTGATGAACCTTGTCATAAGTATCATATTCTGATTACCAATTGTATTCAAAACTTTTGTGTGATTGCATGTAGAAGCTTGACCTATGTTAAATACATTACTCGTAGTATATCTATTCAGTTGATTAACCTAATTCATAGAACTCAAATCTCTTGATGGATTAAATTTGATAACACGTTGCATTAGGTTGTTCTTTGGGTAGTATTTACATATTCATCGTTATGGTATGTGATGACATGAGGAATTTACCGGAGTATGCTCTCGATTGGATGCTCTTGATAATGAATGATTAAGTGACAACTCTAGTTATTAGTGAAAGTCATTGTCTTATGATTGAAGATGAACCCTTAACCAGTACTCTCAACCTATTGATTCTCTTTATTCATCCTTTGCTAGTATAATTACTTTAGTCTTAAAACACAAAATCCCCCCAGTTTATATAAGTTTTCAAATACGAATAACAACCCGTATCTCCCTGTGGATCGAATGTGTTCTTATAACTATACTCATATTTATAATTGTGAAGTGAAAGAACTTGAAATAATTTTACTTGATTGGTAACCGACCAAATTTTAGCGCCGCTGCCGGGGATATAATTTTTTCGAGAGTTTTCTTATGTTTACATGTTTTCCACCATTAATTACAATAGGATCACTAAACCACGACTCGTCCCGTTGAATGGGTGAATAATCATAAATACGATCATGAGTCGGGTAAGGTATATTGTTGTAAAATTCGGTTGGTGCTTCGTTCTCTCTATTAAGTGTTGGATCAAGACGGTCTAGTCTCTGTTGCATGTCCTTTAATTGATCTAAAATCTGCAAACAACTCGAGTGGAGCCAATTAGAAGTATGATTGTCTCATCTTCTTTGTGGTTGTTGACCTACATACCCACCATAAGGTTGTTGGGATGTATGAGAATAACCAAAAGATTCCATAGGGTCTTGACCAAACCAAAGGATTGATTCTGATTATATCTCGTGGTCGGTTGGAAGTTACTAAGAGATTGAGAATTATAACTAAACTGATTACCACCGTAATATGCATGATCTTGTGCATCATACATATTATTTTCGTAAGAAAACATGGTGACACACAAAGAGTAAGAAAAAAAAATTAACTAAAAATCTAAAAAGAAAAATAATAGTGATGTTTACAACATGTTTTCATAATCTACCTCCCGCTTTTGACAGTTAACGGATTCCACCAACGAATTGTTTCCACCACGAAAACCTAAAAACCTGAAAAACACTAAAAGAAAAACAAAAAATATAACAAAAAAAAAAATCTCAAACAAAAACAATTGCTACTGCTCCTCGGCAGCGGTGCCAAAATTTGATGCGTGTCGTAAGTGCAACAAATTACTTTAAATATTTCCCACTAATACTAACAAGTAATATAGCGGGAGTAAGGATCGTTCACACGAGGAGATGTGAACTGTTATTTGTCTTTGTCTTTTTATGTAACCAAAAAAGGGGTTTTAGAGTTATTAAACTAAGGTAAACTAACGAAAGAAAATAAATAAATTAATAAATAAAGGTTGAAATCAAAGTGAGAGAATACTGGTTAGAGGTTTAATCTTCCATCACCGAACAAGTTCTTCAACCGATTAGAGATAACATTCAATCATTCTCATATCAATAACCCTAGAGCATCCTATCGCAGGCTTACTCCGGCAAAACTCCTCATATCATCAAAGGCGCAAGAGCCAACCTTTGAATCCTTCTCAATGAATAACTTGGCGCAAGAGCCACTCAAGTTTAACCCAATGAAAGCAATGGTATTTGTGAGTTGAGGTTATTCTAAACAATCTGGCGCAAGAGATACACGGATTTAACCTAGGTTAAGCTTCCAAATATAATCACAATGCAACATCCCGTTGTTAACAACTATGTTGTACTACTTGTGATTAGGGTTCTTCGATAATTCTGGATCTCAAATCCTAGTCTAGCTTTAGATATAAACACATGATCATTTAATTTGCAACTTAAATAAGTAAGTTTTCAATCATACATGACGATATAAATAGTAGAACATAAGCGATAAAATAAATAATTAATATTAAAAACTAACCAGCCAGATTGATTCTCTTGTTTGGAACTTCCGATTACATCTCTAACCAATAAAAGAATCAGCTACTCATGGGTTTACTAAATCCCATGAAAAATATATAAGAAAAGAATAAAGAAGAAGAAGAAGATCCTAGTTCCCCCATTTAAAGGGGTAAACCAAAATTTGCTCTCTTATATGTGGAGAAGTTATATAGAAAATTGTATCTAGGCTCCCCTTTATATAGGCTTTGGTAAGCTCTTCATAATGTCTATCCAACTAGGAAACCTAATCTCATTAAACTCTTCCACCTGCTTTTGATTCTTATCCAACTAGAAGACTTAACCTCCTCAAAACCAACAAAAACCATATTTTTCACGTCAAAAGCGAGCCCAAAACGCTTCCCTTATTTCTCTTCCCTCGCAGGCCCAGTAGGGCCTAACAAATACCAAATCCAAGTTGGTTTCACGGTTTTGCTCATAACTTTTCATACGAACTCGGAATTACCTCATTCTTTTTGCGTTGGCTTCGCCTTTCAATTCTCTACAAGATGGTGAGAATAATTACTGGATTTAAAGGAGTTTCAGGTTTTCTTTAATTTTCTTCACTTGCAGCACTTCACTTCCTTAGCACTTTTAAAGTCGTTTCCATTTCTTTTGGTTGAATCGTCCTAACATGAGAAATAAAATAAAATACAAGAGTAATATAATGTATAATGAAAAAAATATAACTAAAACAAGTATGTAATTGGCACTAAAACCATATAGATTATGCACATATCATTGAGCTAGGACTTTCTTCGTCTTCCTCCTCCGTAACCGTTTTTTTCTTCAGTTTATGTTTAATTGCTTCTACAAGTTGTGGATTGCTTCCACTAGGTTGAGTTGATCCTCCAATGAGATGCTTAATTCGTTTTGGCATTTTCGTTTTATAGAAAAATCAAACGATTAATTGTTTTTTAAATCGTAGATTATCGACGATGTTTTGGTTTGAAATGGTGAAGAAGAGAAGAAGAAGAAGAATCGTTTGATTGAAATGGAAATGGAGAATAGATAAAGTAATTAGTTTTAGTAATTGAGTTTACTTTTAGTTTATAATATTAGATTTTTATAGAGTGTAATATAGTAGTTTCGTAAAATTTAGACACCTTTTATAGAGCCAAAATAATCCTTATAGACCCTAATATAACCAGGTAATTTAGTGATATCTTTCGTTTGTCAGCAGTTTTTCTAAAGTGGTAAGGTGTGAATCGTGTGATGCTTCAGAAAGAGGCGCTTCGGCAGCTGAGGCTCCCAACTTTTGCGTGGGTGCCCCTAGTAACTACAACGTATTCACTCTCACGCGAGGCGTAAGTTAGAAGAAGGTCTAGCCATTAGAGAGAGAGAATAGAATCAACCTAACAGTGTCAACTCGGCGTCACTACTGCTGTAATTTGCGCGACAAGATGTACTTTTCAGACAAATTGGGGTTCGATTCATTTGATTTCAGAAATCTATCCTCGTGCTAAAAAAATTGGATTTCTTATTGCAGCATTAGAATTTAGATCGATCAAATTGCAGAGAAATTCTGATTCTTATCGATCAATCTGAATTCTGCGCTTTAGATTTTTTTTCGGTTGAATTTTGATTGAGAAAAAGGTCGGAGTAAAATCTCCGATCTGAGAAATGATAACTCGTTCTAAACTTGTTGAGCAACTCAGAGATTATCAGCTTCGATCTCAACATAAGTGGGCAAAGCTTACTTTCTTTTCTCCCAAACCCCAAATTATTACCAGGTACAAATCTCTTTCCTGAAGTTGTCAAATTAGGGATTTCCCTTTTGATTTTATTATCTGATGATTAGAAGTTGAATTCTTGATTACTTTTGTTTTCTGATGGTTGATTTATGACAAATATAAAACCCTAGTTGATATTAGAATTTAGAAATCAAGCTATTCCAGTTGTTAGACAACTAAAACGACGACTACAATTTTGGGATGCTTAGATAATCTTCAAGTGTTTGATTATGTATCACAGGTCTGAGAAGATTACAATCTAATCTTCATTATGTGTGCTTCTTCGTGTATGTGATAACATATTGGTGGATACATGCTCTCGCAATTTTCTATATGTTTAGAAAACTGAAGTTGCAGTGTGTAATGGTGTGAATATTGGCTTAAGTCTGATTTAGTGGAACCTGTAACTTACACCAATAAGTATCCGATTCACTGTAATGTTAGACAAGTTAATGTTGACTTGCAAATGTGACTACGAAGTTTGTTATGAAAACGTTTATTTAACTAACAAGGGTATAGGTAGGTTAGGAAGAAGTATCTAAGTTTGTTATGAAAAAATCGTAGCATACCCTCAATGACTAGTGAGAAGACTAAGCATTTGGTTTGTAAGTGCTCTGTTGGTGTTGCCAAAAGAGCTGGCATTTGTACCATACACGTAATAGAGTTAATTTCTAGACAGTTATCAGCGCTGTAGGTATAATTATCAAAGTTGCCAGATGTCCAACTCCAGCTGCTACCAGAGATGTATATGTAAGTGTCTCTTACTGTTCTTTATATCCAACATTAGGGTATGTCGTCATGTTGTTCACAATTCAGACTGTCTGAGGATTAAATGTCAAACGAAATCAAAGACGATACACTATGTTGTCTTAGTGATCTATCTTTTTTTGAATCTCATCTGATCGTGAAAACATGTAGCTCTTCAAGACATCCAAGTATCTGTTACTGCAAAAATAAAAGCTCGGTGGATAAATGTGATTCAATAACTCTCAGGCTTAGATCTACCCAGCTCTAAAATACATTCATGCTTCAGAAGCACATATGTTGCCTGTGATCACCTGTGTATTGGATATTTTCAATTATGAGTAGAGGAGCTTGGTTCTGACATGAATTATGGGAGTGCATGTTTGCAATATGGATCCTAAATGAAGGTGTATGAGAATCTTTTGGGTATTTCCTTTATGCACCTTTTGCAGGTAAATAGGCTGGCCTTCCAAAACTTGATAGTAGGTATTGCACATCTTAGGTCTCTTACATGTGAAATTGTGCCCAAGTAGCATCTGAAAAATGTATATAAAGTTTGATAGTCAAGTTTCTTCAGGATTCATAAGAGTTCTTTCTTGAATGAAGGATTAGGAAGTGAATCTCATAAAAAAGATGTAAAGGCCAGTGTCTTTCTTCTAGTGTTTTTTGGCATTCTTCGTTAGTTAGGGGACCTCTAATATCTGGCTCAACGGTGCAGCACACAAGGTGGTCCTTTGACCTTGGGATACTTGGAGAGTTTCTTTTCATTTTATGAGCCAAATGATTTTTGCGTGGACAAATAACCACCTTTTGCTAAGTGTCAATATTACATTGTAGATCTTGTTTATTGGCTTATCCAGACCTCCCTGTTATTTTTACCAAAACTCAACATTGGGGTGATAAGTTAGTTTGTATGACTAGAACATATTTTCCATGAAGTATGTGGTGAAAGTACATCTTGGTAAATGCTACATGAAAGCAGCTTGAGAATTCACCTAGTTGTCTCACTAGAGTTGCTTTTCAGCTTGATTTCATTGACCGTGTGGAATTGTAATTTACATATTCGTTGTCTGACTTGTTTTTTCCTCTTTCGAGACCTCTATATTTTGTAGATGCTATGCTCTGTTCTTTCTACAACTTCTGTATCACACCATTCTTCTGCTCATCTGATAATACTTGTAATATATAAAACTCAAAACATCTATTGATACATGCAGGGCCGACGTTGCAGTAGCCCTATTGTGGGCTTTACTATTCACAGTACTTGTAATATCAACATACATAGCGTTTTACTTCAGAAACTTCAAGATCTCAGTTTTCATCATATGTCTTGGAATCCTGCTTCCAGTATGTCTGAAAATTTCTAGGCAGAGAAAATTAGCGAGGAAAAGGGAGAGACGGTTGCTGTTACCACTGTCCATGTAAAGATCAGTCAGGTTTTGATGGAGATTCTCAAAGTTGTCCATCCTATTTATGTTGGTCAACAGGGGATCATTATTTTCCCTTTAAACATATATGTTTGTTTGCGGGCTAGATGCATCACCATCCATTCTTGGGTAGTAGTGACGCTCGGCGTCCTTCCAGAAAAGATGGTATGGTTTTTTCCCGTCCCCCCTCCCGTCTTTATGGACAACATCTGAAACTCATGAGAACCTGCATATGGAACACTATTGTCATGTAAACACCTTACATCTCGAGCTTAATCTGAATCTATTATAGGCATATTCGTTCTTTCTTGTTTCTTAGTTGTAGAATTTTACCCAAGTTGAAAATGGGTATACTACACTTGATTGGGTTATTAAAAATATAATACTTTTTCCAAGATTGAGACAGAAAATAGCAGTTATTGAGCTGAAAATTATATAGACAATTCATAATATGGAACTTTGCAGAATTCAACATGGTTCATTTCAATTTAAGCTGTTGTTTTAAGTACCAACTGATCAATGTAGTGGATGCAGAGAACTCGGGACAAAATATAGATTTCTTATGTGGTTAATTTTTGTCCCGAGTTCTCTGCATCCACTATATTGGACATTTGGACTTGAGCATAACAATTTATATCAACACACCAAATGACTTACTATTTTGGAGGGTCCAGGGACTCGATTATGTAATCGAATAATAATAGAGCGTATTATCTTTACTCTCTGATATTCTCTGATATTGAACCCAATGGATATGATCTTATCTATAACTTATTGTATTTTATTGTGCCTAGACACCTTTGACATTTTGGATTGTCCTAAAACTTGTGCTGGCATGACCATCTCTTTTTCGGTTACCTTAACCATAACCAACTCACAGTGCATAAGAACCAACGAAGTGATGGATTACCTAAATTTCATGGTCATGGTGGCAGACAAACAATTTTTCTTTTTCTTGTATATCTAGTGACTGACTCAGGGCCACACTAAGTTGGTGCCCTCGAGAAATGCAGGGGTCTGGCCCTTTAATTAGGGGCTCCCATGGCCATAATTAATGGTGGATCACCTTCTGCTTTTGACTTCACACTCGAAACTCAAAGCTGTAGATAGATAATTAGTTGGGTCCAATTCTGTTCTCTGGGGTTGTCTTTTATGGTGGTTGTTCTAGGACAATTCAAACTGTTGTCATCTTCTTTTCAAATGAGTCTGAAAACAGTTGGGTTGGGTTGTCAAAACAAAATCAAAAGTAAGAAATTTCGCAAGAACTTGTGTTGTTTAATACGCATTTATGTTGATGATTGGAGTTTGGAAGCAATCAATATGGGTCCTCTTCTTGGCATTACTCACACCTCCAATATGGACAGACATCTAGGGTGTCAGATCATGAATGAAACCATAAAGATGGATTTAAGATGTCTTTGATAGGTTGTATAATCAAAATTTTCTTAAAGAGAGAGGTGAGGTAAGAAAAACTTAATCATCATACTGATTTATTAGTGCTTCTCCCCACGATTCCACGAATGTGAAAGAAAGTTTTCAAGTTGAATACTATTAGTTGATCAAAATCATTAATATGTCCTTAAATTTTCAAATGAAAAGAAAAAGAAAAAGAAAAAGAAAAAGAAAGTGGGTGTGCAGGTTTCAAAGGGAACAATCTTTTTTGTGTGCGACTATAGATGGAGATTGTTGTACCGTAAACCTGTAATGCATGGCGTACTAATAACACCAGTTGATGTGCCAAAATTCGCATCACATCCGAGTATGATAATGCATGGCGTACTAATATTCTTTCACCAATGGTAAAACTACTGTTGACTTATATAAACTCTCATTCCATTAGGGATCACCCTGGAGGTACAACATGGACCCTAACTTCTTACTCTTACATGGGATCACTATGAGATAAAACATGTATTCCAATAGAGTTTTCCCTTCTTTTTAATGTCATATCATAAGAAAAGAAATTGTAAAATCTTAGGAATATTTCACATCCAAATGATGATGTTTACCTCACTAAAACAACTTGTAGCTGACATGCATAAAACTCTCAAGTAAAGATTGTTGAGAGTCAAAATGTGTTATTCCCTAATCTCTCTTTTATGCTTAAAGGATTAGGTACTTCAACCCACTCACTCACATTGTCATCTCTCTCATCATACTTGGAAGAGAGAACTTTACAGAAAAGCCAAAGAAGAAGGGATTGGAATCTATGATCTGTTATTACTACTACTACTTCACTACTTCTTCATGAACATGAGAAGACACACTACCTATTTTCTAAGATACTATGGCCCATTCCTTCAGTATTTCCACTCCCCTCTACTTCTTTCTCTATGTAGGCCTGCGGTTTTTGCTCCAATTATGAATTCTATTCAACTGTTTTCAATGTGGCGCCACCTTAAGATATCAAATTTCGAAGGTCTTAAACAAAATTATAGGAACGAAAAGATAAATTTGAAATCAACTTTTGATTGTGCTCTCACGTGTAATCCATGTACGCACCCAAAAGTGCTGAAAATCTACATTTCTCCCCGAGTGCGCGAATTGTAAAGAGACACCTAAGGACGTGTAATAGATTCACCTTCTATGATATTGTTCCGAGGAATATTTCTTGATAAGGTTTATGTTGGAGAAAATAAACTTATTATGTTTTGTTTTTTTGTCTTGGTAGGAATGGATCTTAAGATCAAGAGGTCACTAAGGAAATTAGCTTATTTTTACTTTTGTGAATAAATTTTTAGTCCCATATTGGAGAAACTAAAGATGATTCATCTCCTTATTACCAAGAAAGTTGCATCTAAAGGAGGGCCCTTAGGGGTTTAGACTATTTTGTTATAGGAAATGACTAAGGCTATGGGATAGTTGGTACAACCATACTTTTCACACATGCGCGTTGCTTCGTACCGAAGCACGCACGTTACCGTCCGGTCGGGTGCGGGTCAACCAAGACTTATCTTTTTGAACATAAATTATTTTAAATTATTTCCTTAAAGAATTTAAAACTAAAATTAAAGTTTGCTTTAATATGGGGGGGCGTCTGACCTGACGAGATTTAAACTGAATTAAAGAGTGAATAAATTGACCGTTTTAATTCCTTTTCAAAATTAATGTCCGTGCTTCATGCACGGAATTAAATTTCAATCAATAGTCATTAAAACTATTATCTTCTTTTACCTATAAAAGAAAACGAATTTCTTCATTCCAACTTACTCCAGAAGCAGCTATTATCTTGTCTTCTTTTCCCCTCTTCTTGCTTTGGTTTGCGCATTGCTTGGTTATTTCCCTTCCACATATATCTTGTTGTTAAGTTCTTGAGGGTGATTTGTATTGTGCTTATACAAGTCAGAACGGGCAGTTCTATCCTGGACACATCTCCGTTCTGGGGGTATAGCATCTCTCATTCTTGAGGAGTACCCGCGGACTATTGTGTTAAGGACAATTTGCTGAGCAGGTGGCTTTATCCATTGTGTGATATCAATTCAGTGATTTCATTAACCTTAACATCTTCTTCTGTTTAGCATTTTCATTGTTGCAGACCCAGCAGTTTATAGTATGGGTTAAGTACTTTTTGGTAAGGATGAGAACCATAACTCTGTGAATTTCGATAAAAAAATTATCATTTTATTACATTATTAGTGGTTTAAATACTAATAAAGTAAGAAATTGATGTATCTCCCAAAAATACTATAAATTTGATTTTCTCGGTTATAATAATTCCCAATAAATTCGAAATTATTTCCCCAGAAATTGGAATATTATGTGACATAATATGGATATAAGGCACGCGTTATACTAGCCAGTCTGTCCCACAAGTGATCCGTGACAAAGTGATAACTGGTTTCTATCAGCGGTTCATGAAGTAATCTAAACAGATATTGAGGCAGTTATTTCCATAAAGATTATGTCCATATGCACACCTGTAAAATTGATATTTCGTCGACCCTGAAGGTAACAAAACTGGAGATATATCAATAATATGTTGTATTGTATATGTGCATACGTTTTCTTTATTTAAATTATGTTTATTTTAATTAAGTGTTCCGTAAATAATGGATTCCAGAAACCATTCATGAGATTTTGTTGACCCCATAAGTGGTTCGGCAGTGCATTCCTGGAGTAATCCCAAATATTAGGGGTTCCAACAGTAATCTATAAAAATACATCCATAAGAATACTATGGAAATAATTGGATTCCAGGAATAATCCATGAATCTCCGGGTTGCGGAATGTCTCAAGGTTAATAAATGCTTTTAGTAGTGGCTTTATTATTCTCCCGTATATGTATACCAAAGGATATGAATTCCAGAAGTAGTTTATCCAATATTAATATAGACGATGCAGATATTTGTCTCATAGACATCGGAACAAAAATCACAATTTTTCAAATCAATAATATTTTATAACCTTGCATAGGTTTAAAGAAATTGTGAACAACATGTCGGGTTCGAACAACCCGAGAAGAGCTATATCAGGTGGTATAGTATTACTAAGTGATGCCTTATATTCTATCAGGTTCCTGAAAAATCTGTCGAGTTTTAGAAATATTTGGCACTGCCACCTTGAAATGATAAATGAGCATTTTTATGGAGTATTTATTGTTTCATTTGTGTTGTGCTAGAAGGACACTACAGAGCTTAACGCTCTATCTTTTACGTTATTCGATACAAAAATTTGAACAATTGATCCCATGTTGACACTAACCAGAAGTTTAATGATATTGAATTATTCATGCTTAGGCATGGTCGGTTTGGACACCCACGTTCTACCAAAATGAGTAGGATGATACAAAATTCTCTTAAAAATCCTGTTACAGAACCTGAAGCTTCCGTTTGAAAAGGATGTAAATTATGTTTTTTGTTCCCTAAGACATTTGGTTGTTAAACTAGCATTAACAAAAGCATTATGATAATTCATTGATCACCAATATTTCTATAAAAAAATTATGGTGGTTTGTAGGGATTATTCACACACTATGAACAATTTTCAATACTTTCTGGTATTGATAGACAAATCTACTGGATGGTCTCTTGTTTATCTTTTACTAATACATAATGTTGTGTTTGTCGAACTACTTAGATAAATTGTTTGGATGCATACCCATTTTTGAACTCTCCTATTAAGTCCTTTTGTCTGGATGGTAAATTTAAGGCTTTGATGATTTGCCTTCGGTTGGTAGTATATCGAGCACTAAATATCACATGTGCATACTCAACACTGTATAGTAAGTTCTTTGTAAAACATCTTTAGTTGATTGTTTGACCAGCTGTATACCATCAATATTATTCCGGGTATCAACCTTACGTTTCAGCATTAACCTGTTTTGGTCCATAGAGTCACTTACCTATATATGTTGGTTTTGATTCATCACTTATCATAAGACATTTAAAACCTTTAAAGGTAATATCTTAGTGTAAATGAGATTATATTATCGCTGTTAGTGGGAGAAGGTAAGTGATATGGGCATAATTTATACATACTTACCACTTAATCTATATTTGTTAGTGTTCAAGTTGATACTAATGTTATTGTTCTATGATTTTTAGGAAATAAACATAAAACCCGACGTTACAAATAAAATATTGCTAAATGGGCACATCTTTAATATCAAAAGTGTTAAATGGTCTTCGGGCTATACAGTGGTGCAAATGCAGTTGAAAAATGAGTTTACCAAGCAACAAATTGGTTATCCATGGTTAAAGAAGCTAGGGACATAGGATGAGACGTCTGTTTGTCAGACTGATTAAAAGAAAGCAAAAAAAAAAGAGAATTGATGGACTTTGGCATTGGACTTAGTAGGTGAAGTGAGGCTCGGTTTTTCTCGTTACGAGGCTGAAAGTCGGACGTGGCAATAATGGGGACAATACTCAGTGAGCACATAAAATTGAGTGGAAGAGATAGAGCATAAGAAAGAAAGTGACGTAATGTTTAGTCACCGACTTTCTAGACTGTTTTGATTGGATGGAACACGTGATTTGAAAAAAAAAAAAAGGAAATAAAATATCTTCTGAAGCCTATATATTGATGGTGTTATGCGACCAAAAAAAGTGGACGGCTGCTACCTAGGTTGTACGGTGAGAGAGGAAAAGCTACTGAGGATTGGAGAGAGGGTCCGTGGAGAGAGAGTATGATTAAGGGTGATTGGAGAGAAAAGAAAAGAAAAATATGGAGAGAGAGAGAGTTCTGTTGGAGAGAAGATGGCTATTTTGGGAGTCTGACTCCTGCTATCTCTGGAGGAAATGATTCTCTTCAGTTTTTGGTTTCTGGGGGAGGTATGACGGCAGAAGAAAAAGAGGATTAGGCAGACAGAAACCATTACGGAGGTGGAAGAAAAGGACAGTAAACAAAGGATTTAATTCTTTCTCTCTATTCATGTTAATTATTTTTATGGATTTTAAGAAATCCATCTCCATGTCTCACTAGTTTTGTAGCTAGGGTTTTGGGTAAAAACCAATTTTGATTATGAAAAATTTATAAATAAATGGTTTAAATGTTTAGTAATTTATCTTCATTGTAAGCTTGATTAATCATTGCATAAATAGTAGATTTGATCATATATGCTTTCCGTTTGATATGTCGTGCTTGGATTAGATTCTTTGACGGTGTATACTCACAAATAGATATTTGATTCTTTGAAACTATATATTGGTTAGATAGTTCTACTGATTGTTTATGCTTTTAAATTAATATGCCATGCTTAGTAACATTAGATGGGATATACTTTTCGATAGATAAGCAATTCTTTAGAAATGACAACTTGGAAGCGAAGAAAATTACAGTGGTGAAACGATAATTTTGGAGATTAGATGTGAGTTCTATATATCAAATTGGCGAAAACCGAAAACCCTATTGCCCTCTCTACTTGATTACATTGTATATTTTATCTAGTTTATTTTATTATTTTCTCGTTCATTAGAATTTCTAAAAATCAAAAAATATTTTTCTGATAAATTATTAAGAATATTGATTGCAGTATTGTCCCTGATCCCTTTGGGTTCGACCCGTACTTGCTGTTGTATGCATTATAGACACCGTGCGATTGCGGTTTATTTATATAGAGTATTCTGAAAATCCTATCAATTTTTGGCGCCGCTACCGGGGAGCGGTTGTGGAATATTGTAATTAGTATTTTTGATTTTCTAATCGTAGTTTAGGTTTTTATTTTATTTATTTTTATTTTTATTTTTGTATATGTTTTTATTTTTCTTTAGGAGTTTTAGTTCTATTTGACTTGTTTTTTGTTTTAGTATTTCTTTTCAGGTGCTTTTCTAAGGATGATGACTCCTTCTCAGGAGACATCATCTAAGATGACACTGAGGGAATATATGAATCGGTCACGGAATGAGGAAGTTCTTGATTCACGTATGGTAAGTGAGAATCACCTCTAATGATATATGAGAAGTATTATAAACACATACCGCTTGTTTTGGAACAAAGATTGAGAGTTCTGGAATGCCAGAAATTATATGCTGATGATGATCAGTCTTGTAGTGACTCTCTGTTCCATACAAAATATATAGTTGACCCTGTGGATGATTGTGTAGATGATTTGCCTAATTCCATAGATGAATTATCTCACAAGATCATTCACCCGACTCAGAGGTTGTTTCTAGACCCTTAGACTTCCAAAAGTTACCTAATTTAGGGTTAGAATTGTGTGCTTCTCAAGTTTTGTTTGATCACTTTGCATCCAAATACCCAGAGGACTTGCATGTTCCTGACATCGTGCATGAACCAATTGATATTTCTCAAATCCCAATATTATCCCCATATTTTGTTCTTTACGCACTTCCAAGTGTAGTAAAAACCAGGTTTGGGGGTAATCCCTTGTTTTTGATAGTTTCAGTGTCTCTGTGTTGCCATAATATAAGTGTGAAACTATCATTTGTATATATATTATTTTGGGTTGATCCCCAAATTTTCAGGTTGTTAGTGTATGGGGATCCTTTTTGTATATATCCAGTAGGTAGATTTTTATTTTCTTTTTAGGATTTTTGTTTATTTTTATTTTTATTTTTAGTGTTCTTTATTATTACTATCTTTTGATGTGTGTTACTGAGAATACTGCTTTTCTTGCGTCAATCAGGTGAAATCTTCCAATCCCTTCTTGATTTACATTTGTCTCTCTTATTTTTATTTATATTGCATGTCATTCTAGGTTGCACGGTTTGAAACATTGAGGACAATGTTAGATTTAGGTTTGGGGATAGAGTTTCCGAAAATTGATGTCAATAAGAAACTCCAAAATCTAGAAACTTGTGAATTATTCAGGATGACACTAACCATTCTAGGTAGATGGAAACATAGCTCTTATCTATAGGAATTGGTGTGCCCAGCTAAATGGTGTATTCATATCTAAATGCACTCAGGTGTTAGAAATAACATGATAATCATTGAACAAGCATATCTCGGAATCATCATAATCATATCACTTTCTATTTTTATTTTTGAAATTTTATGTTTTTCTAAGTGATTTTGTGGGGCCCTAGTATTTCCATAAGGTCATAGCTCAGATGTATTAGAATTTTAATTTTGTCAAAAAAAAAAATTGACACTTTGATAGCAATATGTGTGTGTTCTCCCTGTCTCCGTCGCCTAAGCAAAAGATCTAATCATGTAGTCATGAAAAAAATGTATATAAATAATAATAATAATAATAGGAGCGTCCGAGCCGGACTTTATACTAATATTTTGGGAAACACCATTCACCTTAGTCAACATATGCACCATTCATCACTTTTATATCAATTTTCTAATTTATCCTGTGTTCAAATTTGATTGATTCCGAGCAATGTGAATGTGTATAATCTCCATTCAGTTTTGGAACGTTTGATGATTATTTGAGTAGAGTTTGTATTCTTATATGAATTTTAGTACGGTGAGTGCAAACTCGTGTACAACAATTGGACTCATACAGGGTAATGAATCATATAGCCGAAATATTTAGTATGCCAACTAAATAGCTTGTTTAGTGTTTACCCTCAATCGTTCACAGGTAGCTAGAATTTGGAATAAAGGTTTTGTGGGTATACCTCTTGTAAACTCTCACGAGACAAAACTTGTCCACTAGGGACACCTAGGGATTTAAAGGCTTATTACATATGCTAAATGTAGTCGTGATTCCTGTAAAAGTGAGTTAGGATTTTTATTTCGTTTTTAGATTAGTTTTGCTCGAGGACTAGCAAAATATAGGTATGGGGGTATTTGATATGGGCATAATTTATATATATTTACCACTTAATCTATATTTGTTAGTGTTCAAGTTGATAATAATTTTATTGTTCTATGATTTTTAGGTAATAAACATAAAACCCGTCGTTACAAATAAAATGTTGCTAAATGGGCATATCTTTAGTATCAAAAGTGTTAAATGGTCTTCGGGCTATACAGTGGTGCAGATGCAGTTGAAAAATGAGTTTACCAAGTAGCAAATTGGTTAGTCATGGTTAAAGAAGCTAGGGAGAGAGGAGGAGACGTCTGTTTGTCATACCTATAAAAAGAAAGCAAAGAAAGAGGGAATTATGGAATTTGGAAAGGGACCGAGTAGGTGAAGTGAGGCTCGGTTTTTCTCGTTATGAGGATGAAAGTCGGACGTGGCAATAGTGGGGACAATATTCGAGTGAACACGTAAAATTGAGTGGAAGAGATAGAGCATAAGAAAGAAAGTGATGTAATGCTTAGTCACCGACTTTCTAGACTATTTTGATTGGCTGGAACACGTGATTTGAAATAAAATTAGGAAAGAAAATATCTTCTGAAGCCTATATATTGATGGTAATATGCGACCAAGAGAAGAGGGACGACTGCTGCCTAGGCTGTACGGTGAGAGAAGAAAAGCTACCGAGGATTGGAGAGAGGGTCTGTGGAGAGAGAGTAAAGGACGGAGGGAGAGAGAGTCATAGAGGAAAGAGTTCTGTTGGAGAGATAAGACGAATGTTTTGGGATTCTGACTCCTGCTGTCTCTGAAGGCACTGATTCTCTTCAGGTTTTGGTTTCTGAGAGAGGTATGACGGCAGAGGAAAAAAAGGAGTAGGCAGACAGAAACCATTACGGAGGTGAAAAAAAAGGACAGTAAATAAATGATTTAATTATTTCTCTCTACTCATGTTAATTCTTTTTATAGATTTTAAGAATCCATCTCCATGTCTCACTAGTTTTGTAGCTAGGGTTTTGGGTAGAAATCAATTTTGATTATGGAAAATTTGTAAATAAATGGTTTAAATGTTTAGTAATTTATCGTCATTGTTAGCTTGATTAATTATTGCATAAATAGTAGATTTGATCATATATGCTTTCCGTTTGATATGTCGTGCTTGGATTAGATTCTTTGACGGGGTATGCTCACAAATAGATATTTGATTCTTTAAAACTATATATTGGTTAGATAGTTCTACTGATTGTTTATGCTTTTAAATTGATATGCCATGCTTACTAACATTAGATGAGATATACTTTTCGATAGATAAGCAATTCTTTAGAAATGACAACTTGGAAGCGAAGAAAATTACAGTGGTGAAACGATAATCTTGGAGATTAGATGTGAGTTCTATATATCGAATTGGTGAAAACCGAAAACCCCAGTGCCCTCTCTACTTGATCACATTGTATATTTTAGATAGTTTATCTTATTATTTTCTCGTTCATTAGAATTTCTAAAAATCCAAAAATATTATTTCTGATTAATTTATTAAGAATATTGATCGCAGTATTGTCCCCAATCCCTGTGGGTTCGACCCATACTTTATGTTGTCTGCATTGTAGACACCGTGAGATTACGGTTTATTTATATAGGGTATTCTGGAAATTCTATCAGTAAGTCATTACAGAAACGACGTGAAATATCTTATCTTTTATCGAGCTTGCAAATGTTTCCTAGATACTTTTTATGTAGTTTAATTAAAACCAAAAACTATTATGAGTATAAATATCCTTGAAAATCAGATATAATTATGGAACTAGAAGTTTCCATAAATGAGATGATATTAATGTTTCTGTCATGATCAGGAAAACTAAATGCCATCAGAAATTGGCATGACAACCCGCCACCAGAAGTTGGCGTGTTTAAAGTCGATAACCTTTAAGGTTCTTCCACTTTAATCAGGGGAAAAAATCACCACAAAGAAGTTGGTACAAATTATGTTGATAACCTAAAAAAATTTAGTTGCGGCCACCAATGTCATCATGAGCTCGGGTTTTTCCCGAGTGGTTTTCCTGACACAGTTTTTATAAAGGAAATTCTATGGAGATATGTGGATCTATTTACCAAATCGTTGCAAATAAATTTTTTCAAAAACTGGTAAATGGAATCGCCATATATACAAGAAGACAATCTACGCATATATACAAGAAGACAGTATATGTTTTATGAAAACATAGATTTTGTTCATGGGAATTTTATTTTGGACTTAATTTTATTGAGATGTACTTTTTTTTCTTTTATCAAGGTTTTGTCTATGAATTTTTCTTATCAGGAATTTGATAAGACAGTATATACTATCCAATATCGTTCTAGAATTTTAATGTTGTATTTCTTTCCTTCAACCAGTTTTAATGTTGGCCAACCCACCATTTAGTTTCGCGAGATGGTCGTCGCCCGAAGGAAAGCGTTGTACCGATCAAGTCTACATTGAGATAGAAGCTAAACTGGATAAATATTACCCATAAATGGTTAGCCACGTACGTGACTAGAGCTACATATATATACCCTCTCAAGGGTAGTTTGTAAAGAAGAAAGAAACTAAATAAAATGCTTCCCGTTTCTGTTTGTATCATTTTCTGTTTTCATTTTATTTCGTTAGCTGCCAATTCTGTTATTACCATGTAAACTAAAGAGGGAAACATACCGCTCGAAAGCAAGTGTTCCTTGAATCGACGCTTTAGGGCATCCATAATGGGTCGACTATATCCATCGATTAAAGATTAAAAAATTTGATCTTTGATCCGGTGTAAAAATAGCGGGGGATGATCAAGCGAGGCAGCAAACTGTTGTTTGGGGGTAAGCGAGTTACTATCCTGTCGTTCGGAAAAACGGACGAGCCATTAACACCGCGCCTAGTACAAGCGAGATTTTGTTCTCCTGTCTGCAAAACTAACCTACAGGCTCGATCCTAGAAGCTCGTCCACTATCCAAGCGGCCTGTGAATTTTCCGCTTGTTCAAGCGATGTCCCTTAATTTCGTCTAGAAAATGTGCAAAATAGCCGTGTGAAAAAATGATCCGGGCGAGAGTTTATAGTGACGCCTGTTGCATGTGCGAAGGCGATATTCCAACACGGGCGGGATGTTGTGGTGTCGTCCAGTTGGTGGAGGCGATATTCCAACACGGCGCTTTTGTTCTTCAGCCGATTATAACCCTAAATTTTCCATTTCTTTCTTCATTTTCTTCTCGCCTCCTGTTCCCTTCCTCTCGCCTCCTACCTTTCCCAGACGAAACACTCCAAGAACCCCATTTTGCCAACAGCTCTATCATTTGACGATAACCCAATACCTCGTTTCCATTTTCATATTTTGCTCAAACAAATTCCAAGCGAAATCAAGGTATATCTTCTACCCTAAAAAAATTTAAATTCAATTGTTTTAATTTCGTATATAATTTAGATGATTAGTTTGTTAAATTGGTTGTGGATGTTGTTTAATTAGTATATTATAAACCCATTATTGAAATATGAATTTGTGTTATAATTATAAAATTGGGAATTTATTTAGGGTTTATGTACATGTTATGAATTAGGTTTTAAAATTTTTTGTTATTTGTTAAATTGAACATACAATACGAAATTGTTGTAGCTTAATTTTTGTGGGTTTATGTTTAATTTTTGGTTGAATGTATTATGTTGTGTAGAAACAAATTAATTTTGATTTAATTTTGATTTAATTTAAAAAAAAATGTGTATGGAATTATTTGCAATTGTGTAATTTGAATTAGATTGGTTATAATGGGTGTGATTGTTGTATTTTGATAATGATGTATGTATTTTTAGAATGTTTGATGTATAATTGTTTGTACAAATGTGTATGGAAATTTTGCTTTCCCTACTTGTTTAGGTGTTGTTAAATTAATTTTAAGTGTTTATGCATTGTGGTGATTTACTCATTTTATTGACAATGTTTTATTATTTGTTTCGTCAGATGTCTAGCAATGTTGTTTCGAGATGGGTTGGCAGAAAGAAAACCACCAAAAAAGTTAAAATCACAGATGATTCTGAAGCACAGTCCATGGTCACCGAGTCGGTAGATGTTCCGGGGTTGGAACATTACACCGTTGTCGAAGATATGGAGGAACATGTTTCTACAAATATTACATATTCCTCTGACGCCAACTTCAGGTTTGACCATCGTGGTTCTCTTAAATCAGTTCTACGGGTCTACAAGAGAATTACTCAGGAGTCCAATAGGGTCCAATATATAATAGAAAGGGGAGGTTGGGGCAGATTACTATCCATACCTGTAGTAGATTCATCCCACGCTCTAATCGATTTTATAATCGAGCGGTTTTGGGATACTACCAACACATTTCATTTTTCTTTTGGGGAGCTTGGATTCACTCCCCTCGATTGGGTTATGTTGACCGGGCTTAGTATCGGTGTCGGGAGATCAGTTCCTTATGAGCCACAAAAGTTTAAATTTGAATATGTTCGTGCGAATATCTTTCCTGAACTGAAAGATAATGCGGTATGCAAAAGAGAAGGTGTTCCACAACAGTGGGTTTCAGATGCAATAACTCTCAAGTTTTTGACCAACTATTTTGATATCGCTACATTGAACGCGCGAACGATGATAGTGTCCTTGCTGATAGAGTTGCGAGGGCGTTCTATATGTATGTTCTGAGGAATTTCTTTTTCCCAAATGCAAAAACATACATTGATGCAGGATGGTTGGCTGCTTTTGAAAATCTAAATGAAGTTGATCAGTACGACTGGGGTGGTCCTGCATTCTCAAAATTGTATTTGGGTCTCGCCACGGCTTCTAGGGGACAGAAATCAGTATCCGGCCCATTCCAATTTTGGAGGTAATTTTTTTAATGTTAAATGAATTAATTTTTTTTACAATTTAGTTGGTATGTAGTTAAATAATTTGCAATTTATTTATGTTGTAGTTTTGGGGATACGAATACCTTGGGATATTTCGTCCAAACAAGACTACGGCTGAAAGTGAACATGAATGACCCAGATGTCGTAGGTGGTTCACCCCCCGGAAGAAGGGTGTTGATATCGTGAAGTCAAGGACTGAACTAAATCAGTTATCTCCCGAGTCCGTGACTTGGCAACCATGGCTTACTGCAGTTATACCAGAAGAAATTGATTGCAAGGTAATAGAACTTTCTGCCCAACGGGTTAGATTCTCCTGGCTCGGCACTGTAAGTTCTCTAATTCTTTTCTCTTACAATCTTAAATTTTCCAAGTTGTATTGTTGTCACATGGTTGGTATTTATTTATTGTCATTTTATTGGATAAAGCACAATATGTATCTCGGAGACCGTTGTTGGAGGCAGAACAACCCAACTTGGGGTATTCCTGCAAACCCCCCTAATTGCATTTCCAACTTCGGTGACGATGAGATTGAAGACATGACACCTAGAGCTCACGGCAATTGTAGTGAATACGTACGTGTCGTGCAATACGAGGTTTATTATGAATATTGGCGACATGTTACCAACATCTACAAATATGTGAGGGCAGTTGATTGGGAGGTTGAAACGTATGGATATGCGGGTGACCGTATCAAACACAACATTCCACAGCGCCGTGATCATGTACCCATTCCTCCTCCCCAACAACTACCATATGTAAGTAATCAACAAAGTCGTGGAGAAATTTATTACGGTTTAAGAAATGTTGTGTTTCTAATGCTTATTCTTTTTTTTTTTTTCCATCCAAGGTGGCGGCTTATGATTTAGTGCAAGACTTTGCTGATTTTACACAAGAGTTGCGGGATTTTACCTTATCTGAAACTAAGGATAGGATGGATTACATCATAGCTAAGGAAGTTGAGTTGAACACTGTTCGAACTCAGTCAGCCGCTGAAAACCTCCTCCTACAAGATCAGGTTTCGTTGTTGACCAGACAGCTAAGCCAATTCCGTCAAGAACAACCCTTAGGTTTTGCCTCATATTCCACGACACCACCTCCTGGTTCTTCATCAACAGTTCGCCCAATGCAGAACGTCAGACCATCTTTCCCTCCATTTATTCCACCAAGATCGAACTCCGGTTAAAAAAACATTTTTAATATTTGGATTGGATTTAAAAAGAACTTGTTTGGTTAATTTTATTGTTGAGTTACGGTTAAATGAAATATTTTTTTTTACTAGGCCGTTTATGTAGTATGATAATTTTACAGCACATTACGAAATTTAAATGATCGTTTTATGACCGTTTTATTACCGTTATGTTAGCGTTATATTACCGGGTTTTTCTCTTGCATAACGGCTATATTTTTTATTTGAGACCACTATAAATAAAATTCAATAGCTACCTTCCTCATTTCATTATTCCCACATTTTAGTTTTCAATGTCTGGGTACGAAAATTTTACCCTTAATGCAAGCAATTTTACTTTAGATGAAAATGTATCCATATGTCTAAACATAGTATTACATTATCCAGCTAGGGGTCAGGAACGTGATATCAATGGTTGTATGACCATGCAATGGTTGGAACACACACATGCAAACTTTTGCGATGAAACCGGTAATCCCAACAACCGAAACAGAGCAGGGCTTTTTTGTCGATATGTGAAAATTACTAAGGAAGTATTAGAATTTTCTTCTTTAACTGCTTGGGTCAATGATTTTCGTCTTAGGAATGAAACTGATGATGAAGTTGTTGCCCGATCACTAGAGGAATGGACAAGATGGAAACGAAGTGATTTCCGGTACAAACCTCATTTTGAGATCTTAAGGGTAATGGATGAATTCAATCCTTTTGTGTTGATCTTTCTATCTAGTCGTCTCCTTTTGTGTTAATCTTTCTATCTAGTCGTCCAGAACGTCATCAACGTCGTCGACAAGCCAAGCCTTACGGTTTCACTTATAGGTTTATTTCTTATTTTACTTTTCTGTATCGGTAGTTTATTTTTCTCTCCATTTCATGTATGTCTGTTTTGATTTAATAAAAGTATTGTACTAGCATAAGGTGTTCTTCCGTTGACGACGATTCAGGCGCTATTATTAGGTTACTAGCATAAATAAAAATTCAAACTCTAAAAATAAAACAGATTAAAATTTAACTTCAATTGATACATTTAGTAGTTAAATCTGATTACATTTTGGACTTCATGAACTCGTAGCTTGCTACAAATATGAATTCTTCCCCATTTCCTGAAAGTAGTGCATTTTAGCGATTTCCTCCTACACAAGCGGACGAAACAGTTAAATAATGCGTTATTTGACATTGTTGTTAATGATAGAGGAGACAACTTTTCTAATGGTATAACATACTTACAAATTGTTGGATCGATAATCCTAAATGGGTGTGGTTAAAGATCAGTTGTTGTATAGATACATAATCAGCTATTCCCTTTAGAATAACTTGGTATCTATCATAAATTTGTACAACAGATCTTTGGGTTGAATTTCCATATTCCTCACCAAAATGTGTGTGGATCCTCCCCCATAAAGTTTCTGGATCAACAATTCCGACTATAACATCTTGACGTAAGGTTTCGTAATACCAGGATTTTGTTATAGCCAAGTCTTCAGCTGAATGAAATGTTGACATGGGTGGAGATAAGTTACGAAGTAAACAAAGAAGGAAATGTGATTAAATAGGAAATGTATGGAAATGTGATTAAATAGAGAACAAATATGAAAAATAATATTTGCATTGAAATGTGGTTGGTGTATTGTCAATTCATCTCATTGCCTTGTCAAGTTACATAAAATATCTCTGACAAATATGAAAAATAATATTTGCATTGAAATGTGGTGTCCGTGTATTGTCAATTCATGTCATTGCATTTGTCAAGTTACATAAAATATCTCTGACAAATATGAAAAATAAAATTTGCATTGTAATGTGGTGTCCGTGTATTGTCAATTCATGTCATTTCCTTGTCAAGTTACATAAAATATCTATGAAAAATCTGAAAAATAATCTTTGCATTGAAATGTGGTCAGTGTATTATCAATTCATGTCATTGCCTTGTCAAGTTACATAAAATATCTATGACAAATCTGAAAAATAATCTTTGCATTGAAATGTGGTCGGTGTATTGTCAATTCATGTCATTGCCTTGTCAAGTTACATAAAATATCTCTGATAAATCTGAAAAATAATCTTTGCATTCAAAATTTTGTTTTACTCTTCTATTATAAATAACCACACTGGTTTCTCCATGAATACAAACCGATTTTATCATTAGCTCTTGCTCACAAAATTCCAACACATAACAAAATGGCAAACTATCCAAATCATATAGACAACTATGGTTCCTCTTCTAGTTTTCCTTACTATGTTTCTTATACTTGTTCTTCTTCTGGTTCATTAAACGATGATGATAACAGTAGTTACTACCCATCAGATGAAAGTTCACTTGAAGCGAACAGTAATAACCTAGCAGTTACTGCTGGTTTAATGTTGTCAAATATGAACCCTCCCCATACACGTACAAAAATACAAAGACAACGTGATGTAGGTGCCAAAGGTCTATGGAGAGACTATTTCTGGAACAACCCGACGTTTCCACCGAATGTTTTTCGCAGAAGATTCAGAATGCGTCGAGAGTTATTCAACCGTATATTGGGTGATGTTGTTGCGGTAAATAGTTATTTTATGCAAAAATATGATGCATGTGGTGTTCTAGGCTTAACCCCCCACATAAAAATTACTGCAGCAATTAGAATGTTAGCGTACGGTTGTGCGGCAGATGCAATCGATGAGTATTTACGTATTAGGGAAACGACAGTTTTGGTAGCAACCCGCATATTTTGCAGGGTGATAGTCCAACTATACGAAAAAGAATATTTGAGGACACCAACTCAGCGTGATGTTGAACTCCTCCTCGATGAAAACCAAAAAAGGGGATTTCCAAGTATGCTTGGTAGTGTGGATTGCATGCATTGGAAATGGGACAAATGCCATTCCGCTGAATCGGGGGCTTATACCGCTTACAAGGGTAGCGAAAGTATTATTTTGGAGGCAGTGGTGTCGCATGATCTGTGGTTTTGGCATGTATTTTTTGGTATGCCTGGTTCAAACAATGATATCAATGTGATGAACCGGTCGTATATTTTCAAAAAAATTATCAACGGTAAAGCACCGGCAGTTAACTTTGAGGTCAATGGAAATCAATATAATATGGGGTACTATCTTGGGGATAGAATATACCCAGAGACAGCAACTATTGTGACTACCATAAAACATCCTGATTCCCAAAAGAAACATAAATTTTCAGCTATGCAGGAAGGTTGTCGAAAGGATGTTGAACGGGGGTTCGGGGTATTACAAAGTCAATTTGCAATTATCAAACAACCCGCTTGAATGTGGAATCCTGACGTGTTAGCCTATATAATGAAAACTGTCATTATTCTACATAATATGATAGTGAAGGATGAACGTATTCCCGGTGACTGGCCGCATGACTATGAACAACGAAGCCATAGTGCTCCATGTGTCATTTCAAGGGACAACACTTCTCAACTTTCAAGAATGGTGAAGGACCAACGCAAACGTGCAATACTCGATAAACAAACTGGAGTTCGTTTGAGAAATGACTTGAACGAACACATATGGTCATCTGTTGGGGATGAATGATTATTTTTATGGGTTTTTTGGCTGAATGTGTTGTAAGGACTACACTAATTAGTTAAATTTACATTTAGATTTATCTTTCAAGTGCATCTATTTTCTGAAGTAATTTTAAAAAAAATAATCCAATAAATTATAACCCATTAAAAACATAAAAATTTATTGGTATTAAACTAAACTGAAATTTCTAAATAAATCTATAAAAAAAATAAACAATATGACAATAGTAAAAAATAATGGCCTCTATGATTGGGTTAATCTTTTCTTCAAAATTTCACCTTTCCTCAGTTCGATGTACTGTCTTGATACAGCATCCATTTGTGACATATCCATCGTCATTATACGGAATTCCTCTTCTGCTTCTTGCCTAGCTTGTATTGCCACAAACTTTGCATTTGAATCAGCTAATTTAGCTTCAAACTTTGCTTTATCATTAGCTAATTTTACTGCAAACTCAGCATCTCTTTGTGCCATCTTCATATCTCTTTGTTCCGTACATTTGGCGTTGAAGCTTTGTTGCTCTCTATAAATATTTTCCATCGATTCCTGTTGTTCAGTAAATTTTGCTTTCCCTTTTGTCTTTTGTCGTTTCGCCTCTTTTTTCCCCATTGGACGGATTACTGTGTTTTGGATATCTCCTAGGTCGTCAAATACGCTTGGTCCATCTAGGCTTAAGTCCGGTGTGTCCTGTACGTCCTGAGATTCATTGTCGTAATCAGACTCTGCTTGTGATAAATCAAAAACAAATGTCGACCTTCTTGAATATTTAATATTTTCTAGCATAACTGTGTAGAAATCTTCATGCTTAAAACTACGACCAGTGGCTTCCCTGAAAAGCCTACGGACTTCTGCGAACTGGTGTTTCAATTCAATATGTTAAAGGATATACAATCATATGGATTAATGTAATAAGTATAATTAAACGAGTAGTTACCTTATTTTCAGGGCCCCAACCAGTATGATGTTCCCTTTCTACTTCATCCTCCTTTGCAGACAATAGCGCAACATCTTTACTTATAATTTGAAATCGTTTCTGAAGGGAGGTCCAACTACGTGCTGGCATAGTAGGTATATCTTCTTTCATCCGGAATAGAATACGTCACCATAATTGATCTTCAGATTGATCGGTACCAATGCTAGAATCTTGAGAAATTGACAAATGAATTCTACACATCGTAACATCTTCAAAAGACGAAAAATTTGGACCTCGTGCTTTTGATGGTGGCATTTTACTAATCAATTACAAATAAAAACCAACTTTAGATTTTTCACACAAAATATGTATGAATTCAGTAAAATGCCATTGGTCTATTATCCCATGTATAGGGTAAAAATATAGCCGTTAAACTACAACGGTAACATTTGAACCGAAGTATTAACGGTCACCTGAACGGAGGGTTATTACCTCGCCCTACCACCAACGTATCCATGGAGGCTCGCCCAGCTCCAGGCGAGTCAGCAATAACTCGTCCAATTGTAAACGCCATGTTACTTTCTCGCCCGTGTTTGAATTTTTGGAGCGGTACCTCAGAACCTCGCTTATGAGTAGGGCGAGCATCCAGAGTATCGTGTTGAGGAGCGGACGTTTAGTATCTCGTTTGACTTGGCGGAATGCCAACTCTACGTCCTTATTTTTAAACGAGATTGTGCACAATCGCTCGGTAATAGGCGATACCTTAAAATAACGCACGACTATAATTTATAGTCGTCGATCAGCGACGAGATTTTCATCGGTCAAATACCAAATATAATCGACGTCTGTGGGTGATTTTCGATGACTATCGATTTTATTTAATCTTTGATCGTCGGTTTACTCGACGATTGCAGATGCTCTTAGTCGATTATGAGTCGATAAATTAATGCAACTAATTCAGCACTTTAGAATATATTCACTCAGAAAAGTTGAAATCTCGGACCTTTATGGATCGATAGCCGTAGCGTGTACTTCAGACTAGTAACCTATTATCCTAGTTTGGCCGCAATCTCTGGCTTTTCCACATTGAAAGAAAGAAAAATAACCACGTACAAAAAAGTTGTTTAGTATTATGAAAGAAGAAAGCAAATGAGATATTGGAAACATAAAAGGACGATGATCGCTTATTAAAAGCTGATGATTGACTGGTTTGGTCATTGCCATTGGTGCTCCCTGCTCAATAGCGACGGTTTTGAATCAAGAACATAGTGAAGCCACGTCGTTACAAATTCGTGGCATCACGGTTCTAAATCAAGAATAATAACAACAGATTAAGAGAATTGTTCTCCATTTCAATTGGTAATGTACAAAGTCAGTGCATCACGGGATATTAAAATACCACCGATATAAATTTACATTTATGCTCTTATTTTCATTTATTTTTCTTAAAATTTTAACTGAATTTCTCCTTCTTCACCTTGGAATTTTTATTATTTTTTAAATTCATCTAGGATCGTTGTACCGTTTTCATATTCGTTACATATTTTCCAGCAAAATTTATTATTCCAAATATCTTAAGATTTTTAGTTAATAGAAAATCAACGAGACTCGTCTTTTACTAGGCCCTAAAGATAGAGTGGCCCAAATATACTCCATTCGTTTATGCAAAACATATACTATCATTCTCTTATTTTAATATAAAAACAGATCAAATTGAAAAAATGATAGTATCTCTTTTGTAGAAACGGAGGTAGTGTGTTTTTTTCTTTGAAGCATCCATAAATATATGTTAATTAATACTTCCTCCGTTTCAAAATAATTGTCCGCTTTGACTAAGTCAAATTATTAAAGAGACCAGAGTACATTACCCCTATTAAATGTTATATTATTACTAAAATTAAAAATATCATTTTATTTTTAAAAAGAATTAAGTATAAGCAATAAAAATATTAACAAATTTATTTCCTAATTATATAAATATTGTTTAAGATTTTAAACTGGGTTCATTAAAAATAAATTTATGAGTATAAAATATTAAGGGTATATGTGAGAGTTTATCGAGATAATACGACTACAAACAAAAGCTAGATACAATTTTAAAACTGACAAAAACGGAATAGAGGATAGATATTTCAAAATGGATGGAGTATATATTTTCTTAATTTCTTGTTATTCCATTTTCTATCATTCTTGATATATTAATAGTCTAGTTAATGCTAATTTTCACAAATTTTGGACTTAAACTTACTGAAAATATTTTTATATTAACCCTTAAAAATCATCCTCCCTAAGTTTACTGAATTACAAAACTAGCATAAATCAAAGTTATTATAAATCACTGAATTTAATCTTTCGTCAAAATATTTTACAGTTTGTGTAGTATTTTGGTTACTTTTTTTGTGATTAAAGAAAAGATAAAAATGCTTAACTTTGAGTGGCCTTCCACTACTATTTTTTGCAAAATGGTGTTAGAAAGGCCAGTACTTTTTCTACTTAAAATTTTTATCATTTTGAACTCTTATTAGACTTTTATATGCATGTATAAATAAATTGTTCAATTAATTTAATTGTCATTTTCTCATATCTTTTTTCTTTCTTATGTATATAATAAAGTCAAAAAACTTTTTCTTAAAAATTTACCCTAAGGCTCTAAAATGTTAGAGGAAGACGCCCGGTTTAAAATTATTATATTATTTTCAAGATTGTTGAATTATTTACCATTCCCACCAAGGTGATATGGATAACTCATTCAACTCTACCAATTTAGGGATTCTAAAAATATCCTATATATATGATATAACAGCTACCTGATACTTTGTTTTGAAGCATAAAATTTATTGATCTACTAGAGAGTCATAACATTAGGGTCTGAGATACCCAGATAATTATCAATTACAATTGAAACAGTATTCCAAGAATCTTCAGCAACATAGAGGAGCAGGTAGTGAGAAGCAATCATCGGATCAAAATTGCACTGGGGGTAGCCGTTGGAAATGATAAGGTGGATATGGTGTAGGTTGTTGAGGATCCGTAGGCCTTCGACGAATGTTTTCCATAAGAAAAGTTGTATTTTTGACGGACATAGTAGTGTCCAGAGGAACATTGTTGTTGATGGTGGTTTTCGGTACAGTTGATCTGATCTGCTAGCCGTGAAAATGAATCCAGTTACTGAGGTGTGAAGCCCGAACATTACCTGTTTATCTCCGTGATTTTCTTCTTGATTCATAGAGAATCTTTTGAGTTGAGTCTCTAGGTGAGTACTTGAAAAGCAATTATAGAAAGGAAAACTAAAAGCAAAGTTACAGGACAAAATACGATTACAAACTACCACGCTAAAGCAAACTAAAAACTTACTCTAGGACCACAGTTAATGAAAAAACAAACAAAGACACGCTAAAACTAGATAACATAAAGGTCCTAAAGATTCAGTAACTACAAAAAGGAGGATTATTCACCGATCCATATGCCTGTGAGGCTAATAGACCATTAGTGCTAATTGTGATAAACACTTGAAATCTTCAAAAGGTTCAAAGGTAGGATCATGTTTCTAAATTTGATGGTGATTCGACTTGGTGTTTTTGACGCTGAGCATTATTATCCTTGGGTGACAGAGATTGAACTATCAAAACTCTAATAATATGAAATTGTTCACTTGGAGAAGGAGAATCCGAAGAAGCCAAGATGCAAATACTCCATTTACTGTCTTCTACAAATTCACTTGCTCCGCAACAGATATGGATTAAACAGAGAAAAATGGAGGACACTGGCTAGTATTAGAATGAAGATTTAATCCCTGATGAAATGATTGATATTTACCAAAGTGTGCAGATATAGGTTAAGCAAGGTAACATCAAGTCAAGAAGTAACTCACAGGTAAAAAGAAAAGTTCCCGCAGCAGAAGCATGATAATATACCCCAACAACAGCTCCAGATTCTTGTCTAAGAACTCAAACCATTTCAAGTAACAATCAAACCTAAGATAATAATACATCACAACCCAAAAGCTTCACAGATATGCCAGGGAAAGACTTTCAGAAATGAAATCAAGGCAACCTTAACTGATTTTTCCTTACATGGATCAACTTCAAAATCGATGAAAAGGATAAAGGATAGAGATACAGAACATGACCAAACCAAATGGACATACTGAAGGGAAACAACATATGAGGTGAATGTGGAAACTAACATGGTTACAGCAAGACACAAATATGGTCGAGTAATTATGGATGACAAGAAGAAAAAAAGCAAAACGATTGTGCAATTTTGGTGCGTAAATAAACGGTATTTCAATAGGTTTTGAATCAATTTTCTAAAAAAGGGAACAAGATGATTGAGTGGTTACTACCAACTGGGACTTTGAAATAATAAGGGGATTCAGGCAGAGAATATATTTGAAATATGTACCGTGATGAAAATGGTCAAAATAGTTAGCGCTTTTTCAAAGAAAACAGAATGAAAATGGTCAAAATAGGATAATAAATTTGTTGAAAAACCTGAAATACTTTATATGATTGTGCAAAAGTCGTTTTCTTTCTTCTTTTTTTCGAAGCAGGTAAAAGTCGTTGTCTGTAGTAATCGGGGGTCCTTGTAACATTACACAATTAAATTGCTCTCTCATTTTTTGTCTTCACTCTCCGTTTATCACCCACTTTCACCCAAAACGAACACAGATGAGAATTCTGTTATGAGTTTAGAGAGAACAAACATTTATCAAAACACAAAACAACCAAACACTTTTTCATACTTTTTCTCCTTGGAAATCGCTTTTTCATTGTTAACGTACAGTCAAGGAAAAAGATATGCCCATTTTCCTTACGAAAAGGATATGCATTTTCAAGCTCACTTTTTTCGCATGGTGGTAAAATTACGCGAGAGAGAGGGTCCTTAATTTTCCGTTGAAATTGAATTATTTATAAAAGTGTTCAAATGAAAATCCGAAACTAGTTAGGTATTATTTTTTCCTCCGTTAAACAAGGTATCACTTTGCTTCTCGTTGTCGCTTTGCTTGTATACTTTCACAAAGGTCGGTGAATTACGCAAGGTATCACTTAACCATATTTTACTTGTTTGAAAATCAATTGTTAATTCAAACCAACTTCTGGTCTTGTTTGTTAAAATTTATGACTACTTATTTATGAAAAATGATTTTGATATAATTGTTTTTATGACCAATTTTAATAAACATGTTTTTCAAGATAATTGATTATCCCAAAGAGATTAACTTAAAGAAGAGAAAGATAATGATAATCTAGATTTTTCTTCATTTGTCCACCATTTTTCTGTCTTTTTTTCGACAATTTAAAGAAAATAAGAATGAAAAAAAAAAGATTCAATTTTATTAAACAAAAAATTATAATAATTTTTAAAAATATTTTTTTCTATTTATATAATTTATGATTAGTCTCAATTCTATTTAAAATAATCAGTTTTACAGTGATTACCATATATATACAGTCGATTACGATTTGATAATCCATTATAATAATGGTTACAAATAACCCCGTTAAGATAATCCATTATAATAATGGTTACAAATAACCCCGTTAAGACATCAGTCGGTGATGAAATTATATACCACAAAATGAGCTAATTTTGAGTTTTGGTGGTAATCTAGTACACAAGGGGAAAATTAGTGCAAGGAATAAATTAATTTTTAACTAAATCTATTTAAACCATAAAAAATATTTAACGTAAAAAATATATATTTAGAGTTACTTTAAACAAATCATCTTTTTAGAAAACACAAAAGCATTATATTCCAGAAGGAGGAATGATTAATCCTTTTTAAAGAATGGTGGGTTCCAATTGAATGTCATGGAACCAGAGACAAGCCACATGGAAAACATGGAAACTAAAACAAAGAGAGAAACTCAACGAGAGTCGTTTTCCCATTTCGAACCGATTTTTTTTCCATCTATTTTAAAACCCTAACAATTATCATGGTTTCTCTGATTTTTCTCGGTTATATCTTCGATTCCACCGGCCCTTCGACTGCATATAAGATTTGTTTGCTAACTAGTTGTGATACCCTCTCTTAATTTCATAGGTTTCTTTTCTAATCATTGAATTTGTTGCTTTGTTATATATGGTCTTCAAGGAAGCTTCAATGGAGTTTTTCTTTTTCGGTGTTGTTCTTTACAGAGTCGACATGTAACCTTTTTTTGAAGTGTTTGATTTCTCTTCAAAGCTCATCATCCATATAAGGTTATTCTAGATTAGATGTTGTTCTGGTGCCAACCTTTGTGACAAGTTTTTACCAATTATTTTTTTATATCCATCTAATTATATTCATCCTGATCTTATTTCAAATTAGAGCTTTACTCCATCTATATGTTAAAATCTTGTATTTGTTCCCTTATATCTGTTTCATGAGCAATCCGTTTTATTATCAACCCATCTTTACTAAATACTCACAACTTATTTCTAAACCCTCTTTGCTTCAGACCTTCAGTTCTTCAATCCTTTTCTTCTTTTTGGGTGTGTTATTAGTTATCCTATTTGGTTTTTGCATAATGGGTGGTCTAGCAGAGAAACCATTTTGCTTTCTCGATGAACTAATGTTTCTGGAAGGCATCTATCTCCCAGAATCAGTTTTTCTTTATTAATTGTGCCTTGGTTAAATTAGTGGGTTAAGATGGTTTTTCTGTTAGCTGGAGTGGATTTCATTCCATCTTCTTTATATTTAGGCTCTGCAATTTGGCTTGTGTTGTGTTTGGAAAGATTTAGCATTTTCTATGGTTTTGGTCCTTCTGATGTAGTGTTGGGACCTTTCTGTATTTGTATGAGGCTTTGAGAAGGTTGGTTTTGATCTTTACCTGTATAAAGTAAATAAGCAACCATGCGGGCTTCTTATTCAGAGAACAACAACAGGGCAGATTTATGGCATCCATGAGGAAGGGGTCAGTATAGATGATTACATACATTAGATAAAGGGGTCAGTATTTATGACATCCTTGAAGTCTGGGCATACTAGTGTTTCGGCGAAACATTATGAAAAAGTACAACATAAATAGCTACCCATCTTTGTTTTTTCAAGCTTATAGCTCCCATCATCGAGAACAAGTGTATAACCAATAAATTATTTCACAGCAGGCATCAAACAATCATCTCACAAGAGTTCCACCAGGACAAGGGAATCCAAGAAATTTAAGCAGAATATTATAAGTTCTTGTTATTACAACATCATGCGGCAAATCATATGTGTTTACTTTACGGGCCGGTGGAATACCCACCTTTCACTTTTTCTTTAATCATTTACTGCTTTTATATTAAGTTTTTACTTGTTTTCTCTGTTAACAATCCCTAGTGTATTGTTTTTAGAGTCATAGTTCAGTTAGTAGTTTAGCTCATCTTCTCAACTTTCATTAGTTTAGTAGTATAAGTTAAGCCTGTAATAGTTGGTGTATCCTTTCAGTTTAAGTTACATTTAGTTCCTTGTTAGCAGTAGTAACTTTAATAGCTTTATTAGTTTAATTTAGTTGAGTCTGCAATTGCTCTTGTATTTGTATTTCATTTTTAGTAACCTTATAATAGCATTATTAACACTATTAGTACTAATCCTTCAAGGGCAGAGTTTGGATACTACTTCAAGACACAATCAAAGCTAAAGACTCATTTTGAAATTGTGGATCAAGCTGAAACACAAAAGAGTAGATATATCACTCGGGAAGTTCACCGCAACAACAAGATACAAAGGCCTGATTAACAACTTCAATCAATTTCATCACTACCTACAACTAAGTTTCTATGGACATTGTCCACTAAAAGTACAATTTTTCTTGTGGAAAGCATTGACCGAAGGCCTTTCGACCTTCGACTCCATCACCCCCCCCCCCGCCCCCCCCCATGTGATCCGATACAAAGAATTTTATTCTGCTAAAATATCATGTTGCATATTCATGGCTTACTGATCTAATTGTAATTTATGAATCTTGAGGTATTATATATACCCTTGTAATGATTCCTTAGTAGTTCAATAAATATCATGCTTCAAAAAAAAAGGATTGATGTAGTTTTGATAGTGGTAAATAAAGTGGTTCGATTCTCAAACTTGTAAAGGTAATGATCTTAGAAAATAATTATTTAAACTATAGAAAATTCCAGGAGTATGAAAAAGACTAAATAACCTAAAGATGATTTTCGAATAATTTTAAAAGGACCAGGAATCAGGAATCAGGTAATTCTAACAACCTATGTGATTAATCAGATAATTCTTTTTAAATTAATTGAAGCGCAAGTAATTGCCAAAATTGGTTTCGTTATGCTAACAAACAGAGGTAAATCACAAGCATGGACTATCAAAATTAATTAACCAAGCATAATCCATCAAGCAAAAGCACAACTATTGAAAGAAAACCGTTTTCACTATTTAAAACTATGCAATTCTAATAACAAAAGAATTATAAATAATTATTAGAAAATAATTAAATCACATAAAATTGAGAAAAGTACTTTATCCCTCATCCCAGAAATAGACTTAGCTCATGGTGGAGAAAACTTGCTCAAAAGACCTTTTCATTGCTCAAAAAGTTGATTACAAGGTTAAAGAATAGTGCAACAGCTGAACAGATACGTTTATAAGTGTTGAAGAACAGGGTTCAGCCGTTACAGAAGTGTTTCTAAGCAATAAATGGTAAGGAATAGGCAACAAGAGCAGTTTGAATCAGCAACAGATATAAATGTTGCTGAGTCGTCTTCTCCGATGGTGGCTGATGAAGAACACGCCGGCCGGACCAGCAGCAGGTGACCGACGGCGACCGGAAGTGGCCGGAATTGCTCTGATTTCTTCTCTAGGGTTTTGTTCCGATTTTTCTTGGCTTCTCTTGGTTTATATAGGTAGTAGAAACCCTAGATAGAGTTCTAAACCTAATAGAACTCTCTAAAACAACCCACAAATCTCAATCCGAATCGAAACATAATTCCGGCCATATACATGATTCCCGAGCTGATTTTACGGGATTTCTCTGCTGTTTCTCGATGGTTCTGACTTGTATGGGATATCTTCTAGCGTGTGGAATAATCTGGAAGAAAACAATCCATAAATCACTTTGAACAGCGTACACAGTTGAAACTCCGGCGATTCCCGCTAAGTTGAATCGGCCGAGTCGACTCGCTGGCTCGCTGGGTTGACTCGCCTGGTTGACCCGCTGGGTTGACCCGATCCAGCTCAGCCCGATCCAAGGGTGCCCCAATCCAAAGTATGGGTGCCTTTAACACTTTTTGAGCCAATTTTTCCACAAATCTTTATTCTTCTAATGTATCTACAAAAGCATAAAAACACGTAATAGACGTAAAATCGAATACTAACTCACTAGAAATTAAGGTGCAAATTAGACACTAAAATATGTCTATCATAAGCCACATTGAGATGAGTGGGGTCCCTAGACCCTACTTGTGTTTGTTTTTATGTACACAAACTTGAATTTTCTATAAATTTAGTCTTTTGTGGGGAAAATGTGTATCATAAGGTTGATGTTTTTGGTCTTTATGAGGTCTAAGATCTTGGCTCAGTAACTATATAAAACCCAACAAATAACATTTTATGTCCGTATGCGGTTCTAAGATAGTTTTTCAAAATCAACCGTTTAAGATGTTTGAAAGATATAAGCTAGTGTTAATGTTCCGTTGTAAAATAAAAAAGTGATAACAATTCTTTTCCTGAGACAGAAAAAATATTTTTTATTGCATAATACAATGATCCCTAAGATTATTAGCTATGTAAAGTAGCCTAGACTTTATACTTACTACAAGGATTTAATTCCAACTTTTTCTATGCGACCAAGCTTGAAAACCATTAGACCAACTGGTGGTTCCCAATAATAAATATAAATGTTTGGAATTTTTATATAATAATATGAAGAATTCAGGTGTCGGCTAGTTTTATTCATTTTATACAGTTCAAAAGGGGAAGACGTTTAAAGTGTTGGAGTAGTAGAGCCTACACTAATTACTCCTATGGATGCACAGGAACCAACCGAAGGACCGAACCAGAACCGACGGAACCATACCTGAAACGGACCGAACCGAGGGTACAGGGTACAAGTATAAAAAATGAGAACCGAGTACACCCAGGTACCAGGTACATGTTCTACCTTCGAACTGACCTGTACTGGACCGAAGGTACCGAATAAAGCACATAATTACTGAGAAAAGTAAATATTTGTGACATATGGATCGAGAATGTCCTATTTTGTGTTAGAAGATTACTTTTGAGTGGAAGCTTACATTTTACTTTTTCCGTTTGAACAGATGGTCACGTGAAAGTTACAGAGCGTACAGTAGAAGTAATACTTATGCACTACTTTTGTTAAATTCTATCCTTGGTATTTTTATATCTAACATATTGACTACTATGACTTTCATTTATTGGCAGCTTGATTCCCAGACAATGTCGTCTGATGCTACAAGGTATTGACTCAATGGTTATCATTTCTATTAGCAGTTTTTTGTTGACCTCCTACTTGTTTTCTGAATTTGTCAACTGATTACTTGCTAGGAATGAACTGCTGCGAACAATGGATTTGAGAATAACAGTATTAAGAGAGGAGTTCGCTGCTTCTTTTAACCAGGCTGTAGGTGCTCCATGCTCCACTAAACAAATAACTGATTTGGTGACATTTTTTGAGCATTTTGGAGCAATGGAACTAAGGTATTTGCATACCTTTTCCATAGGGGTATCCAGATTATTTTCTTGGTGGAGGGGAGAAGAGAACAACTTATCGAACAACTCGAAAAGCTGATATTCTTGTAATCCATGAAGATGAGGATACTTGTGAACGAGTAACAAAATCTGCTGAATGGAGCCGGCGAAAGAAAGCAGAGTTGAGCCAAATGTTGAAAATGATGGAGAATAAGCCTGTCAGACATCGAAACATTGCCACTCAAAATAGTAGAAAACAAGAGTCTCCCAATAAACAAAGGGGTGGATTTTATGATCACTACAAGCAGAAGAGGGATGAGAAACTTAGAGGAGAGAATTCCGGGAAGCAGGCACAAAAGGAGGAACAGTTTAAAGCACTGCAGGATATCCTTGAACAACAAAAAGCTGAGATGGCATCCAAAGCTACGAATATGGCAGGAAAATAAAGTTCTTTAGAGACAGGAAGTGAGAATGTTTGAAACTTCCTGGAGCCCTATACGAAGCTTCATTGTTAAAGTCCAATGGGTAAGATTAAATAGTAAAAAGAAAAGTACAGAATCGAAACCGACCGGAACCGAACCGAGAAGATAGGTACAGGTATAAGAACTGAACCGAAAATATAGGGGTACATGATATAGGTATACGGGTAGAGAATCTACCATAGGAAGGTACAGATACATGGTTCTACCAAGAACTAAGTCAAACCGACCTTTATGCACCCTTAGTTACTCTGATGATATTCTTAACAGTTTTACTCGATAGTATGACTGATACGTAGCCAGGGGATGCCCAAGTAATCTTCTAACTAGTGGCTTAGTTAGTGGCTTTTCTTTTTGATCGGTTGGCTTTTATTAGCGGCTATGATGGACCTTAAAATAGTTGACTAATGAAGACCACTAACATAAAGCTAGTTTACTACTTTGACTTGCAATATTGTTGGTTGAAATCCAAAGCCGGCTGATTTTGGGGCTCATAACACATGACTTAAAAGTAGGTGCAAGCAAGGAGATGGTGGACGGTGGTTAATGAAAATATCTACTTTCGGCTAACTATATCCCCATGTATGTATGTACGGATAGTTTATGAACTCTAGTCAACTGTGTACAGATCTTTTCACAAGTTGAAGCTGGCTAGGTACCTACTGCCTACTGCCCATGAATGGTCATGATCAACTAGATTCGTATCTAATATCATCATTATTTTGTGATTGGTAGACAATTACATACGTCATACGTGTGTACTTATTCGAATATCAAAGTTCACCACGGCGGCACTAATTAATAGGGTCCGGGTTTGCTTCTCTTATCAACTACCAAACCTTTTTATATTTATCACATAATGATCTTAAATAGAAAATTTAAGACCAACCACATATAATACACATATAATAGTCTCCCAAATTTTCTAGTTGAGTTATTATAGTTTAAAATTAAACCATAATATCTTTTAATGATATAATAAAAAATAATATTAAAAGTTGTCAAAATACTCGATATCAATTATAATTATTTTATTTTATTTATTTATGGTCAAAAATAATCATAATTGATAAATCACAATAATACGACTCCTTTAAAAATGTTTGAAAAGGTATTTAATTTTGAAAAAAAATACAAAAAAAAGGATAACACATGTCACAATCTTAAGAATTAGGGTAATATGGTTTTTTTACTGTATTTAGACGCCCCTTATCCACCACTCGTGGATGAGAATAAATTCATAGTCCCCTTTTAATCTAAGCAGCCCCTAACTAAATCAGGTTATAAAAGAAGATAAGTTTATTGTACTTTTATATCATATTAAAATTATTCAATAAAAACATAAGTTAATCTTTATTATCTCTCTTTCTTACCCTAATTTTTATATTCCATGTTTTTATTTTCCGTCATTTTTTTAAATCCAAATAGTCTTTTCGAATGCATTTGTCTCTAATTGAGTGAGGGGATCGTTTTAAGGGTCATAAGAGCATCTCCAATAAAAGGTGGAAATTTAATTTTTTATGCCACATAAATTTTAGACCTCAATTTAACAAAAAATCATCTCCAATGGTTAAATCCTACAAACTAGAAGGGATGACATGGAGATCAAAAGGTCTTTCGGTTAGACCTCCATGTGATTATTTTTACGATTTTTTTCAATAATCATTTAAAATTAGGTAAAAAAGCTCTTAAAAGTAGGGCTGTCAACGGACAAAAATCCGTCGGATTTTAACAAATCCGATAAGGTTAAGGGTTATCGGAATTCCGAAATTCGATAAAATCCGACGGATTCTAAAAAACCCAATCCGATAAGGTTAAGGTTAACTTATCAGAAATTCGGATTTTTTCGATAAAATCCGAATTCTTGGTTAAAAAAAAAAACAAACAAAGTTAAAATGACTTCTTCTGACTTCATACACATTCAAAATGTTCTAAAACAGAGTTCAGTTCAGTCTCTCAGTCTCACACATGAAAAGAAAATACAAAGACAACCCATAAAAAGTCACAAACAAATAACATGCTGCAAAAGAAATAAAGGCAATGGCAGACTGCTAGTGCTCTTGCTTGGCTGCTTGCATGTTGTTGCATCAACTTCAGTCTTCAATTTCCATATCTGCATTAGTACACAAATATTCAAAATCAATCAGAAATCAGAAGAACAACAATTGAAACTATGAAAAATTGAGGATAAAGCAAAGAAAAAAAATTCATCCCATACCAGTGACCTTGTTGTTCGCAATTTTTTCATTGCAGCAACAATAATTGTATCATCTTCTTCTGCTTCAACTGCTGGTCTCTTAATAGAAGGTGTTGAAGCAGTTGTTGAACATCCTACACTTTGTTCTCCTAGTTCTTGTTGTGAACAATTTGGTTGACTGCAGCTTGGGGTTCCAACTTGATTGGATTCTCTTTGAGACATTCTGAAAAAAAAAAACCAAGTATTAGATGACCCTAACAAGCAAGACAGAACAGGTAAAAACCAAAGCAGCTGCTTTCATGCCATACAATACAATCAAATGTCACTGACTAAAGTTGGTTTTAAAAAAAAAAATTGTTGCTGTTGGAGAACACCTTCACAAATAACACAAGTATAAAAGGACAAAAATAATATCAGGATACCCAATTAGATAACCTTTTTAACCGCAATGCTCGTGAAATGACTCCTAATATTTACCTATTTGAAGACATCTTCATTGTCCCAACACAGAAACATACTCACCCATTTCACCAAATTATGTCAGAACCTATATGTCAACCTTACTCTACAGAGTTATAATGGATTTCTCCTTAACACACCTGATTATACCCATACTATTAAAAATATAATATACAAAAGTAGATCACTTGCCTTATAACGAAGTAAAACACCAGACACAAAAACAAAATGTCAAAAGAACACATCCTGTTGGTAAAATTTCAGAGCACTATTTGGAAAAATTTATACACAAACCCTAAATCATACACACAAATCACATAAAAATGAGCATTGTTGGTCAAAATTCTGATTCTGAATCTGATGATATATCCTGCAACATCAGGTATGGGAAAAACAAAGAGGTGGAAATAAGATAAACATGTCAGTTGGGTGATACTCATGGCCACACAGCTAATGATTCTGCATTCTGATCTTGAACTATAGCAATTTTTGTATCCGTTCCTCTGTTTTATTGTTCACTACTCAAAATTATAGAAATTTAATTAGCTCTGTTGATATTTGACCATTGTTACTGCTGACATGTTGTTAATGGCGTTAACAGAACCTTCTCTCTTTACTAATGATCCTGTTCCTACTAGAATTCTGAATACGTTTTTGAGCACAAAAAGTCATCTCTAAACCAAACTCTATGATCCTAATCCTAGCAGAACTAGTATTCTGAATCCTTTTTAGAGGATAAGTCATCCCCGAACCAAGCTCCTTTCCAACACTACTAATGTCTTAGAGGTGACTACTTCTGATTACAAATCATGTGATGCAACATCCCCACTCGCCACCTACAACACTGGTTACGACACAGTTCCACTAACAAAAGAAGGTCACCAGTGGCAATCCTGTTGACTGTAGCAATGGCCTCAAGGTTGATATTCTGGCTTCAAATTCATCATATCTTAGGTTTTGGCGGTCTGGTCCAACCTATGGAGCCAATGGCTACGTCGAGTCTGGATGTACACAAGGTGCAGGGAACCATGTTTTGATGTAATAAGGATGTTATACAGTTCAAACCAGATTCAATGTTTCAAACCTAGTTGCAGTGGTACAATGAAGGTTAATATTTCAAAAAACAGTTATAATAATGGTTTTTCATATATGAAATGCAGAGATTATGGAGACTTTACATGGGTGGATGATTATCTATTCTCTAGCAATACAACACATGTAACTTTACTCCAGATAATGTCTGTCATAGTATATCACACAAAATGAATGTAAAGTAACAAAAAACAAACAAGTAGACTGATAAAAGAAAACTGAAAATATAGTGGAGACAATCACGTAACAAAAAAGGTCATTTTCATATATATTTGTATTTCAGATTCTCTACACATTGTAAAATGATTGTTTTGTTAGAATCAAAGACCTGATAAGACTGAAATTGAAAGATACTTACACTAAACCTGATAGTTAAACTACAACCAGTCTAAACCTAGTTGTTCACAGTGAATAACTAATATTGCCATCACAGTATTATGACCTAATGTTGCTAACACAACATCATTAAAAAAATTTGTTGCTACCCTAACAGTTCCACAATAAATTTATGTTGATAACCAAAAGCAAACGAAATCAAAGATGTCCAAAAATCAACAAATCATCACACCCAGATACTGAAACCTAAAAATCAACACACCCATAAATCGAAACCTAGAAAATCTTCACACTGAGGTACAAAAAACATCCCAAATCACGAAACAAAGAAGAAATAAATTACCTTGATCACAACAATGAATAATATATCCCGAGTAGAAGGTGATTTCACAATAAACCTGGTTGAAGATTAGATGAAGGAAAAGATTAGATCAGTGGGGAGAGGGGGCAGTTTCTCTTCATTATCCCTAAACCTAATCGACTTGTATCTCTGACTCTCTGTGAAGACTGAAGAGAGACGAAAGAGGAAAGGACCGAAAGGTGGTACAAATGTATTAGGGGTAGAAAATTACAAGTACACCCCTGGGTTATCGGATGTCGGACATTAACCTCCCGGATATTGCCTAATCCGGTTCCGTTAGGCTAAGGAAGTAAAATCCGATAGTAATTCCGATTCCGGAATCCGAAATCCGATAAATTGGATAAAATCCTATAAGATATCGGATTGTCGAAAACGGATTTCGGAATTCGGATGTATATTGACAGCCCTACTTAAAAGTAAAACGATAATCGCGTTCTCTCACTCTCATTCTTGTTTCTCTTATCTCTCACGTTTTGTGCTTCCTGATAACCTAGGGTTTTATAAAAACAGGTTTGTGAACTGATATTAACTTGTGGAAATGGGTTTGGATCCTGATATCCTAATAAAGTTTTTCGGTTTAGCATACGAAACTCTAAATTGGCGGTTTAATGGTAAAAATATTTTGTTGTATAATTCACTTTCTTTACTGTTAAGTTTCTTTATTTGTAATCTTGTTTTTTCTTTGGGCCTAGTTTTTTTCTACTCCTGGTAGAACTTGTACATATGTTCTCAGATCAATAGGATACCTTGTGCCAGAACCTTTGGCGTTGGGCAACTGTCTTCGGTGTCGGAGGCGAGCTGGAAAGCAAGGTCGACCGTTCTTAGTAGAAAAAGGTTTACCGATCCTCCATTAGTGGGACTGCAAAAATTCTATCAAGAAAGGTGAGAATCCTTCTTCTTAATATTTTTTTATAAAAGAAAAGGTGGACAACAGTTGGTAGTCTGAGTCTTAGGCGGGCTATATTGGCTCCATAATTTTAATTTTTATTTTTAAATTTCAATTTTAGTTTTAAACTTCTTAAATATTAATTAAATGATATCCATATATGAAAATTTTATAGCTAAGATCCTACACTACTAGAAATAGTTCTAATTATACTCAAAAGGTCCATTTTTACCACATATTAAAACCCTCATTTTTTAAGATCTAATTACTACCTCTATATATAATTTTTTATATCCACTATTAGAGATAATCTAGGACTCATGCGCCCGCGTCCAACTTGAGCTATTCTACTTGACCTTTCGTTTTATTCTCTTCTACCTCTAATATCAGCTTTAGACTTCGCATATATCCCAAGATTCCCAACCACAACCAGCCTTATCGAACAACTTTGCAGCTGTAACGGCCAACGCTAAAGTACGTTGTTGTTGAGGGTGAAAGCATCTAATCTTTCCTCCTCCACTTTGTTCCAGACTTCCAGTAGCAGTAATACTCTAAGGCAGCCTATCAATTCATTACACGTGTCTAAAGTTAGCTGAACTAGTAGCGCACCATAGTAATGATTGGCTCTGCATGTTCTAGAGTTTACGTTACTTTGTCAGCCCTTTAATACTAGCAACCGCACGATTGTGTTGGTAGGTTAGCATTAAATTTGAAGCACCCAAGTGTTCTTTCAAGGACACAAATAAACAGACAGTATTGAATAGTATTTAGCTAAATTACATAATTTTAAGAGATTTATACAATTCTTTATGGATTGGTTATTTGGCATTTGGATACAAATAATAATCGTGCAGTGCCAATAAATGTCGATTATGTACGTCAGTGATCAAAATTTGACTGATCTGACGAATGTCACCACTAAAAACACCGAATTGTTCTAACGGTTATAATCATTTCTCGCAATGCATTGATGGATGATGAGTTAATATGTAGCACGAGAAAGAAATAATAAAATAAAATGTTAAATATAAGTGTGTTAATATAAATGATATAAATATTTACGTAATTCAGCTAAACCTACTCCACAAAAATACTGAGTATCAGTTTCATTATGAGTTTAGACAGGTGGTTTTATCCCACGTCGAAAAAATGTTGCCTCTATTATTTTTCTTCGATGTTAATAGAAGCTAAATTTACTTGTTCATTCGAATTTATCTCGTGATGAGTAGAAGCTAAATTTACTTGTTCATTCGAATTTATCTCGTGATGAAATAAAATAACTATAGATCTAAACCAGTGCTTCGTATATATGTTATAATTCCTGTCCCATACCATTGAGATGATACCACGTGTACAACAGTTGTTTTGTATCTACACTGAACTTGAAACATAAACTATTTATGGATAATAAAAGTATATGGTATATATATTCATATGAAAGCCAATAATTAGCTTACACGTGGGATAGTATCACTTAGCCGTCCACATTAAAAAAAAAAGAAAACTGAACAGAGACAATAGAGATATTAGGACGAAATAAAATAAAAAATATAAACTTAATAATAAATTAAGGACAGGCAAAGGACCAAGGATGGTAGGACCGGCAGCTAATTTCCCCTTCTTATTATGAGCCATTAGACTGGACCTTAAGTACTGTGTACTAATGATTTTATTTACGTCTTAGTTTGTAACACACGTGCATTGCTATGTTTAGAATGATGTGCCCTTCAATCGATATGGGCCCACCGATAGAGTTGAGTAATAGAGACGATGTTTACCACACGATTGTACGTAATTAAATCTGAAGTTTTGATTTAAGGTCCCCACTGTTTAACTGGAGTATGTGATTTTGACAATAAATTACGGTGAAAGGAATATGTATGGTCTAAACTAGTGCCTATCGAAATGAGAAATGAAATTATGGCGGAGGTGAAGGTGAAGGTGAAGGTGAAGGTGAAGGTTCGTTTCCTCTATTTAATTTCACAGAGATTTGGATAACCATCGCCTTCGGTGAATGAAAGATTAAAGATCTACATTGTTATTGATCAGATTAAACCCTAGAAGCAAGTAGTGCCTCATATATATAGGGTATACAAAAGATAGACTAAAAGTAACTTACATCTAGTTGACACTATAAATGAAATGACACTCTAATACTCCCCCTCAAACAGATGCTATACTATTTGATTGCATCAGTTTGACCTTTAGAGAGGTTTAAATCTCCCTTCGGGTTTCAGGTTGTTGAGTTTTATTTATGGAAGTCGAAATTCCATTTCAGAAATTGTTTGAGACAGTCGGAATGCCTCTTCAGAAGTTGTTTGAGGAAGTCGGAATTCCCCTTCATAAGTTGGTATGTACAGATTGTTTGTGCGGCTGTCGAAATCCAGAGGGACCCCATAATCCATTTTCTGGAAGTTAAAATTCAGAAAGAAGGACCCCATAATCCATTTTCTGTTCAGCCATTATCAAACTTATTGTTCTCTGTTGGTTAAGAGACACAAATGTTGTTGTTCTCTGTTGG